>BTHU01000001.1:58109795-58594795 GCA_036184795.1 Tokudaia tokunoshimensis | reverse complement strand
ACTCCGTGAGTATGGACAGAAGAAAGTATTGGGGGACATTTCTCTGAAATGTCACCAGAGAAGCAGAATTACTCATTCAGATGCAGTTTAATCTGAATCAAAGTATACTCACCTGAGATATAAATCCAATCTCTACCAGTTCTATTTTTGGAGTATCATGTAGGAAAGAACAATGAATTTATCCTAAGTTACACCACTTTACTTTTCTGTTTTTCTCATCAGAAGTGGCCAGGAACTAAAACAAGGAAAGGTAAACTGAGGCTAGTGGAGATGCCCTGCTGTGCTGGGGTGGTGAGAAAAGACCAAGAGGGACAGTCTTGGGGCCATGTGTCCCCGTCTCCTGATTATGTCTGCAGATCCCTGGATTTGCCTCTACCCAGTTATGACTGACAAAACCCAATCTGTCACCAGATTTGTCACTGCAAATTCCAATCATATTCCTCCCAAATGCCTTCCTGCCTGTGCAGACTTTAGCAAACACAAGCCCTTCCCAACATCTCAAGGACACATCCTATGATGACCTCAAGTACTCACCTGGGAAAGCTCACATCATACAAGAATTTTCTGTTTGAGACAAACATCATCTTGAAAACAGAGTCCTTACCCACAGGCTCTGTGAAAGGAAAGAAACGCAACACTCATAAATGCCCATTAACAACCCTGGATGGGTTTCCTGTGGACCTGCCCTAACCCCACTTCCTGCTTCTTGTTTTTTCACTTCCCTGACTCTGCTGGGCAACCCATCCCTATCCAGTCAACTCCTAACAAACAGGAATTGTACTGAGCTCATTCTACATTCCTTTCCCTAGTAGAGCAGTACACTCTAGATTAAAATATGTACTTATGCCCGTCCCACTGTCCGGGTTCATTTCCTTATGCTGACAAGCTTCTGATTCCCCTTGAGGCACCCTCAGAGCACTAGAGTAGCTTTTATATGCCATTTGTAAACCTTCATTAGCAAATCTTTAACTCTCACACCACTCTCTTAATAGAACCTTTAGTCTATAAATTGTCTTCTCATAAGACATACTTAGAAAAAACATGTGCTTCGTGAGTCACAGTTTCACACTGAGACTGGATCTACCTCAAGATCATCACCATTTGTTATGAGTGGATAAACAAAGTAAACCAACTGCTAATTGTCATTGGAAGCAAATAGCCAGCATAATCTGTATTTGGATAAAACAGATTTATGACTGAAGAGACAACGGTCCCACATGAGGGCCTGGGAATGCTCGTCCTCGTGCATTATTTAGCTGCAGCGTTGAGAAGCCAGGTTGTACACCTCTTGAGCAGGTGGTGAACAGATTTTTTTTCTTAGGAAACAAAGCTATAATGTTATGTGGATACAAGTGTTTGGATAAAATAAAATTGTCTCTCTCGGGGATTTTCTGATTAATTGACAAATATACTAAAATATTTTGGCTAAAACATGAAGGGTTCTGGTCCATATTATGAAAAATTTTTGATTCAAATCATCTCTAGTGATGGTCAATGTGCTTGTTTGCAGATAGAATTGTAAAATTAAGCCTTAATTATCTATTAAAGTCATTCATTCAATTTGCTTATTTTCATTAGGAATTCTATGTGAAACTCAGAGCTGCCAGAGCCCCAGAGTTAAAATGTTCATTGTAAGATGCTTTCCCTCAGTGCACACATAAGGCCATGTATTAGTCAGGATTCTACTGCACCCATAAGGTTGTATATTAGTTAGGGTTCTCTGGTGGAACAAAACTGAGAGAATTGTATGTAATAAAGGGCTTCTTAGAGTGGCTTACAAGCTGTGGTCCAAGTAGTCCAACAATGACTTATATCCTGACAGAAAGACCAAGAATCCTTGTTCAATCCTTGAGTCTGAATGTTTCAGCTACTCTTCAGTCTCTGTTGGAATCCCAAAGAAGTAGGTTCTAATACCAGCAAAGGAATGCCTTAGCTTCAGGACAGATGAACTTGCTACAGAGAATGAGGATAAACAGGCAAAAAGCAAAAGTGTTTTTCTTCCTTGTCCTTTGATGTGGGTTGCCACCAGATTTAAAGAGGGTCTTTCTACCTTGAATGATTCGATTATGAAAATTCCCTCACAGGGGTGCCTAGCTGCTTGGGTTTTAGTTGATTCTTGATGTAGTCAACTTGTCAACCAAAATTACCCATCACAGGTTGCCATGGATAGAAACTTCAGAAACCCAAGGTCATGGTAGATCCCAACTGTGTGCATGAACCAGTGCCATGTATGTGGTGGGGGAACAGGTATGTTTTCTTCCACAAATGAAATGCTCATGGGAGAAATATATACACATTCCATTGGCTTCCTGACACTAAATGATAGGAGGTATAAGCATTAGGCAAGAGAAGACAAGCCCAGCATGAGAAGGATAGGTAAAGCTATTGAGCAGTGGTTCTCAAACTGTGGGTTTCAACCTCCACAGGGGATCATACATAAGATATTCTGCATATCAGATATTTACATTACAATTCATAACAGTAGTAAAATTATGGTTATGATGTAGAAACAAAATAATCTTATGGTTGGGGGGTCACCACAACATGAAAAGCTGTTTTAAAGGGTCACAGCATTAGGAAGGTTGAGAACCACTGCTCCAGGCCATAGATTTCAGTATGTTCATCTTAGGTGGTTCTGACAAGAATGCCTTCCTTACCCATCATGGAATATGCATTATCAAAAGCAATGCCCTTCTGTCTTAAGTTGGTATGACTCTGTGTCATTGGCTGCTAGCCTGTTAAATTAATAACTCTGTCTGGGGATTCATTTTTAGTTTCAAGCCATGTATTTTGGCTGCTAACATGTTGATGGGCAAGAATATAAGTACTCCCAGGATAAGAAGGGCTAGCATGATCAACCTATACATGCCATTCTTGAAGCTTAAAGAATAAACACAGGAAATACTGACTTTAGGCCATGAATAATTTTATCAGAAATATCTGCAGTATCAAAGCTCCACAGAGCAGCATTCTTTAAATTCATAATCTCACTATGCAAAGTTAAAACATCCATAGAGGTGTTAGAATTATGCCAAATACATTGCAAGTGTCTTTGAACTTTTTCCCAATTGTAGTGACTATCATTATAAATTTTAGAAGTAACACAAATCCATTGGTGTTTAGCACAGCACTCAAGATGGCTCCTTACTCTTAAACTCTGAACCTCCTCTCCAATAATTTGAATAGTATCATAAAGAGCATCAATCTGCTGTTCCAAATGCCTATCTTAATCCTCTTGAATACTCAAAGGCCATGACTAGGAAGTAAGTTCAGGCAAGAATCTAATTTTAGGTTAGAACAAAGAAGTAAGCTTCGGACAAGAAGGTGACTTTGGGCTAGGACAGGGAAGTAGGTTCAGATATCTTGGTCATCCTGATAAGCTCTTAGAAGCAGTGAGCATGGGACTTTGTTTATTGCCTTACTTGTTCCTTGATTATTTGTGTTTATTGTACTGTTTGACCTTATTACTTGCATGTAATTAAAATTGTACAAAAGCAGATTGGGAAAAAAATAAACCCACCTCAGCCTCAGAACTGGTTGGGGTCATGCTACAAAAAAAAAAAAAAAACCATAGGAGAGCTTAGGGGCCATGGCTAATTGACGGACAACCTTAGTTCTAGCTTGACCATGAAATTAATGTCAAAATCTAAATGTTCGCCTAGACCCCAAAGTGCCTTCATTATCAGATTTCTTTATAGACTTTTGTGTCTATCTAGAGTTCTCCCTGCCATGACACTTTGGCCCCAGTGTAGGGCTGATGGAATCATCATGCCATGGGCACATCTAAACTCATATTAGGATTGGGCCACTGAAATGCCATGTGGATACCTTTGAGATATCATAACACTACAAGTTTGTGAAACTCATTCAAGTTGTTGGCCAAAGTTTTAATTCATTGAAAAATTCCTTTCTCGTTCTTTAGCGTATGTTGAAATTTTGCTAAGCCCCATCCACACAGTTTCTGATTCATGTATCTGAAAGGACTCAAACATTTGCATCTCTACCAAGGGTGGTTTGGTGCTTCCAGTTCACACTTTGAAGATACTTCTAAGATGTTCCATTGTGTGAAAACAGGCACAGTTTATTTTATTCCATTGTGGATGGGCATCTGCACTTTCATCCAGTGACCCTATAATGAATAATTCTATGAATACTGCACACATGTCATTTGGCTCACATATATGTTACATTACTGTTGGGGCCTTGTGAGTTATAAAGTCTGCACATGTAGAGCTTTTTTTTACAAAATGCTGGCAGCATGTTCTCCCCAGTAGTTGAACACATTCTTATTACCATGGACAATGAGCACTTGAGTTTCCATACATTCATTAAGTCATTAAGGCTGTGAAGTTTTTACATTTCAGCCACTCTGATGATTTCATTTGGTTTTCATTATGGCCTTAATGTCTATTTCACCAATGAGGGGAAGACTTTTAAGTGTATGCAGGACATCTTTCATATCTCTAATTGATTTGGATAAGTTTGCAAATGTGTTTTAGATACTGTGGCATTGGCAGTTACCAGTGTTATAAGCGTCTTATTCTCCCTTGTATACCCTGTCATCCAAGCTCTCTAGAGCCTTCTTTTGGAAAAGAATGAGTTATGAAGACAATTTTCTGAATTCTTTCTGCTCCCTGAACACAAGTTGATTCTTTAAAATAAGCAATCAGATGATTTAACTCAAACTGGAAAACCTAAAGGTACTCAGAAAACTTTCATGTGTAATGCAATGTAATGTACTTTTTCAAGTAATGTACTTTAGAGACCTGTCTCTAAGCCTCCCAGGAACCCCTGAGGATAGTGGGCCAGAGGATGAAGCAAAGACCTACAATCATGATAAGAGGTCCTTATCAACTTAAAATAACATTAAGCTACTATACTAGTTAACTAATTGTTGCTGAGACTGAATATCAGACAGAATTTGAGGGATTTAGTTTGGCTCACAGATTGGGGGTGCAGTCCATCATGGGCAGAGGAGGAAGTCAGTAATGGTTGGAGCAGGAAGTGCCTTGTCCTGTTACATCTTCAGTCAAGAAGAGGAGAAGAGGGATGCTGGCACTCAGATCACCTTCTCCTTCCTTCTAATTCAGTCCTAGACACCAGCACACAGAGAAAGGCTTTCCTTAGCTAATCATCTCTGAAGACACCTTCACAGTTATTCTCAGAGGTATGCCTCCTGAATGATTTCCAAATTCATTCAAGCTAACAATGAGGATTAGCCATCACACCTACCCTGGGGTTTTTGGTGTATGTCCATTAGATGTCCTTTACCTCCTGCCTTCACCTTGAATTTCCTCCACTCCATTCATGATTTTCCCTCCATTTTTCTCCCTACTCATGAGGCTCCATCTTCCTTGACATTCAATGAGGCTTAAAACCGTGGCACAGCAAGAAAACCTACACATATTATACTTATTAATTTAAAAAAAGAATTTTTAAGGTTTAACCTCATGTCAAAGTGCCCTCATATTTTTTTTAAAATCTGAGTCAAAATGTCACAAAGACTAGCAAATGGCATCCTTATAGCAAAACTTTGATTTTTAACGGGGCGTTTAGAAACTGTTCTGCAAGACATAATTACAGATAAAATGGGACAGCAAGAGCAGAAGGTGGCTTTGTTGGATTATGGAAAAGATTCTTTGAGCAATATTATTATATAAAGGGAGATTAGCATGTGGTGACTGACTTCACCCATGTTTCCCATATTTTCTTCTCTGCTAAGAGGACTTTTAAAATAATGTTATGTCTCATAGCTATTCCTGCTCCTGTATCTGTCTCCAGATTGAGCTGTGTGAGAACAAGAATTATCTCTTATTCATCCCTGCAGTTAGTGTTTTATTCATAATCTTTAGCACATTAAGAAAGCCTCCTTCTATTCCCAGTTTCTTAAGTGCTTACCCGGAGCCCACGTTTAATTTTTTGCATGGCATTCCTGAGTCTATTGAAACGAACCTGTGGTTTTCTGCTTCGCATGGACATGCCCGACCTTTTACACTTTCAACAGGACATTGTAATCTACAAAGACAATATGCATGCCACACTATACAGTTGAATTACAAAACAATAATAATAAAACATCAAAATATTTTAATTAAGCTTTCAATATTGTGTTGGGCTGCGTTCATAGCCCGCTTGAGCCACATGCAGCATGTAGGTCACAGGTTAAACCCACCAACCTAAGCTAGTTTGATATTTCCTGAGATAGACAAACTGGACAGTGAGCATTATCACTTTTACCTGCTGCTGTTTCAGTGTTATCCTTGTTGTATTCGTGACCTAAGAAGGCCCTATGAGAATGTCTTAAAACAGTGTGTACATGTGTGTACATATTCGTGTGTGTGTGTGTGTGTGTGTGTGTATGATATGCACTTGCATATGTGTGTAATCCAGGGGACAACTTTAAGTGTTCTCTCCTCAGGTGCTACTCACCTTGTGTTTTTGAAATCCAATCTCTCAAAGAACCTGTAGCTCACAGGCTGGCTAGGCTGTATGGCCAGCAAGTCACAGGGTTCCTGGTATTGCTGTCTCTCCACTTCTGAAATGATAAATGAGCACCATCATATCCAAAATTTTTATGTGGGTGCTAGAAATTGAACATGGGTCCTCATTTTAATGTAGCAGCACATGACATGTGTCTCACTGGAAGTCTTCTATATGTGTATTCAGGACATGAAACTATGGGGAATGGCAACAGGTCTTCCCTTCACTTCCCTTCACAACCATAATGTTTTTATCTCATCTACTGCCCGTCATGTGGTAGGTGTTAATAGTCATGTAGAAAGAAAGTGGGAAAAGTGTTTTAGCTAAAAGACTGGAGAAGCTAACTACCACAGGAAAGCTGTGGTTATCTTTTTTTTCTGGTAGAAAATTAGTGAGTAAAAAAAATTCAGAAGATTCTAAATACCTTGTATCTGTAGTTGAGTATGAGGCTCCCAAGGACCAATGTCTAATTGGAAGTTAAAATCTTACATTTAGCTTCTGCCTGCTGGAGGGACCCCGCGCAGGGAGGGAGCCCGCCAGCTTCCCTTCCGCGACCTCTGTTCCCGCGGACTGCGCTGGAGAGACCGGTACCCAGGCTCTCCCCCCCGATATAACATCACTTGGGACACGGCCTGTTGGGGCTTCCATCTGTGCCCGAGGGCGGGTTGGCGCTGTAGTCGTCTGGGCGCCAGATCGGCGGGCCATCGTGACCACAGGGTGAGCGGCGCCACGGAGACTGCCCTCCGCCATCTTTGCTCCAGTGACCAGGTAGTTGGGACCGCCAGGCTCAGAGACAGACAGGCATAATATCGCTTCAGTTTCAGGCAGCTTGGGTGTAACCTGCTCCCAGGTGCTGGGCTGATCTGCAGTAACCAGCGCGCCAGTTCCGCGGTGGGACCTTCTGCCTGGTGGAGGGACCCTGCGCAGGGAGGGAGCCCGCCAGCTTCCCTTCCGCGACCTCTGTTCCCGCGGACTGCGCTGGAGAGACCGGTACCCAGGCTCTCCCCCCAATATAACATCACTTGGGACACGGCCTGTTGGGGCTTCCTTCTGTGCCCGAGGGCGGGTTGGCGCTGTGGTCGTCTGGGTGCCAGATCGGCGGGCCATCGTGACCACAGGGTGAGCGGCGCCACGGAGAGTGCCCTCCGCCATCTTTGCTCCAGTGACCAGGTAGTTGGGACCACCAGGCTCAGAGACAGACAGGCATAATATCGCTTCGGGTTCAGGCAGCTTGTGTGTAACCTGCTCCCAGGTGCTGGGCTGATCTGCAGTGACCAGCGCGCCAGATCTGCTGTGGGACTTCTGCCTGGCAGAGGGACGCCCCCTCCCCCCCCCCAGGAGAGATCACACACCCCTGCACAGGGCAGGAGCCTGCCAGCCTCCCTTTGGCGACCTCTGCTCCAGGAATCCACTAGGCTGAGCCTTTAGATGTGCAAGGCCTCCCCAATATAAGATCACTTGGGGCAAAGCACATTAGGGCTCCAAAGTCACTCAGGAGCAGGCAGGCCCCAGAAATCGGTGCCAGGGGAATCCTGGTAATCCAGGGGGGGGCAGAAATAGCTTTGCAGGCTCACAGGAGGTCCAACCAACAGCCAGTGGCAGCAGGACCAACTAACACCAGAGGTATCCAGATGGCAAAAGGCAAACGTAGGAATGTTACTAACAGTAATCAAAGTAATGTAGGACCATCCGAACCCAACTCTCCAACAGCAGCAAGTCCTGGATACCCCACCACACCCGAAAGACAAGATCTGGATTTAAAATCACTTCTCATGATGCTATTAGAGGATCACAAGAAGGACACAAATAAATCTCATAAAGAGTTACAGGAGACCATGAATCAACGGTTAGAAGCCCTTACAAAGGAAACACAAAAATCGCTTAGAGAAATGCGGGAGAACATGGATCAAAAGATGGAGGCGCACAAGGAGACAACACAAAAATCGCTTAACGAGATGAATCAACGGGTAGATGCACTCACAAAGGAATCACAAAATTTGCATAAAGAAATGCAGAAGAATATGGGTCAACAGACGGATGCCCATAAGGAGGCAACACAAAAATTGCTTAAAGAAATGAATCAACGGTTAGATGCCCTTACAAAGGAAACACGAGAACTGCTTAAAGAAATGCAGGAGACGATGGATCAACAGATGGAATCCCATGAGGAGGAAACACAAAAATCGCTCAGAGAAATGCAGGAGAACGTGGGTCATCAGGAAGAAATCCTGAAAGAGGTAATGCAAAATTACCTTAAAGAAATACAGGAAAATACAAACAAACAAGTGAAGGATCTCAGCAAATCCATCCAGGAACTAAAAAAGGAAGTAGAAACAACTAAGAAATCACAAAGGGAGACAACTTTGGAGATAGAAAACCTTGGGAAGAAATCAGGAGTCATAGATGCAAACATCAACAATAGAATACAAGAGATGGAAGAAAGAATCTCAGGTGCTGAAGATTCCATAGAAAGCATCGACTCAACAGTCAAAGAAAATGCAAAATGCAAAAAACGCGTAACCCAAAACATCCAGGAAATCCAGGACACAATGAGAAGACCAAACCTAAGGATTATAGGTATAGATGAGAGTGAAGATTTGCAACTTAAAGGGCCAGTAAACATCTTCAACAAAATTATGGAGGAAAACTTCCCTAACTTAAAGAGAGAGATGCCGATGAACATACAAGAAGCCTACAGAACTCCAAACAGACTGGACCAGAACAGAAATACCTCCCGTCACATAATAATCAAAACACCGAATGTTCTAAACAAAGAAAGAATACTAAATGCAGTAAGAGAAAAGGGCCAAGTAACATACAAAGGAAGACCTATCCGAATCACATCAGACTTCTCACCAGAGACTATGAAAGCCAGAAGATCCTGGGCAGATCTCATGCAGACACTAAGACAGCACAAATGCCAGCCTAGACTACTATACCCAGCAAAACTCTCAATCACCATAGATGGAGAGACCAAGATATTCCATGATAAAACCAAATTTTCACAATATCTTTCCACAAATCCAGCCCTGCAACGGATAATAGGTGGAAACCTCCAATACAGGGAGAGAAACAACACCCTGGAAAAAATGAGATAATAACCTTCTTGAATCAAACCCAAAAGTAGATAACCACTCAAACATAAAGATAGCGTCAAGAATGGCAGATGGCAATAATCACTATGCCTTAATCTCTCTTAATATCAATGGTCTCAATTCCCCAATTAAAAGACATAGACTAGCAGACTGGATACGTAAACAGGACCCAGCTTTTTGCTGCATGCAGGAAACGCACCTCAGTGTCAAAGACAAACACTACCTCAGAGTAAAAGGCTGGAAAACAATTTTACAAGCAAATGGCCCCAAGAAACGAGGTGGAGTAGCCATCCTAATATCGGATAAAATTGATTTTCAACCCAAAGTCATCAAAAAAGACACAGAAGGACACTACATACTGATCAAGGGAAAAATCCACCATCAAGAACTCTCAATCCTGAATATCTATGCTCCAAATGCAAGGGCACCCTCATTCGTAAAAGAAACTTTACTAAAACTCAAAGCACACATCGCACCGCACACAATAATAGTGGGTGACTTCAACACCCCGCTCTCTGAAATGGATCGTTCAGGAAAGCAGAAACTAAACAGGGACACAGTGAATCTAATTGAAGCCTTGGACCAAATGGAACTAACTGATATATATAGAACATTTCATCCTAGAGCTAAAGAATACACCTTCTTCTCAGCTCCTCATGGTACCTTCTCCAAAATTGACCATATAATTGGTCACAAATCAGACCTCAACAGATACAAGAAGATAGAAATAATCCCATGCCTCCTATCAGATCACTATGGAATAAGGGTGGTCTTCAATGGCAACAAAAACAAAAGAAAACCCACGTACACATGGAGGCTGAACAATGCTCTACTCAATGATAACTTGGTCAAGGTGGAAATAAAGAAAGAAATCAAAGACTTTTTGAAAGTTAATGAAAATGAAGGCACAACATACCCTAACTTATGGGACACAATGAAAGCAGTGCTAAGAGGAAAATTCATAGCCCTGAGTGCCGCCAAAAAGAAACGGGAGACAGCATACACTAACAGCTTAATGGCACACCTGAAAGCCCTGGAACAAAAAGAAGCAAATACACCAAAGAGGAGTAGAAGGCAGGAAATCATCAAACTCAGGGCTGAAATCAATCAAGTAGAAACAAATAAAACCATACAAAGAATCAACAAAACGAGGAGTTGGTTCTTTGAGAAAATCAACAAGATAGATAAGCCCTTAGCCAGACTAACCAGAGGGCACAGAGATAGTATCCAAATTAATAAAATCAGAAACGAAAAGGGAGAGATAACAACAGAAACTGAGGAAATTCAAAAAATCATCAGATCCTACTACAAAAACCTGTATTCAACACAACTAGAAAATCTTGAGGAAATGGACAATTTCCTTGACAGATACCAAGTACCAAAATTAAATCAGGATCAAATAGACCATCTAAACCGTCCTATAACCCCTGAAGAAATAGAAGTTGTCATTGGAAGTCTTCCAACCAAAAAAAGCACAGGTCCAGATGGTTTTAGTGCAGAATTCTATCAGACCTTCAAAGAAGACCTAACACCAATACTCTTCAAACTGTTCCACAAAATAGAAACAGAAGGAACACTACCCAACTCGTTCTATGAAGCCACAATTACACTAATACCAAAAGCACACAAAGATCCGACAAAGAAAGAGAATCTCAGGCCAATCTCTCTTATGAACATCGATGCAAAAATACTCAATAAAATTCTTGCCAACCGAATCCAAGAACACATCAAAACGATCATTCACCACGATCAAGTAGGCTTCATCCCAGGGATGCAGGGATGGTTCAATATAAGGAAATCCATCAATGTAATCCACTACATAAACAATCTCAAAGAAAAAAACCACATGGTCATCTCATTAGATGCTGAGAAAGCATTTGACAAAATTCAGCATCCTTTCATGCTAAAGGTCTTGGAAAGATCAGGAATTCAAGGCCCATATCTAAACATAGTAAAAGCAATTTACAGCAAACCAGTAGCCAGCATCAATCTAAACGGAGAGAAACTTGAAGCAATCCCATTAAAATCAGGGACTAGACAAGGCTGCCCTCTCTCTCCATATCTTTTCAATATAGTACTTGAAGTTCTAGCTAGAGCAATTAGACAAGAAAAAGAGGTCAAAGGGATACAAATTGGAAAGGAAGAAGTCAAACTATCACTATTTGCAGACGATATGATAGTATACATAAGCGACCCAAAGAACTCCACCAGAGAACTCCTACAGCTGATAAACGACTTCAGCAAAGTGGCCGGATATAAAATCAACTCAAGCAAGTCAGAAGCCTTCCTATACTCAAAGGATAAGCAGGCTGAGAAAGAAGTAAGAGAAATAATACCCTTTACGATAGCCACAAACCATATTAAGTATCTTGGCGTGACGCTAACCAAACAAGTGAAAGATCTGTATGACAAGAACTTCAAGTCTCTGAAGAAAGAAATTGAAGAAGACCTCGGAAGATGGAAAAATCTGCCATGCTCATGGATTGGCAGGATTAATATAGTAAAAATGAGCATCTTACCAAAAGTAATACACAGATTCAATGCAATCCCCATCAAAATCCCAACTCAATTCTTCATAGAGTTAGAAAGAGCAATTCAAAAATTCATCTGGAATAACAGAAAACCCAGAATAGCTAAAACTATTCTCAAGAGTAAAAGAACCTCTGGGGGAATCAGTATCCCGGACCTCAAGCTGTACTACAGAGCAATAGTGTTAAAAACTGCATGGTATTGGTACAGTAACAGACATGTAGATCAATGGAACAGAATTGAAGACCCAGAAATGAATCCACACTCCTATGGTCACTTGATCTTTGACAAAGGAGCTAAAACCATCCAGTGGAAAAAAGATAGCCTTTTCAACAAATGGTGCTGGCTCAGCTGGAGGTCAACATGCAGAAGAATGCAAATTGACCCATCCTTATCTCCTTGCACTAAGCTCAATTCTAAGTGGATCAAAGATCTCCACATAAAACCAGACACACTGAAACTAATAGAAGGGAAACTAGGGAAGAACCTTGAACATATGGGCACAGGGGAGAATTTCCTGAACAGAACTCCAATAGCTTATACTCTAAGATCAAGAATAGACAAATGGGACCTCATTAAATTACAAAGTTTTTGCAAGGCAAAAGACACCGTCAAAAAGACAAAGCGGCAACCAACTAACTGGGAAATGATCTTTACCAACCTTACATCCGACAGAGGGCTAATATCCAAGATATACAAAGAACTCAAGAAGTTAAACTCCAGAGAGGCAAGTAACCCTATTAAAAAATGGGGTACAGAGCTACACAAAGAGTTCTCACCTGAAGAATATCTAATGGCTGAGAAGCACCTAAAGAGATGTTCATCATCCTTAGTCATTAGGGAAATGCAAATCAAAACAACCCTGAGATTCCATCTCACACCAGTCAGGATGGCTAAGATCAAAAACACAGGAGACAGCAGTTGTTGGCGAGGATGTGGAGAAAGAGGAACACTCCTCCACTGCTGGTGGAATTGCAGGCTGGTACAACCACTCTGGAAAGCAGTCTGGCGGCTCCTCAGAAAACTGGGCATGACACTTCCGGAGGATCCGGCTATACCACTCCTGGGCATATACCCAGAGACTTTACCTGCATGCAATAAGGACACATGCTCCACTATATTCATAGCAGCCTTATTTATAATAGCCAGAAGCTGGAAAGAACCCAGATGTCCCTCAACGGAGGAATGGATTCAGAAGATGTGGTATATTTACACAATGGAATACTACTCTGCAATTAAAAACAATGAATTCACGAAATTCCTAGGCAAATGGTCAGAACTTGAAAATATCATCCTTAGTGAGGTAACCCAATCACAAAAGATCACACATGGTATGAAGTCACTGATAAGGGGATATTGACCCAGAATCTCAGAATACCCTAGACACAATCAGCATATCAATAGATTTCTAAAAAGATGGAAGGAGAGACCCCTGGTCCTGGAAAGACTGGATGTAGGGGAACGCCAGGACAGAGTAATGAGAGGGGGTTGAACGGAGAAAAGAGGGAGGGAAGGGGGCTTATGGGACTTTCGGGGAGGGAGGAAACGGGAAAGGGGAAGTGATTTGGAATGTAAATTAAAAAAATAAAATAAAATTAAATTAAAAAAAAAAAAAAAAAAAAAAAAAAAAAAATATCTTACATTTAGATCATTGATTGTTCCAGTATGAAAGTCAGCACCCACCACGGGGACCCTAAATAGAGGTCAGTAGGCTTATACCTCAGTATGAAAACAGAAGAATCGCTACCTCTAATGCTGGGCCTCAATGACATTAACTCTTAGAAGATTCTTTAAGGAACAAAGTTTACCTTCTTTAGATTTAAACTTTTGACCTTAATTATAAATAAATCAGTTTATATTACATCATTTCAAAATATATTATTTCAAAGTTGAACACATATACATCCACTGAGATTTATTGAATTGCCTCACACTATCAGAGACTGACTAGTGTCATGGTGGCCATCTGCCAGATGGAGATCTGGGGAAATAAGGGCTTCTAAATCCATGAAGATAGAAGCCTTAGAGCAAGAAGGAACAAGGATGCTGTCCCAGATAAGGGCTATGGGCCTGCAATGCTCCAAAGAGCATCTGGCTCAAGTATTCATTAAAGGGTGGGAGACTCTGGGGTCAGATACCCACAGAGAGTCTCAAGGTTTGCATCTGCCCAAGCATGAGTGAATCCTCTCTTACACTCTTGGTTCCACTCTGTCCCTCCAACATCTGGATTGCCCACATACAGGGTTCTTTCCTACTGAATTCAGTGGCACATCCTTGTTTTCTCTGGAAGGACTTATAGACAAGCCCAGAAACACACTTCACTGGTTTCCCTTGCATTTTTTCAATCCAGTCAAGTTGACAAGCTAGGTCAGCCATTGCGGACCCACACTTGAAATCTAGCTCTCAATACCAGAGGTTGTTAAGAACAGTTGATCCCCATGAGGTTGTGGCTTTAGAAATCAATTGGGCTTTGAATCCCAGGACACACATGATACCATTCTCCTTTGGCTCTTCTCCCTGTGCTCACCTGGACTCTCCTCTTCCTGTCAGCACATGCTTCTAAACTTCAACCTCATCAAACCTGGAAGCAACACCCATAGAGTCTAGCCCTAACAGTATCACTCTCAGTTTAAGGCTGTTCAAAGATCACACTCATTTGTGTATTTGTGCACGTGTGAGTATACATGTTTGTGGAGTTTAACCTCATATATGGTACCTGTCCACAATTTTTGAGACAGGTTCTCCTTCCTTTCCTGGTCTGAAATGAATAGAAGAGGCTACCCTGGCTGGCTAGTTTCAGCTCCTGCTTCCCTCTCTCCAGTTCTGGAATTATAAGTGGGAACTGCCACCCCCAGATTTTGTTTTACCTGCATCCTGAAGATCAAACATATTTCCTTATGCTCGCTTAGCAAGCACTTTACCCTACTGAGTCACCTCCCCAGCTCCACAGCCTACACTTGTTAGCAAGACGTTCATGCAGTATGTTTGCTGCCCTGGCCACCCACTCCCAGTCCAGGACTGCCACTGCTTCTGCTCAGCTGTCACATCCTGTCTCTTAGCCTGCCCACCATGAGAAATGCTATTGAACATATTAGAATCATGCAAAAAAAAATATGGACAATGCCATCTCGTTTCCCAAAGTAATTAAAAACAGTTATAAAGGGACATTGATATTATTCACACTTTAGAAATTAAGAAGCTGAAGTACAAGACAGTTAGTGATTACTGAAAGTCATGTGATCAGGAAGAGGTGGATCAAAAGACAGGAGAGCTCTGAGCCCTTGGGCTAATGTTCTCCTTTAAGGGTGACAGCAATGGGGGTGCTCTACCCGGACATGCTGGTGAGATGTGGGGGGTTGTGAATGAAAGCAAAACAGAAACAGGGCTTCCTTTGTTTGAACCGCTGTTTGGCTCCTTAATGCCTACGTCCATATGCCCCACCCCCTTTCATGCTCTCCAAACCTCCTGGTGTCCAGGAGGCAGGTGCTACATGATGAGTCTAAAATTTTGGTCCCTGAAATATGGAAAGGTCTGTACCCTCAACAACTCTCAATTTACCCAAAATAATTGTATGGTATTACAAAGCCTTTAGCAATATCATCAGTACATAGGTAGGGAAAAATGTAAGGTGTTGCATGATAGGAATAATGACAACAAATGCTCTATGAATTCTGCCTAGAACAACTTCTGCAAAACAAACCAACAAGTAAAACTTGTACAAATCCTGGGCCTTCCTCCTCATTTCAAGGTAACAGCAGACCATATTAAGGAATGAACTAGCTGTGCAGGGAAAACAATGTATGAAGTGATCTAAGAAATGTCCCCACTAGGATGTCCAAGCCAATGCTTGGAAAACCCTGAGCTCTGGGGTATAGCTTTATCCAATATGTCCTCGCCTCTGAAACATCTAGTCTTCCTTCTTTCTTTCTCCTCCAAACATAGAATCTTTAAATGTCAAAGCAGCAAATTGATAGCAGAGTGGTAAATTCCATTTCAAAAGTCTTGATTCCCCTGGTCACACAAGCCTGAGGTGTTCCCCTACAGCTTTCCTACGGCACCACCTGTCTCATCTGCCACAAAGTAGTTACTGACACGAGGATCCTAGAGCCTCCCAGAGTGTTTGCTCTAGCCCCATAGCATTGTCTTAGACACACACACACACAAACACACACACACACACACACATTACCTTCAAGCCAGACCCAGGCCAAGAGGCCATATATCCCTGTCCTACTCCTGAGACTCAGATAATTACTGATTTTCTAAGTGGAGTGTGGAGTGCTTAGGAGGTGGAAGCAAAAGAAGATCAGGAGTTCAAAGTCATCCTCAGCTACAGAGTGAGTTCCAAGGCAGCTTGGGCTACATAAGACCTTGTTTTGAAGAAGGCAGAGTTGAAGGAGGAGGAGAAAATGGAGGGTGAAAAGGAGAAAAGAGATAACATCTCTTGGGACACGGCCTGTTGGGGCTTCCGCCTGCTCCCAAGAACGGGAGCGCTGTGGTTGTCTGGGTGCCAGATCTGTAGGCCATCGCCTCTGCAGGGTGACCAGCGCCACGGAGAGAGTGCAGAGTGCACTCCGCCATCTTTGCTCCAGTGGCCTGGAAGTTGGGACTGCCAGACTCAGAGACAGACAGGCATAATATTGCTTGGGTCTCGGGCAGCTTGTGTGTACGTGGCTCCCAAGAGCTGGGCAGATCTGCAGTAACCAGCGTGCCAGCTCTGCTGTGGGACTTCTGCCTGGCAGAGGGACGCGCCCCCCCCCACTCTAGGAGAGATCACACACCCCTGCACAGGGCAGGAGCCTACCAGCCTCCCTTTGGCGACCTCTGCTCCAGGAATCCACTACGCTGAGCCTTTGGATGTGCAAGGACTCCCCAGTATAACATCACTTGGGGCAAGGCACATCAGGGCTCCAAAGTCACTCAGGAGCAGGGCAGGTCCCAGAAATCTGTGCCAGGGGAATCCTGGTAAACCAGGGGGGCCAGAAATAGCTTTGCAGGCTCACAGGAGGTCCAACCAACAGCCAGTGACTGCAGGACCACTAACATCAGAGGTAACCAGATGGCAAAAGGCAAACGTAGGAACGTTACTAACAGAAATCAAAGTAATATGGCACCATCCGAACCCAACTCTCCAACAGCAGCAAGTCCTGGATACCCCACCACACCCGAAAGACAAGATCTGGATTTAAAATCACTTCTCATGATGCTATTAGAGGATCACAAGAAGGACACAAATAAATCTCATAAAGAATTACAGGAGACCATGAATCAACGGTTAGAAGCCCTTACAAAGGAAACACAAAAATCGCTTAGAGAAATGCAGGAGAACATGGATCAAAAGATGGAGGCGCAAAAGGAGACAACACAAAAATCGCTTAACGAGATGAATCAATGGGTAAATGCACTCACAAAGGAATCACAAAAATTGCATAAAGAAATGCAGAAGAATATGGGTCAACAGACGGATGCCCATAAGGAGGCAACACAAAAATTGCTTAAAGAAATGAATCAACGGTTAGATGCCCTTACAAAGGAAACACGAGAACTGCTTAAAGAAATGCAGGAGATGATGGATCAACAGATGGATTCCCATGAGGAGGAAACACAAAAATCTCTCAGAGAAATGCAAGAAAATGTGGGTCAACAGGCAGAAATCCTGAAAGAGGTAATGCAAAAATACCTTAAAGAAATACAGGAAAATACAAACAAACAAGTGAAGGATCTCAGCAAATCCATCCAGGAACTAAAAAAGGAAGTAGAAACAACTAAGAAATCAAAAAGGGAGACAACTTTGGAGATAGAAAACCTTGGGAAGAAATCAGGAGTTATAGATGCAAACATCAACAATAGAATACAAGAGATGGAAGAAAGAATCTCAGGTGCTGAAGATTCCATAGAAAGCATCGACTCAACAGTCAAAGAAAATGCAAAATGCAAAAAACGTGTAACCCAAAACATCCAGGAAATCCAGGACACAATGAGAAGACCAAACCTAAGGATTATAGGTATAGATGAGAGTGAAGATTTAACTTAACTTAACTTAAACTTAACTTTAACTTAAAGGGCCAGTAAACATCTTCAACAAAATTATGGAGGAAAACTTCCCTAACCTAAAGAGAGAGATGCTGATGAATGTACAAGAAGCCTACAGAACTCCAAACAGACTGGACCAGAACAGAAATACCTCCCATCACATAATAATCAAAACACCAAGTGTTCTAAACAAAGAAAGAATATTAAAAGCAGTAAGAGAAAAGGGCCAAGTAACATACAAAGGAAGACCTATCCGAATCACATCAGACTTCTCACCAGAGACTATGAAAGTCAGAAGAGCCTGGGCAGATCTCATGCAGACACTAAGAGAGCACAAATTCCAGCCTAGACTACTCTACCCAGCAAAACTCTCAATCACCATAGATGGAGAGACCAAAATATTCCATGATAAAAGCAAATTTTCACAATATCTTTCCACAAATCCAGTCCTGCAACGGATAATAGGTGGAAACCTCCAATACAGGGAGAGAAACAACACCCTGGAAAAAAATGAGATAATAACCTTCTTGAATCAAACCCAAAAGTAGATAACCACTCAAACATAAAGATAGCGTCAAGAATGGCAGATGGCAATAATCACTATGCCTTAATCTCTCTTAATATCAATGGTCTCAATTCCCCAATTAAAAGACATAGACTAGCAGACTGGATACGTAAACAGGACCCAGCATTTTGCTGCATGCAGGAAACACACCTCAGTGTCAAAGACAAACACTACCTCAGAGTAAAAGGCTGGAAAACAATTTTACAAGCAAATGGCCCCAAGAAACGAGGTGGAGTAGCCATCCTAATATCAGATAAAATTGATTTTCAACCTAAAGTCATCAAAAAAGACACAGAAGGACACTACATATTGATCAAGGGAAAAATCCACCCTCAAGAACTCTCAATTCTGAATATCTATGCTCCAAATGCAAGGGCACCCTCATTCGTAAAAGAAACTTTACTAAAACTCAAAGCACACATCGCACCGCACACAATAATAGTGGGTGACTTCAACACCCCGCTCTCTGAAATGGATTGTTCAGGAAAGCAGAAACTAAACAGGGACACAGTGAATCTAATTGAAGCCTTGGACCAAATGGAACTAACAGATATATATAGAACATTTCATCCTAGAGCTAAAGAATACACCTTCTTCTCAGCACCTCATGGTACCTTCTCCAAAATTGACCATATAATTGGTCACAAATCAGACCTCAACAGATATAAGAAGATAGAAATAATCCCATGCCTCCTATCAGATCACTATGGAATAAGGGTGGTCTTCAGTGGCAACAAAAACAAAAGAAAACCCACGTACACATGGAGGCTGAACAATGCTCTACTCAATGATAACTTGGTCAAGGTGGAAATAAAGAAAGAAATCAAAGACTTTTTGAACGTTAATGAAAATGAAAGCACAACATACCCTAATTTATGGGACACAATGAAAGCAGTGCTAAGAGGAAAATTCATAGCCCTGAGTGCCGCCAAAAAGAAACGGGAGACAGCATACACTAACAGCTTAATGGCACACCTGAAAGCCCTGGAACAAAAGGAAGCAAATAAACCAAAGAGGAGTAGAAGGCAGGAAATCATCAAACTCAGGGCTGAAATCAATCAAGTAGAAACAAATAAAACCATACAAAGAATCAACAAAACGAGGAGTTGGTTCTTTGAGAAAATCAACAAGATAGATAAGCCCTTAGCCAGACTAACCAGAGGGCACAGAGATAGTATCCAAATTAATAAAATCAGAAACAAAAAGGGAGAGATAACAACAAAAACTGAGGAAATTCAAAAAATCATCAGATCCTACTACAAAAACCTGTATTCAACACAACTAGAAAATCTTGTGGAAATGGACAATTTCCTTGACAGATACCAAATACCAAAATTAAATCAGGATCAAATAGACCATCTAAACCATCCTATAACCCCTGAAGAAATAGAAGTTGTCATTGGAAGTCTTCCAACGAAAAAAAGCACAGGTCCAGTGCTTTTAGTGCAGAATTCTATCAGACCTTCAAAGAAGACCTAACACCAATACTCTTCAAACTGTTCCACAAAATAGAAACAGAAGGAACACTACCCAACTCGTTCTATGAAGCCACAATTACACTAATACCAAAAGCACACAAAGATCCGACAAAGAAAGAGAATCTCAGGCCAATCTCTCTTATGAATATCGATGCAAAAATACTCAATAAAATTCTTGCCAACCGAATCCATCAAAACGATCATTCATTACGATCAAGTAGGCTTCATTCCAGGGATGCAGGGATGGTTCAATATAAGGAAATCCATCAATGTAATCCACTATATAAACAATCTCAAAGAAAAAAACCACATGGTCATCTCATTAGATGCTGAGAAAGCATTTGACAAAATTCAGCATCCTTTCATGCTAAAGGTCTTGGAAAGATCAGAAATTCAAGGCCCATATCTAAACATAGTAAAAGCAATTTACAGCAAACCGGTAGCCAACATCAATCTAAATGGAGAGAAACTTGAAGCAATCCCACTAAAATCAGTGACTAGACAAGGCTGCCCTCTCTCTCCATATCTTTTCAATATAGTACTTGAAGTTCTAGCTAGAGCAATTAGACAACAAAAAGAGGTCAAAGGGATACAAATTGGAAAGGAAGAAGTCAAACTATCGCTATTTGCAGACAATTCAATAGTATACTTAAGCGACCCAAAGAACTCCACCAGAGAACTCCTACAGCTGATAAACGACTTCAGCAAAGTGGCCGGATATAAAATCAACTCAAGCAAGTCAGTAGCCTTCCTAGACTCAAAGGATAAGCAGGCTGAGAAAGAAGTAAGAGAAATGATACCCTTCACGATAGCCACAAACCATATAAAGTATCTTGGCATGACTCTAATCAAACAAGTGAAAGATCTGTATGACAAGAACTTCAAGTCTCTCAAGAAAGAAATTGAAGAAGACCTCAGAAGATGGAAAAATCTGCCATGCTCATGGATTGGCAGGATTAATATAGTAAAAATGACCATCTTACCAAAAGTAATATACAGATTCAATGCAATCCCCGTCAAAATCCCAATTCAATTCTTCATAGAGTTAGAAAGAGCAATTCAAAAATTCATCTGGAATAACAGAAAACCCAGAATAGCTAAAACTATTCTCAAGAGTAAAAGAACCTCTGGGGGAATCAGTATCCCGGACCTCAAGCTGTACTACAGAGCAATAGTGTTAAAAAACCACATGGTATTGGTACAGTGACAGGCATGTAGATCAATGGAACAGAATTGAAGACCCAGAAATGAATCCACACTCCTATGGTCACTTGATCTTTGACAAAGGAGCTAAAACCATCCAGTGGAAAAAAGATAGCCTTTTCAACATATGGTGCTGGCTCAACTGGAGGGCAACATGCAGAAGAATGCAAATTGACCCATTCTTATCTCCTTGCACTAAGCTCAATTCCAAGTGGATCAAGGATCTCCACATAAAACCAGACACACTGAAACTAAGAGAAGGGAAACTAGGGAAGAACCTTGAACATATGGGCACAGGGGAGAATTTCCTGAACAGAACTCCAATAGCTTATGCTCTAAGATCAAGAATAGACAAATGGGACCTCATTAAATTACAAAGTTTTTGCAAGGCAAAAGACACTGTCAAAAAGACAAAGCGGCAACCAACTAACTGGGAAATGATCTTTACCAACCTTACATCCGACAGAGGGCTAATATCCAATATATACAAAGAACTCAAGAAGTTAAACTCCAGAGAGGCAAGTAACCCTATTAAAAAATGGGGTACAGAGCTAAACAAAGAGTTCTCACCTGAAGAATATCTAATGGCTGAGAAGCACCTAAAGAGATGTTCATCATCCTTAGTCATTAGGGAAATGCAAATCAAAACAACCCTGAGATTCCATCTCACACCAGTCAGGATGGCTAAGATCAAAAACACAGGAGACAGCAGTTGTTGGCGAGGATGTGGAGAAAGAGGAACACTCCTCCACTGCTGGTGGAATTGTAAGCTGGTACAACCACTCTGGAAAGCAGTCTGGCGGTTCCTCAGAAAACTGGGCATGACACTCCCGGAGGATCCGGCTATACCACTCCTGGGCATATACCCAGAGGCTTTACCTGCATGCAATAAGGACACATGCTCCACTATGTTCATAGCAGCCTTATTTATAATAGCCAGAAGCTGGAAAAACCCAGATGTCCCTCAACGGAGGAATGGATTCAGAAGATGTGGTATATCTATACAATGGAATACTACTCTGCAATTAAAAACAATGAATTCATGAAATTCCTAGGCAAATGGTCAGAACTGGAAAATATCATCCTTAGTGAGATAACCCAATCACAAAAGAACACACATGGTATGCAGTCACCGATAAGGGGATATTAACCCAGAATCTCGGAATACCCTGGACACAATTCACATATCAATAGATTTCTAAGAAGATGGAAGGAGAGACCCCTGGTCCTGGAAAGACTGGATGTAGGGGAACGCCAGGACAGAGAAACGAGAGGGGGTTGAATGGAGAAAAGAGGGAGGGAAGGGGACTTATGAGACTTTCGGGGAGGGAGGAAATGGGAAAGGGGAAATGATTTGGAATGTAAATTAAAAAAAAAACTTAGAAAATAAAAAAAAAAAAAGAAAAGGAGGAAAGAGGTTTCTGGTTTCCATTTGCCCAGGGAGCTAATCCCAAATACTGCCGGGAGAAAGCTGGTCTCCCAGCAGTGCTGGCAAGACCACTACTTCTGCTCAAATTCCTGGCCCAAGAGGGACCTGCGCTGAACCATCAGGACACAGGAACCAAGGCACAGTCAGGGACAGGATCCTTCCAGTTTCCATCTGCACCCCAGAGCTGACCCTGTGCCATAGCTTTCCATACCCAAATTCCTCCAGGAAAGAACTGGTCTCCCAGGTACAGGCTTGCATGAAAGATAAGTCACAGTCAGAGAGAGCAAGACCAGCTGACACCAGAGATAACCAGATGGCGAAAGGCAAGGGCAAGAACATAAAACAACAGAAAACAAGGCTACTTGACATCATCAGAATCCAGTTCTCCCACCACAGCAAGCCCTGGATACCCCCAACACACCAAAAAGCAAGACTCTGATTTAAAATCACATCTCATGATGATGATAGAGGACTTTAATAAGAACATAAATAATTCCCTTAAAGAAATACAAGAGAACACAGGTAAACAGCTAGAAGTCCTTAAAGAGGTAACACAAAAATCCCTTATAGAATTACAGGAAAACACAACCAAACAGGTGAAGAAATTGAACAAAGCCATCCAGGAGCTAAAAATGGAAATAGGAAAAATAAAGAAATCATAAAGGGAGACAACCCTGGAGATAGAAAGCCTAGGAAGGAGATTAGGAGTCATAGATGTAAGCATCACAAACAGAATATAAGAGATAGAAGAGAGAATCTCAGGTGCAGAAGATACCACAGAAAACACTGATACAACAGTAAAAGAAAATGTAAAATGTAAAAAGCTGCTAACCCAAAACATCCATGAAATCCGGACACAATGAGAAGATCAAACCTAAGGATAATAGGTATAGAAGAAAGTGAAGATTCCCAACTAAAAGGGCCAGTAAATATCTTCAACAAAAGTATAGAAGAAAACTTCTCTACCCTAAAGACAGAGATTCCCATAAACATAAAAGAAACCTACAAAACTCCAAATAGATTGGACCAGAAAAGAAATTCCTCCCATCACATAATAGTCAAAACACCAAATGCACAAAACAAAGAATATTAAAAGCAGTAAGGGGGAAAGGTCACATAACATATAAAGGCAGACCTATCAAAATTACATCAGAGTGCTCACCAGAGACTATGAAAGCTAGAAGATTCTAGGCAGATGTCATACAGACCCTAAGAGAAAATAAATGACAGCCTAGGCTACTATACCCAGAAAAACTCTCAATTACCATAGATGGAGAAACCAAGATATTCCATGACAAAAACAAATTTACACAGTATCTATACACAAATCCAGCCCTACATCCTACAGGATGATGGAAAACATCAGCACAAGGAGGGAAACTACACCCTAGAAAAAGCAAGAAACTAATCTTTGAACAACCCAAAAGAAGATAACTAATCATAAAAATAACATCAAAAATAAAATAACAGGAAGCAACAATCACTATTCCTTAATATCTCTTAATATCAATGGACTAAATCCCCAATAAAAAGACATAGAATAACAGACTGCATACTTAAATAGGACCCAGCATTTTGCTGGACACAGGAAACACAACTCTGTGTCAAAAACAGACACAACCTCAGAGTAAAGGGCTAGAAAACAATTTTTTTCAAGCAAATGTTCCCAAGAAACAAACTGGAATAGCCATTCTAATATCAAATAAAGTCAACTTTCAACCAAAAGTTATCAAAAAGATAAGGAAGGACATTTCCTACTCATCAAAGGAAAAATCTACCAAGAAGAGCTTTCAATTCTGAATATCTATGCTCCAAATGCAAGGGCAACCACATTCATAAAAGAAACTTTACTAAAGCTCAAAGCACACATTGCACCCCACACAATAATAGTGGGAGATTTCAACACCCCACTCTCATCAATGGACAGATCATGGAAACACAAACTAAACAGACATAGTGAAACTAACAAGTTATGGACCAAATGAATTTAGCAGATATCTATAGAACATTTCATCCTAAAACAAAAGAATATACCTTCTTCTCAGCATCTCATGGTACCTTCTCCATATTGAGCATATAATCAGTCACAAAACAGGCCTCAACAGATATAAGAAGATTGAAATAATCCCATGCATCCTAACAGATCACCACTGACTAAAGCTGTTTTTCAATAGCAACAGAAACAACAGAAAGCCCACATATACATGGAGGCTGAACAATGCCTACTCAATGATAACTTAGTCAAGGAAGAAAAATAGAAAGAAATTAAAGACTTTAAAATTTGGGAAGGCACAGCATACCCAAACTTATGGGACACATTGAAAGCAGTGCTAAGAGGAAAACTCATAGCTCTGAGTGCCTCCAAAAAGAAAATGGAGAGAGCTGACACTAGCAGCTTGACAATACACCTGAAAGTTCTAGAAGAAAAAGAAGCAAATGCACCAAAGAGGAGTAGACGGCAGGAAATAATCAAACTCAGGGCCAAAATCAATCAAATAGAAACAAAAAGAACTATACAAAGAATCAACAAAACCAGGAGCTGATTCTTTGAGAAAATAAACAAGATAGATAAACCCTTAGCCAAACTAACCAGAGGGCACAGAGACAGCATCCAAATTAACAAAATCAGAAATGAAAAGGGAGATATAACAACAGAAGCTGAGGAAATTAAATAAATCATCAGATCCTACTACAAAAACCTATATTCCACAGAAATGGGAAATCTGGATGAAATGGACAATTTTCTAGACAGATAACAAATACCATCAGATAAACCATCTAAACAGTCCCATAATCTCTAAAGATAAAGAAAAACAGTCATTAAAAGTCTCCCAGCCAAAAAAATAAAAAGCCCAGGACCAGATGAGTTTAGTGCAAAATTCTTTCAGATCTTCAAGGAAGACCTAATACCTATATTCTTCAAACTATTCCACAAAATAGAGACAGAAGGAACACTACCCAATTCATTCTATGAAGCCACAGTTATGCTCCATATTCTCCCTTCTTTCTAGTCAGGAACTTGCCACGATTTCCTTTCATAGAGGACTTCATAAGAGTTTTTTTCTACTTCTATCATGTTTAATATTCCAAATAGATTTTAAAAACTTGTTGAGTGCATATTACTTTTAGCTTCAGAAGATAACATGTATATTTAAGAGGCATTTAACTAATATAAATTATTTTGATGACTTAAAAAATGTCAATACTGAGTTGCATATTTTAAAATAAATTTTATTAGTTTAATTAAAAAAAGAAAAGGAGGAAGGAGGGTAATGGGAAAAAAGGAGGGATGAGAAAAGGGGGAGACAGGGAAGGGGGAGAAAGGCGAATCAATTCACTGTGGGAGTCCTGGGAGCGAAGGCAACATGGTTGAAAGAAAAAGGTGGATTTGGGGAGACACAAAAGATCTAGTCACAACTTCTCATCACTGCCAGGAGGTGACATGGATGGTCTGGTCTCTCACCCCCTGCTCACAAGTGCTCCTCCCCCCTTCAACTTGTATCCTCAATGCTACCCTCTTCTCTCAGAGAACCCCATCTCCAGCTCTATGAATAATATTACCTACACAAGCAGCTACAGAACACATTACTTCTACACCTCTCCACCTGACCTTCTCAGAACTGACCCCTGGACCCGTGCTTTGGACTCATCTCTCTTCCGACTTGGGAACTGTATCTATTTCTTATTCCTATGATGAAATTTGAGATTGGCTAACTACAAAGAAAGCAGGCTTTCTTCTGTAGCTCACAGTTTTGGAGACTCAAGATCATCTTGATAGCCCTGGAGGGCGACACTTTACAATGGATGGTACATCACATGAAGAGGAAGAAGCAGATTCCAAGCTAGAAAGCCAGAGAAACAGGTTGAGGTCAGGAGAACTCAGGAGTCTCATGAAGACCACCTTCAACTCTTCTGCCCTAGTTAACCTAAGGTCTTCCACCAGGTTCAATTCTACCTTCCTACACTACCACCCTAGGGACTAAACCTCCCTTACATGAGTGTCAGAGGACAAATACACAACATCTAAACTATCTCTAAACCAAGTTTCTGATATTGCCCATGTAAATTTCTTTACCATCTTCTTTACCATCTTCTTTTCTCAATAACTTCTCTTTTATTAAGACTAATTTTTGTCACGTAAGTATGGGTCTTTTACCCACATGTATGTCTGTTGTACCTTGTGCATGCCCAATGCCCACTAAGGCCAGAAGAGGGGAACTAATTACATGAAACTGGAGTTACAGATGGTTAATGTGGGTGCCGAGAATGGAGTCCTGGTCCTCTGGAAGAGCAGCCAGTGTTTAACTGCTGAGCCATCTCTCCAGCCCCTCTTGTTAACTTCTTAATGACTGTAATCTCTTACCAAATTGTACAAGCATATTTTCCTACCATCTGTCTCTCTAGAACATTCCTATTCCTAACAATTTATTCTGTCTTCTCAAAGTATTAGCTATGACTCATTAACATAATCCATAGAAATTTCCCTTGTTGGAAGAGCAGTGTCTTATCCCTTTACAAATTGAAGATCACCTTGTAGGCTTTTTCTGTGATTGGAAATATTTTCTTCACATGTAGATTTCTTGATAGAAACGAGAGGTCATGAAAGTACCTGGTAAAGGGGACTTAGCTTGTTGTCACTGTTCTTTCAAATTCCCCTATACTCTGACCTTTCTGGCTGTTCAAAACCCTGTGGGGAAAAAAAGCTTGGACTCACACTCTACCATGCCAGCCCAAGACAAGTTTGTCTTATTTCCTGAGCCTCTTCCAGCTCCTTTTAATAATAAAGATTCTTCTCTGTCATCCAGTTAAGTTGTTCAACCTAGTGTTCCTTGTGATCTCAGCACACAGGTAAGTGTTGGCTCTTCTCCTTTCTACAGGGTTGCACTTTCCCTCTGGGCCCATCCTGAACTCTGAGGTCAATTGCTATGTCATATTCCAGCACACCTCCTCCCAAGCTTTACTCTATTTATGCCATCTGATAAAAGAAAGACATGATAATACAAAATGCCTTGAATATGTCGGGCCTGTTGGCAAACACCTTTAGTCCCAGAACATGGAAGGCAAATGCAGGGGGATCTCAGGCCAGCCTGGACTACAGAGCAAATTCCAGGATAGTAAAGGGTAAGGGTATGCAGAGACACCCTGTGGAGGAAGAGGAAGGAGCAAGAGGAAGAGGATGAGGAGGAAGAGGAGGAGGAGGAGGAGGAAGAAGAAAGAAGAAGAAGAAGAAGAAGAAGAAGAAGAAGAAGAAGAAGAAGAAGAAGAAGAAGAAGAAGAAGAAGAAGAAGAAGAAGAAGAGAGACAGACATACTAGAGAGATAGCTTAGTGGTTAAGAGCACTTACTGTTCTTACCAGAAGACCTGAATTTGATTCCCAGCACCCACATCATGCAACTGCCTATAACTCCAGCTCCAGGTGATCTAATACCTCTCTGACCTCTCGCCTCCCCCACAAACAAGTAATAATTAAATTTTTCAAATACCTTGAACATCACTGTGAGGAGAGTAAACCAAAGAACTCTGACTCCTGTTCTTTCTTGCTTGCTGTATTGGGTGGAAGAATGGCTATATTCGCTACAAATACTGTCCTCAATAATTACAGTCTTGTATTGGCTTCAGCAACCATGGTAACCTATTTTCTTCTTATTACATATTTTTGAGCATCCATTTTCCTCAGCCTCGCTGATAGTCGATGCTACCATATCTCCAGTTTTTGTTTTTGTTTTTGATTTTTTGTTTTTGCTTTGCCTACAAGGTTCTGAGATATGGAGCCTTAACTTCAACTCCCCCTTGCACAAAATTCATCAGCTGAACTTGTCCTTGACCCCACACCGATGTGTTCCAGAGTGAAAAACAAGTAGCAGCTGGGCGTGCAGCAGAAGCTCTGCTCTGTGCTGACAAGCAAGTTCCCAGGGTCTTTTTATCCCCTTCCTTAATAAAGACAAGTACTATGAATTTCTGCCATTCTTTTCTCCTCTGACACAAAGCAGCAGCCAATAAGCAAAAGCAAACCTCACTATATTAAATACATGACTGCCAAAACTCATTTTGAAGTTTTGAAAAAATAGAAAAAGAAAGTGAGAGACTCTCACTACTCTATGGCACAGGCCTAGAAGTCCAAACACTCACAGTGTAAATTCCAGAAAATTACATAAGAACAAAAGAGACACCTTTTCAAAGGTGAACAAAAAGTTCTCCCTCCCCCACTTAAAGGTATGAAAGTCCCTTCAGACTGAATGTTCCCAAAAGTATGGAGGTAAGATGACTGAGAAGTGACTCCCTCCCACTACCAACACATCACTGTGACAGTTCAGAAGGAAGGAAGGAGGAGAACAAGAAGAACAAGGAGAAGAAGAACAAGAAGAGAGGGAGGAAAGAAGGAGAAGAAGAAGAAGAAGAAGAAGAAGAAGAAGAAGAAGAAGAAGAAGAAGAAGAAGAAGAAGAAGAAGAAGAAGAGGAGGAGGAGGAGGAGGAGGAGGAGGAGGAGGAGGAGGAGGAGGAGGAGGAGGAGGAGGAGGAGGAGGAGGAGGAGGAGGAGGAGGAGAACAAGAATGAGGAGAAAAGAAGAGAAGAACAAGGATGAAGAAGAAGAAGAGGAGGAGGAGGAAGAGGAAGAAGAAAACACTAAACAGCCTATACCCAAGAGGAAAGAGAATAGATGTGTCAGTAACTTTTCTAGTCGTCTGATAAAATGCCAAGACCAAAAATAGCAAGGAAGAGAGTTGATTTTGACTCACAGTCCCAGGGAATAAGAGTCCATGATGGTGGAGGAGAGGCATGGCAGCAAGTGTTAGGCATCTTGAGAGTCACAGGAAAATAAGAACTCACCTCTTGAATCTCAAACGTGAAGCAGAGAGAGCAACTGGTGGGGGTCTCTAAACTCTCAAAACTGCCTCCAGTGACATACTTCCTCCAATAAGGCCATATCTCATAGCCCTCCCCAAAGAGCACCACCAACTGGGGACCAATATTCCTATGAACCTATGGAGAAATTCTCATTCAAAAACCACACTTAGATCACCTGAAAGGGAGCCATATATGCAGGTAAGGTTTCCATCAGTAATGCTGGGTGATATGACAAGGGACTCTTGTTTGCTTGGTGGAGAAGTATCCTCAGAAGTCCAGAGAAGTGACTGACCAGAAGAACTAAAGTCCAGGAAACCTTAGCTCTAAACCCAACAAAGCAAAAAAGGGGTGACCATTTATAATATTTATGTGACCGGCCGAGAGGAATGGCAGTGGAACTGTCACAGGTAGTTGCTATAAACATGCATTGTAAATGTAGAGATCTTATGTTATGTCTATAAGTGCCTATTGTATGACTATATCATGTAGCAGGCAAGACACAGACAATATGGTGGTGAGAGTTTCCAACAACTCCTGCCTTTGTGCAGCCCATAGTCCACCTACACAGGAACTAGCTATGTTAGACCCCAGTCTCCCTTCCAAACACTTAGTAGGGCTGAGCTCTGGCTCCATCCCAGGGCTCCAGGTCCTGTCAACATAGTGAGGAGATGTGTGTCTCAGCTGTTGGCAAGTGTTGACACTCCAGTTGGAAAAGGGATGCCAAGGGTGGCTGTCCACTTCTGCCCTGAACTTCATCCTCCTGCCTACTAGACCAGGGTACCTTTCCCTTTATCTTTTCCAACCTGATTGTCTGTCACCCTGATCCACGCAGCACTCATGCCTGACCATGGTTCTTAGATGACCTCTTCCCAGAGGTAGACGCCTGCTGTTTTTCTGTGCTTGGGATTTTCACTGAAAATGAACTAGGAATGGAGTGAAGCAGATGAAAAGACCCAGTGTGTGCAAGGCTCCTGCTTCACGAGGAATCACAAAGCACTGCGAGAATCCATCGAGGAAAAGAAAATTGGAAGACAATGGCTACTTACCAGCAGAATGAGAAACTGGGCATGGCTTCCTTTACTTACGAGCAGTCTTCCCTGAGCCATGACACAAATAGAAGAAAACGTTTTAATTTCTCTTCGGAGAATAAAGTGTGACACTAAGGTACTCTGGTAATTAAGTTTAATTGCAATCAAATTCATAAAACAGACGGCGAGTTGCTAAGAACAAAGGCTTTATCCTATCCACCCTTGTCTTCAAGTAATTGGGCCACTGATGTTGCTATCTAATTATGTGTAGCAGGATACAGAAAGTATTGTCGCTGAGAATGAACAAAATCGAGTTTTCCTTTTATTGAAAAGAAAAAGTGTTTTGTTTTTGTTTTGTTTTCCTATGCTAAATGTCAGCAGCACAAAATGAACATGAACCTTCTCTTAAAGAACCAGCTTCATCCTGCCAGATTTGGAAATAAACCCAAGTATTACTTTTCTCAAGGCTCTTAGAAAAATTTGGCATTAAGAGCATTGCCTTCCTCCCTCCGTCAAGTCCCTTTGGGCCAAGCACCCCACTGACCTACCACAAATAAAACTGCACCTCTAAGCACTTTTGCTGGACCCCCATGTCAATCAGGGTGAGTCTTCCATTGAAGCCATGACTGCTTTAAGGGAAAGAACGCAGTGAATATTTCAGAGAGCCTGGCATGTGCCCTGGGAGCACAGATAAGAATAAGGAAGGGGGAATCTAGGCACAGAGAAAGAGGCCAGGGTAGGAGAGGGCGGCGTAGGAAGAACAAAGCGGTCAGGAGGGAGAGGCTGCAACTTAGGCAGAGAATGGAGGATGAGTGGGAGCTGTGCAGAACAACAGAAATAAAAAGAGCTTTGTGATGACCAGGGGCTGCTGGAGATGGTACAGGCAACAGGGAAGACGGCTGTGGTGAAGAAGTGAACACCAAGTGCTCCAAGGAGCTCTCCTCTTCTCCTCCCAGGTAAGCAGGCAGCATAAGTCTCACTGGAGAGCAGGACAGGCAAATGTGGAGTGTCCCCAAACTGCACTTACCAGCAGCTACTATTGGCCAAGCCTCTACTAGATTCATTGTCTGTGTCACTGCATTGAGTCCTCATAATGTAATCTGCCTGAGAGACAGAAAGACCGAGAGACAGAGCAGGAGACAGAATGAACTCATCCACAATTGCAAATGAGGAAAGTTAAGTCTAAAGGAAAGTAAGTACTTTTTTCTTCATGCTCAAACATAAAGTGACATTTGTATGTCCCCAAAGTTCTCATTCCTAAGGCTGAGCAGATGGATGGATCAGTAAAGTGTGTCTACCTTGAAAGTATGAGGGCGTGGCTCTAATCCCTGGGACCCATGGGAGGGAGGCCAGCTGTGATGCCAGAGCAGACCCCATGCCCAGGAGGAGTTGACCCACACAGTGGGGTGTGTGTGTGTGTGTGTGTGTGTGTGTGTGTGTGTGTGAGGGGGGGAGGTGTCTTATAGTTTTTGTTTTCTTCATCTGCCTATACTGACCTTTATTTTTTGTTTTGTGAGGCTTTCAAAAGCATGGGAGAGAGAACAGGAAGTTGAGTAAGGAGGGGGGGAGGGGGAGGGAAGGAAGAAGGGAGGGAGGGAAAGAGGGAGGGAGGATCTGGATGGAGTTGGGGAAGAGCAAAGAATATGATCAAAATATGTTGTATAAATTTTTTTAATAAAAAATATTTTAAGTCAGGTGTGGTAGCATGTTCCTATAATCCCAGAACTAGGGAGATGGAAACAAGAGGAACCCCAAGACTCACTTCTAGCCAGCCTGGCTAAATATGTAAACCCCATGTTCAGTGAGAAACCCTGTATATAGTGATTAACAAAGACACCCAAAACTCACTTCTGGCCTCCAAATACACAATAAATACAAGTGGACCTCTAAACACATAAACAGGTTTACACACACACAGAGAGAGAGAGAGAGAGAGAGAGAGAGAGAGAGAGAGAGAGAGAGAGCCCAATCCTCATTACTAACAAAAAAGAGACCTGAAGACAGGTCTTCCTTCATTGTCTTTAAACACTTACCTAGTAACACAGTCAGATCACTTGTCAGGATTCTAATGTGATAAATGAATAATCCGGGCTACCAGTCACAGCCAAGAAAAAAATTCCATAGCGATGACTTCAGCCAAGTCTCTCAGTTCTCGGACAAGTGAGTTTTCCATGTTTCTTCAAATTAACAGAAAGGGATGGGATCTGTTTGTGAATGAAAGTGACATTGTTTCTAGGCAGAGCATATGAAGACACTTGCTGCCACCAAACCTAATGACCTGTGTTTGATCCCAGGGACCACAGGATGCAAGAAGAGAGCAGACTCCTGAAAGTTGCCCTCTGGCTTCTATGTACATTCCTACCATGACACTGGCACACACACACACACAAACGCACGCACGCACACATGCACGCAAATAAATAAATAAATATAAATAAATAAATAAATAAAAGAAAGATTTTGTAAATAAACTGATAGTGCTTCTGAAAGAAACAGCTTCACCTGGGAACAAGTGCCAACATGCAAGAATCCACTCTCCATTAGCTGAGAAGATGCAATGCTGAGTCAGATAAACCCCTCATGCCAGCACAGTAATAGATAACTACCTCTCATGTGAAGCCTCCAAGGTGCTCAGGACATCAGATGGCATTCTTCCACCCCGTAACTCTGCCTTCTTCGTCATGAGAGCTCTAAGATGAAAATGAGAGGGAAGAGAGGACTTGGGCTATTGGAGCTTGTTATGGTGCCTGCATCCTTCAGACAGATGCACCTGTGTGCAGGGCATGCTGGGCAACATGATGTCCAGAGAAAGGCAACATAGGTGATGTGCACCAAAGCCTGCTTCTCTGAACATCAAACCATTCATTGGGTTGCATATAAAACACCGTGCTAGCCATGGCGTGTGGATCATGTTGGAGGATGGACAGGAACTGAGAAGGGAAGATTACCCACTCTGTGAGCACTATTGAGACGGGGCCAAAACCACCAGCAACAAGTCTTCATAAAGGAGAAGGATGGAAGACCCCTTTCTTGGATGGCAAGTCCCTCCAAAGAGAAATACTCCCTCCAGGGGGGAGGGGAAGGCTAAGGAAACTAGGTGGAACAAAAGGTCATATGTCTGGGAGAATAGGGACTTGAAAGATTCTCTGGCACTCCTCCCCAGCAGTAGACAAGGTTAAATGACTGCTGGGAGGAGAATCACCAGCCCAGATGCATCAAAGAGAGTCTAGACTGTCCAGCTGCCTCGGCTTTACTGAGATGTCACCCATATTTGGGCAGGGTTCTTTTATGATGCAGCTGCTTTCGTGCGCCTTACACATAACCCTTCTTCCATACTCCTCTTAGTAACCTCAACAAAAACTCAATCAGTCTTCTGAGTTGGACGTTAGTGGGAGCATTACTTTGACCTGCCATGATTCCCTTTCTGTGGTGGGCAGCATTATGTGCTGCATTGCCTCCACAACATCCCAGCATCTCTGATCCAAAGCAATGATGAAATCCATTCCCCTGTGACCCTGAGAGATAGTTCCCTCCCTAGATCACTGCCATTTAGGGGAAACACATAATCATTATACCCAGTCATCGGCAAGGCTCCAGGAAGATGAGTTCTTGACCATCTCTCTTCGTGTCACTGATGGCGTGAACACAGGTGAAGATGCCTTTCTTTGGAGTCTTCCTTTCAGCTGAGTGAAGCTTGAGGGTCAGACATTGCTTTAAGCCTCATTCAGAAACTTACAACATCAGCTATTGATAGCCTTGACATTCTTTCAAAACTTAACAGCTTCCCCATTCAGTCCCATACTCTAAGCACTTTCTTGGGTATAATTCTCAAGCCTGGTTTTTGTTTTGTATTGTTTTGTTGTTTGGTTAATTTTGTGAGGGGGTTGTGGTTTGTTTTGGTTTGGTTTGGTTGGGATTTTTTGCTTGGTTGTTGTTGTTGGTGGTGGTGGTGGTGGTGGTGGTCCTAGTTCTTCAGTCCCATTGCATTTCTCCACTTGAGGTAGACGGGTCCCGTGGTTACTCTGCTCTTGACCCCAGGATTGCATGGTGATTTACAACTAACCCTTCCTAGCCCTTTGTCTAAAGCAATGGTTCTCAGCCCTCCTAACGCTACAACCCTTTAATACAGTTCCTCATGTGGTGGTGACTACCAACCATAGAATTATTTTCGTTGCTACTTCATAACTGTAATTTTGCTACTTTTATGAGTTGTTAATGTAAATATCTGATATTCAGGATGTCTGATATGTGACCCCTGTGAAAGGGTCATGGGACCCCCAGAGATGTTGTTACCCACGGGTTGAGAACTGCTAGTCTAAAGTCTTGCCTTCTCTCTGTAGTATTATTTTTCATTTATGTTTGGAAACCAGTCTATCATCCTTTTATGAGCATGTCTGTTTCTCATAAGACATGAACCAAAGCAAAAAAAAAAAGCCAAAGTTCATCAAATGTGTAGCTAACAGTTCACCAAATATCTTGCCACTGCTTAACACAAGTTTCCCTCTTTCCTTTATTTTCTTAGGACTTCTTGAGAGGAGTAAGCCAATGTCAGACATAGTATTTAATGATTTTATTGTAGAAGTACTCTACTTAAAGGTACCAGATAGCAAGTCTCTGAAGTGGTTAGGTACTAGCTGTGCCAGAACAGATTAAACCATGAGATCACATCAGCATAACAAAATACAGTTGGACATTCCCTCATATGAATATCTAAAATCCAAAATACTGCAGAGCTCTGACCTGAGTGCCAACAAGATGTCACATGTAGAAAGTACCACATGTGCTCTCACATGATGGGCTGCTGTCAAAACACAGCTATGCTAAAGTTGCTGTGTAAAATTCCCTGCTGGCTACATGTGTGGGATGCAAAAGAAATGTGACTTTTATATTGAGACTCAGGTCCCAGTTCCAAGTCATTGTGTATACTCCCCACAAGGGTCTCCACCTCAGAAGCTGTTTACTACAGGAAATATTCTACTCCCAGGCACCTTAAGTAGCAGACACTCAACCTATGGTACATTTCTCTATTGTGTGAATCTAAGACAAGTATTTCTTGAGCAAACAGCTCTCCCCCAGAGAGACAGCTCAGGGGCCCAGAATCTCTCCATGTTGGAGCTCCACCATCTTCAAAACTGGAGTAAAAGTTCAAGAGGAACATCCAGGATGCTAGACCAAAGCAAAAAAATACTTCTGCTCCCATGTCACTGGCTGCAAAGCAATCACGAGGTCACATTCTTTATGTGTCCAGGAAATATGATCTGACTGCATTCCCCAAAGAAGAGGACGCATGTGCACTAAGCAGCTGCTCCTACGGCACACCTCCAGTTCCCAAACAGCCAAAGTCATTAAAGACCATTTGAGACCTTTTTCCTTCGAATAGCATTAAGCATTTGCCTTGTGTAAATGAGCCCACTTTGCAAAGTGTGAAATCTGCTCTGAACAAAGGCAGTCCTTAGTAGGACCCCTGGAACAATTTGCATTCTTTTACTGCCTTGTTTCCCAGTGTACTGGGCCCTGGGTTTCATTTAGGATGGAAGGTGGAAGCACTTGTTTTTGAGTGAGAACTTTCAGTTTGGGGTGAGCGTGGGGTGTCAGACCACATGCTCCTCAGGCAGTTTCAGTCACAAGGGAGCACCTGTTCATCCCAGAAATGTCTGTCTGTGCTACTACTAGGCATCCAGACATTCCTTACTGACCCTCCCTGTGTCAACAAGTTCAAGTCTGACAGTGGCAGATGTCCGTGTGTACAGTTACCCTGTGCTCATGATCTCCAGCCTTATTAGAAAACCATGGACACCCACAATGCCATCCCTGAGTCATGGAAACCTACTCCTAAGGCCAGAGCACTGGTACTGAAGGTTCCAGACTTTTTAGTGCTTCTGGAAAATCTTTTTTTTTTTAATTCACTTTACAACCCAATATCAGCCCTTCCTCTCATCCCAGTATCCCCTCACATAAGTTCTCCTCCCCATACCCGTTAGAAGCGGAAGCCCCCTCTGAGTGTCCACACCCCCAAGTTACTGAGGGACTAGGCACATCCTCTCTCACTGAGGCCAGACAAGACTGTCCATTTAGGAGAATGGGATCCACAGGCCGGCAGATAGACGACAAGCAAACGACTACTCCAGTTGTTTGGGGGACCCTCCTGAAGACCAAGCTGCTCATCTGCTACATGTGTGCAGGGGGCCTCACTCTTAGGTTGGTGATTTAGTCTCTGGGAGGCCCCCAAGAGTCCAGGTTAGTTGAGTCTGTTGGTCTTCCTGTGGAGTCCCTTCTCCTAAATCTTTCTCCTAACTCTTCCATAAGACTCTCCAAGCTCCATCTAATGTTTGGGTGCAAGTCTCTGCATCTCTTTCCAATAGCTGTTGGGTGGAGTCTCTCAGAGGAACCTACACTAGGTTCCTGTCTACATGCATAATGGAGTATCATTAATAGTGTCAGGGATTGGTTCTTGCCCATGGGATGGGTCTCAATTTGGGGCATCCACTGATTGGCCATTCCCTCAGACTCTGCTCTGTCTTTGTCCCTGCACATCTTGTAAACAGGACACATTTTGGGTCAAAGGCTTTGTGGGTGTGTTGCTGTCCTTATCCTTCCAATGGGAGTTCTGCCTGGCTACAGGAAGTGGCCACTTTTCCCACTGCTAGGAATCTCATTTGGAGTCACCCCCCTTAGAGCCTCTGAGGTCTACCCCATCCAAGTCCTAGAGATCGCCCCTGCCCCCCCCAGCTGATCTCCCTTCTCTTTCCTCCGTTCTCCCTCTACATTATCCCCCTATTCTCCTCTGCTCCCCATCCCCTCTTCCACCCAGTTCTCTCCTTCCATTCACTTCCGATATCTATTTTGTTTCCCTTCTGAGAAAGATTCAACAATCCTTCCTGTGTTCTCCTTGTTTAGCTTCTTTGGGACTGTTGATTATAGCATGGTTATCCTGTGATGTGTTTATAAAAAGATAAAGAAAGAGGGGGATGTGTTCTATGGAGGTGTCATGAGGTATGGGGGAAGTGGGTGGGCCCATGCTGAGGCATCCTTTCTTTCCCCTGAGGGACCAGCCACATGAAGGTATAGTATAGAACAGAGTTTATTCAGGGAATAGGGAGGAGAGTTAAGAGGGTAGTAGAGGCAAAGAAAGGTAGAGAGAGAAAGTAGAGGAGTAGAGGAGTAGAGGCTGGCCATGAGCACGTGGACAGAGAGAGGGGGGAAGGGAATGGGAAGAGAAAGGGGAAGGGAAGCAGGGAAAGAACAAGGAAGGAGCAAGAAACCAAGAAAGCAAGAGATTGAGGAAGAGGCAAGCAGCCCCTTTCATAGTGGGTCAGGCCTACCTGGGTGTTGCCAGGTAACTGTGGAATGGAGTTTACCTGGCTATTGCCAGGTAACTGTGGGGTAGAACTTGGACAGAATGCTAACATCCTGTATTTTTTGGCTAGTATCTACTTATAAGTGAGTTCATACCATGCATGTCCTTTTGGATCTGGGTTACTTGACTCAGGATGATATTTTCCAGTTCCCTCCATTTGCCTGAGAAATTAGGTCTTACTTCAAAAGTCTACTCCACAAATTTGGAAAATCTAAATGAAATGGGTAGTTTTCTAGTTAGATACCAATTCTACAACTAAATCAAGATCAGGTAAACCATCTATAACCCCTAAGGAAACAGATGCAGGCATTAAAAATTTCCCAACCAAAACAGCTCTGAGTCAGATGGTTTTAGTACAGAATTCCACCAGATTTTCAAAGAAGAGCTAATGCCAACATTCCTCAAACTATTCCACAAAATAGAAACAGAAGGAACACTTCTGTATTAGTCAGGGTTCTCTAGAGTCACAGAACGTATGGGTAGTCTCTATATAGTTCGGGAATTTGTTGATGATTTACAGTCTGTAGTCCAACTTCCCAACAATGGTCAGCAGCAGCTGTGGATGGAAGTCCAAGGATCTAGCAGTTGCTCAGTTCCACGGGGCAAGCAGGCAAAGAAGAGAGAGTGATTCTTCCTTCTTCCAATGTCCTTATGTGGGTCTCCAGCAGAGGGTGTGGCCCAGATTAAAGGCATGTGCCACCGCGCCTTTAATCCCAGGTGACCTTGAACTCGGAGATCTCCTTGTCTTAATCTTCTGGAATTCATAGCCACTATGCTTCAAGATCTCTATGCCAAGATCCAGGTCAGAAACTTGTATCTCTGAGCCTCCAGATTAGGATCATAGGTGAGCCTTCCGATTCTGGATTGTAGTTCATTCCAGATATAGTTGAATTGACAACCAGGATTAGCCACTACAACTGCCAAACTCATTTTATGAGGCTACAGTCACCTGATTTCTAAACCACACAAAGACTCAACAAAAAGAATTTCAGAACAATTTCCCTTATGAACATTGATGTAAAAATACTCAATAAAATATTCATTAAACCGAATCAAAGACATCATCCACCATGATCAAGTAGGCTTCATTCCGAGGATGTGGGGGTAGTTCAATATATGAAAATTCATCACCACCTCTGGCAGTTCTTATCTGGGCATTGACTGTCTGCTGGTGAGGTAGGAGCCAACTGAAAGGGATAATGTCACCACCATCTTCTCTAAGAGCCAAACAACTGCCTTGCCTTAATAACCAGCCACCCTCCCTTGTCTCCTGTTCCTTCAGTCATAGCTTGCTCCATTCCCTACAGGGCATCTCAAAATGACTTAGGCCACTCCAAATGAATAAGAGAAACCTCAAATATGATTAGTTTTACGTTCAAAACCTGACAAATTAACAAAATCTTTTAAGCCATTCAGAAGCCTTCCAATCTCAGAAACTCCTGGGATTCCTTTGTCAAAGCAGGTCCCACATGGACTAGTGGACCATGTTGAAAGAGCAGTAAGTATTCTTAGAAAGACAGACAGACAGATCCATTTCCCTTTCCATCCACACACACACCCTCCCTTGGCCTTTTTATTTTTTTATTGTTTGGTTGGTTTTTGTTTTGTTTTTTTTCCGAGACAGAGTTTCTTTGTGTTCCTCTGGCTGTCCTAGAACTCATTCTGCACACCAGGCTGACCTAAAATTCACAGAAATCTTGCCGCTTCTACCTCTGCCTCCCAAGCGCTGGAATTAAAAGCGTGTGCCACCACACCAGCTCTCCCTTGGCTTTTTCTGTGACTGATGGGGCTCATGCATGCACCCCTGGATCAGATCTTGGCCTTTAAGGTACTCTTCACTCCAGACCAGAGATCAAAGAATGATCAGAATCAGAGCTGGAAGCAAGGCCTATCAGAGTCACCCCCCTGCTGCTTCCAGCCCATCCTGTGTGCCTGTGAGAGGAATCTGGCTGCTGTGGAAGTCAGTGCAGAGAACACAGCGGGGCTCCAGTGTGCAAAGAGGCACTCCAGCCTCTAATTAATTAGCTAATTCATCTGATCAATCTACACACATATGCTGATGATTTTGCTGACATCCCTTGTGCTTGGCAATGGGAACAGGATGACCCATGCCCTCCTTCCAGACCTGAACCCAGGGTATTTTCCTGCAGGAGTCTCTGGTTTTAGTCCAGAGCAATCCCTTGCTCACAGTCTGTGGGTCCTCTTTACAGGCCATTGGGCATCCAGACAGAAATTAAAATCTTAATGGATTTTTTTTTCTCCTAAGGGTACATAGTCAAGGGAGTTCAATAAAAAATAAATCCTTTTCAGGGGGGAAAATAGCCTTGGATTCTATGATCTCAAATTTCTTCATAAGCCAGGAGATCTCCTGTGTGAAGATAAACTCTGCTCCCAGCCTGTGGGCTGTGGGGAAGAAAGGGAACTGTGTAGCAACTGGATAAAGGGATAGAAACCCATTCCTCTTACCCAATAAGGTTTTCTTATGTTCTAGTGACTGTTCTGGGTGTTCTGAGGCCTCACAGTACTGAAAACAGGAGTAAACACTGCTGTCTATACACACGCAGGTGCACATAGGCAAGCATACATGTATGCATTCACATGCGCGCGCATGCACACACATCTGCATCAGCACATATTCAGAAGGGCACATCTGTATACACATTACACAGGAATACATGCACATGTATACACATACAAGCACACATACCTGGGCATATATGCATGAACACATACACACAATGCCAATGTTCTTTCCCAAGGTCTCTCTCATATAACCATTTTCTACCAAAATCTCCTCACTCCACTGTAACACTGAGACTTTTGCTCCAGACCTAATGGCTTTGCTTTCCAGGCAGGGCCCTGGTTCCACTGGATCTTTTCCTGGACATAAGTGGTCCCTCAAAAGTCCCCCTTCTGAGGCAAATTCTTCAGAAACTCCTCCTGGAACACCAGTTCCTAAGACCTATCTTACTGGCCAATCAGGAGGAAGGGTGTATAACAGATTCTATTGCTTCTAATAAGGATCCTTGAAAAGAAGATTAATGTCCACTAAGTGACTTCCCTTTCACACTTGAAGAGCCTTTGTCTTGGCTGGAAGGCGTATTTCCTCTCATCTTTAGAGCCCAGGGTTCTTTTGCTTTTCTCCCTTCAAGCCTGGGTGTTGGCATTCAGTCCAGCTGTTGCCAGCCTGTGCAGCTGCTGCCTCCGCCCCCTTAACTGTTCTTGCAAGACTCAACATGTTTTTTTTTGTTTGTTTTGTTTTTTGCCTGCTTGTCTCCCTTGGCGGAAGGCCCAGCCAAAGAAGTGACCAACAGAAATCTGCCCCTCCAGCCCCGGTCATTGCCAGGGCCTGGCCTTTCCATAAGCTGCAAATTTGATTCTTTCAGATTCTGTCTCATCTTCAAGATCTCATTGCCACTGGCCAGGGCCTTTTGTGAGTTTTGTTGGCTGATAAACAAATGTCACTGTCCTCTACAAGGATGACGACTTATAATGGGTAAGGATTTCTTCAGTGGGCAAATATGGCTCTACTTCCATTTCAGTTGTCCCTCATCTCCATCTGCTTCTTCGATCTTCCAAAGGTACAGCTAGCTGGCCTCCAGGGAGGTCCCTCCTCAGCTGCTCATTGGGCTTCCTGGGATCTGAAGAGTTTAAAGGAACCAAACAAGAACACCCTTCCTCTTCTGCTGACGGAAATCCAGAGAGCTCTCTGCATCTCTTTTCGGGTCTACAACCAAAGGCAGGTTCCTGGCCAAGAGTCATTCTCCACCCACAGGACATCTGGCAGTATTGTTTGTCATTCAGGACTGACAGGATGACGCTAGCATCTATTAGGTCTCTACACATGTTTCAAAGCATCCCAAAATATACAGAATAGCCCTTAAGCTGAGTTACCCCAAGAGGAGAGGCCAGGAAACCTGTCTGTAAAGATTTTTTTTTCTCCCTTCCCTTTGGCCATCCTGGAACTCACTATGTAGACTAGGCTGGCCCTGAATTCAAAGAGATCCCCTCTACCCCCCCCCTTCTGTTCCCAAGTGCTGGGGTTAAAGATGTGTTCCACTACACCCAGCTCATTAAAGGTTTTGGTCTCAAGAATCTATGAAGTCATGTTCATCTTGGAAGTCCCTGAAATCCTATCAAGTTCGGTCCTCCCTCTCCCACTTCCCCTTCTCTGATTTCAAGTTCTAGATGCCAAAGTAATTGAAAGGAATGTTCATTCTGGTGCAAGTTTCACACAGACCAATGCAAGAACAGCCAATGGCATTACTTTGTCTACCTTAAGAAACACACACTTTGATTTTTGTTACTGCAGCATGTCTGTACATGGTGTGTGTATGTAGAGTGGTTGTCAGCCTTACAGATACAAAGGCAGATGCTAGCAGCCAACCATTGGACTGAGCACCTGGTTCCCAATGGAGGACCTGGAGGATGGACTGGAGGATCTGGGGGGGAGGGGGGTCTGCAGTCTCATGGGAAGAACGATGATATCAGCCAACCAGATGCCCCAGGGTTCCCAGGGACTAAACCATCAACCAAGGGGTAGACATGGTTCCTGTCAAAAGAGTGGCAGAGGAATGCCTTGTCGAACATCAGTGTGAGGAGAGTTCCTTGGTCCTGTGAAGGCTTAATAGATGCCCCAGCATGGGGAAATCGGGGTGGAGGGGGGGTTGTGGGTTGGGTGGAGGAGCATATTCTTGGAGGCAGGGGGTGGGAGGATGGGTTGGGGGTTTTAGGGGAGGGGCGAAACCGGGAAGGAGTATAACATTTGAAATGTAAATGAAGAATATACTCAAGAAAAAAAAGAACACACACGGTATACACTCACTGATAAGTGAATATTAGCCAAGAAGCTTGGAATACCCAAGATATAATTCACAGAACACATGAAGCTCAAGAAGAAGGAAGACCAAGGTGTGGATATTTCAGTCCTTCTTAGAAGGGAAAACAAAATAACCATGAGAGGAGACACAGAGATAAAGTGTGGAGCAGAGACTGAAGGAAAGGCAATCCAGAGACTGCCCCACCTGGGAATCCATCCCATATACAGTTATCAAACCCAGACACTATTGTAGATGTCAACAAGTGCTTACTGACCGGACCCTGATATAGCTGTTTCCTGAGAGTCTCTGCCAGTACCTGACAAATACAGAGGCAGATGCTCTCAGCCAACCACTGGACTGAGCACAGGGTCCCCAATGGAGGAGCTAGAGAAAGAACTCAAGGAGCTGAAGGGGTTTGCAGCCCCATAGGAGGAACAACAATATGAACCAACCAGTCTCCCAGAGCTCCCAGGGACTTAACCACCAACCAAAGAGTACGCATGGAAGGACCCATGGCTCCAGCTGCATGGGTAGCAAAGAATGGCCTTGTTGGACACCAGTGAGAGGAGAGACCCTTGGACCTGTTGCCCCAGTATAGGGGAATGCCAGTACAGGGAAGCAGGAGTGGGTGGGTTAGTGAGCAGGGGCAGGGGGATGGGATAGGGGGTTTTTGGAGGGGAAATGAGGAAAGGGAATAACATTTGAAATGTAAATAAAGAAAATATAAAAAGAAAAGAAAAGAAAAAGCAAAAGAGGATCTAAAAAAATAATTTGTTTCAGTGTTTGATGGACGTGGATGAAACTCCATCAGCACTTAAAGCAATGCTATTGACTAACGATCCATCATGCAGTTTTATCTCAATGGAGGGTTATGCAGTTCTCCTTAGTAATATTGTGGTTTAGGCAGAGGAAATGGTGACCTATTCATAGTGGCATCTCACATCAGTAAATTTTCTTAAAGAACAAGAGTGACTCTTATCTTCCTGTTGAAGCTTTTCCCAGATCTCCTGGTGTAAAGGCGTTCCCCTGGCTGTGGTTACAGCAGGCTTATCTGTAGACTTGAAAATGCTGAAATTGCCTTTCTCCAAACATTTCCCTCTCAAGTCAAAGTTCTGTGGTTCTGATTAACTTCTAGAGTGAAGTCAAATCCTTGACATCTATTTCATCTGAAGACTTTGAAGTCATCAGCCAATTTGTCAGAGCTACACAAGGCTCAGGAAACTCAAAAGGAACGATGTACTGTGAAGAATGTGTACATGACTGTGGTCTTGCAGCACAGACTGAGGTGTAGGGGGAGGATGAGCAGCAGTGTGTGATAAGTGTCTAGCAAGAGGAGAAGGGAAAAAAGAAGACATTTGGAAGAGCAAATGGGTGAGAGAATGCAAGGCTTGGAAGCAGAGCTCTTGAGCTGCGGAACAGAGGATGGGAACATGGAGGGTCAGATACAGAAGGCAAGGACAGGAGAGTGGGCTCATGGCTGATTCTAACTTCAACTTGACTGGATCAAAAGTCAACTAGGAGACAGGCCATCTGACATTTCTGTAAGAGGTTTTCTTAATTGGGTTATTACAAATAGAAAGACACACCCTAAATATGGTGGCATCTTTTAGTTGCAGCCAGATCAAATCAGTGAGAGAGGGAAAAGCTGACGTTTTGCCTCATTGTCTTCCAAGTCTTGCTGGTGATTTCATCTACTCTGTTGCTGCCACCGTTGCTGCTGTTTCTCTGATATCAGAACCCAGCTTTAGGCTTCCAACATGGAAGACCAGTGGCCCTCCAAGAAGTCTCCATGCTTTCAGCACTAGTTTGGAACTGCTGAGGCATCCAGTTGTGTAAAATTCTCTTTCCATACAGCAGAAGAGGAGAGATGGAGAGGTAAAGGACCATGGTGATAGGCTTCCCAAATACATTACTGGACCAGAGTCCATCATTAATGAATACAGCCCCTGGAATACTCCTGTCTGTCTCTTTGTTGGAATTACAGGTGACACTGCCATGCTCAGCTTGTTACATGTGTGCTAGGGATTGAAACTCTGGTCCCCATGCTTGCAGAGTAAACACTTTAGCCACTGGGCCATCTCCCTAATCTAGGCACTGGAGATTTTCTTTAAGATGCAGTGCACTTTTGCCCCACCCCCTTTTCAAACTTACCTTGAAGTCAGATCCATTGATTCCCTCAAGCATTTCTTCATGTGGATTGCAGGACAGTCAAGTTGCCTAACATTCATTTGGTTTGTCTTACTTACTCTGGGCATTTCTAGGTATTTCTTGCTTATTCACTGAAACACTCCATCTCTGCCTCTCCAAACAGTCTTACAGGGTGGTAGAGCCTAGGTCCCATAATCCTCTTAACCATTATTTTCCCATTTTCTTGGTGCCTTGGGGGAGTTTCACTGGATCATAGAATCCATACCAGAATTCACACTTAAAAAGAGACTCCTAGCCTCAATGAAGGAATTGTCTCCATCACAGTACCCTGTGGGCATCTCTGTGCATGTGTCTGAGGAGCATTTTCTTGATACATGATTGATGTGGGAAGGCCCGGCCCACCGAGGACCATGCCATCCCTGGGCAGGCATTCCTACCATGGACAAGTGGGCTGAGCAAGCAGTAGGTAGCAAGCCAGTAGGAGCATTCCTCCACAGTCAGTCTCTGCTTCAGTTTCTGCCCCCAGGTGCCTGCTTTGAGTTCCTTCCCTCGCTTCCCTCAAGGATTGACTGTAAGCTGTATGATAAAATAAAACTCCTCTCCCCTAAAATAAGAGGCTCCCTAGCCAGGAACTATGGCATATAACTTTAATCCCAGTTCTTAGGAGGAAAAGGCAGGCAAATCTCCTTGAGTTTAAAGCCAGTCTCATCTACTTAGTAAGCTCCAGGGCTACATAGTAAGACACTGGCCTGGGTGGGGGCAGAAGAATGAGGGGGCTCATCAGTCCTGATGGCCTCTCTCCTAAGGAGACTCGTGCTGCTGCCCTTCCTTCTCTACCACAATCATGTCTTTAAATTCTCAGCTCTGATCTTATTTCCTCATTTCATTCTTTGGTCCCAGGTTCTTCTCTTTCTCTCTCTCTCTCTCTCTCTCTCTCTCTCTCGCCTGCAGGAGAGAGCTGATAAGGAGAATCCTGGTCTTAGAATCTAATCAGCAGAGATTAGGGCTGAGCCAGGAGATAGTGGCTCCTCCTCCGACTTTGTGGTGTGCTCTTGGCAGCTGTGAGCATACTGACTTAACAGACCCAGAACTGCCTAGACTCTGCTAATTCAGAGTCTCATCTTGCACTCACGGAAACACTCAGCATTACAAGACTGTTCTATTCATTGTCTTTGTCTGCTTGCTTGCTTGCTTGCTTGCTTGTTTTTGAGACAGGGTCTCCCTACTTTGTTCTGGCTTTCCTGGAATTTGCTCTGTAGATGAGGCCAACCTTGAATTCACAGAGATCCACCTGCCTCTGCCTCCCAAATGCTGAGACTAAAGGTGTGAGCCTCCACATCCAGCTAGCTACCTTCCTATTGCTGTGATAAAACACCATGAACAGGGCAACATATAAAAGGAAGTATTCAGTTGGGCTCAGGATTCCCAGGGATTAAGAATGAATCACGGCAGAGCAGCGGCAACATGGCAGTAAGCATCAGGCCTCTTAGCAGGAGCAGCAGCTAAGAGCTCACATATCAAACCACAAACAGGAAGCAAAGAGGCAAACTAGGAGTGATGAAAGCCTTGAAACCTCCAAGTCTCCCCACCAACCCCGGTGACACAACTCCTCCAAGACCAAGCTTCCTAACCATTCTCCAAACAGGGACCAGTTGGGACCAAGGGTGCCCCAGACTTAAGGGGGACATCTTATCAAAACCTCACAGCTATGATGCTATGCAATGTGCACTTACATGGCCACACATGAATGAGGCACAGCGAAGCATTTCTGGAAGGTCTCCTCACCATCCCATCAGGCTTCCTTTGTGCCCTTCTCTGAGGGTCCAGCCCCTCCCCAGAGCAACCCCCTTGACAATTGACTGTATCTGTCAACTTTCCTGGAACACATGGTACACAGATTAAATGCTATTTTCTGGGTATTTGTGAGGGCTCAGTGTTTTGGTTGAGTGGAGAGAATAACACAGATAGTCTTTCCCAATACAGCTCGGGATTTAAGGTGACTAGAAGCTCTGGAAGTGCCGTGTCCCTCCACAGTTCATTCTGAGGATTCTGAAGTCACTAACATGGTAGCAGCTCTCAAGAAATCTCTGAGTCTGGGGCTCCTTTGCAGCATATCAACTTTGTACTGTCTCTTTACTTCTGAATGAACTCCACTGGTAGGAAAAGAAGAGGCATGCTGGTATTAAAAGATGGGGCCTCAGGGAGCTAACTGGGTCATAAGGCCTCTCCTTCAGAAACTCCCAGTCAACATTCTACCTCTTATACATTATCAGCAAACACATATATACACACACAGGCACACACATACATGCATGCATACACGCACACACAAAACTACATACAGCCAGGGGAGGCAGAGGAGCATAGTGGCTAGAAGCTCAGGTGATGGTCAGGTGATGGTCAGGAGAAACCTTTCCACTTCTACTAGAGGATGTTACCAGCTCCATTAGTCTTCTCCATAGACATGATGGCCACTGTAAACTGTAGTGTTCTGTTAACTTCATTGCCATGTCTGAGGTTCAAGATCTTCTATACCATCCCAACATTTTTGCTTTAAGATGGTCATCAGTACACAGCTCTATGACAAGTATTAACGCTAGTGACATCCACCATGTCCCAAAGGAACCTGGGACAAGTCTCACTCAGTGTCTATGGCTCCTCCCTGTACTTCTCACCTGGCCCTTACCTAAACCTCTTCAGCTCAAAGATTAGGTATCACTTCCCTTCCCCTAGCTTCTGATTCTTGGATTAAAAACAGCCATTTTGGCCATGTGCTTTATTGGCTTCTCTCTCCTTCCTTAACGGCCTCTTAGTCTCTTGGTTCTTTTCTCCTCTTGGTTTTTGTCTCCTTTCTTCGCCCTCTTGCCTTCTCTCTCTCTCTCTCTCTCTCTCTCTCTCTCTCTCTCTCTCTCTCTCTCTCTCTCTCTCTCTCTCTCTCTCTCCTTACCTCCCTCCCCTCCACCCTCTCTCCTCTCATGGCCCAGTATATGCTGCTGGCTGTGTTCAGCCTGCACTCTTCCTTGCATCTACAACAAAACCTTTCTCCTCAACCATACCTACGAGAAGTCGTGTCCTCACTTACATTCAGCATTCAGTTACCACACTTCTGATACCTTCCGCAACACTCAAGCTAAACCTATTCTCTCCTCAGGCTCTTCCCAGTTTGTACATAAGCCCAGGTGAGGTAGATGAACCAGACACTCTGACCTCCACTAGCGCTCTCTCTCTCGAAGTTATCAATCAGGCTGCAGTCTGCCAGCTTCCCACCTGCTTCTGCACCCTTTTTTCTTACTCTTCCACATGACTTTTCTCCAGGAAATAGTTTGCATGTCTTATTCTATCTTGACTTATGCTTCTTATAGAATCCAAACTAACCCAGCACTTAACTTAGTGTGCTCCAGTGAACTGGATGACCCATTGGCAAGCCAGAAAGAATTTTTACTTCCACCGTGAGCACTCTCACTGGTGCAAAGTGGCTGCCAAATTACAAAATAGTGCACAGGTGTTTTCCTGAGAAGAATGTCACAGTGGGGACATTTCCCTCAGCACCCTCCTGCTGCTGTGGGGCTTTTTAGAAACTTATAGAAAGTGACAGTTAATGAAGAGCAATGAGGACACACCTGAGTTCCTTCAACAAACAACAGAGGAAGAGGAGAAAAGGCTCAGGGAAGTGGATAACCAAAGATGTATATATTAAGTAAGGCTGGGACTTCCACCAGAGAATTGTGTTCCATGGGTAGGCCCAGTACAGTCACCATTTACGGAGGCCATCAGAAATGAAGGACACCAGCGTCAGGGATGCCTGTCATTGGAAGGCTGGGAGTGGTTACACAGAAGACCCTCACAAAGGACTGTTGCTCACTTTTTAACTTTCATGTGTGTTTGTGATGTCTGCAGATATTCTCAGATGTACGTTCAAATGCGTGTGAGCCATGGTGCTTATGTGGAGGTCAAAGGACAACCTTGACTGTCCCTCCTCACCTTCCACCTTATTTGTGACAAGGTCTTTTATTGTTCAACAGGGTAGCTAGCCTACATTCTTTCTACTTCCCACTGCACCACAGGATCATTGTGATTATACACTCACACATCTTAAGTATAATGAACCCCATAAAGAACTGTGTGTCCACAACTGTCGACTATGGACTGGATTTTCCAAGCTGAAGACTTGGTCATCAGTAGGACTAAATATAACTTGAAATTATTTGCTTTCTATTTATCTCAATTAGATGCAGTGAGGGCTGTTTCCATGTCTTTAGGCAAATTATGTATTTAGGGGCAAACATGGCACAGGCCTATAAAGGAGAATTGAATATCGTGAAAAGAGCTTCAATGTGCTTGTTTATTTTAAAATGATGTGGGTGTATGTGCATGTGTGTAGCTTAAACAGGTTTTCCAGCTTTCCCTTGAGTCTGACTTCCTCATCAGCATTTCAATAAACCGATGTACAATTAGAAAGATTAACTAAAACTGCCCAGTATTGGTTGTCACACACATTAAGACTAAGAGCCATCTTAGGTTTATAATTTCTCTTTCTAAATGTGAATCTATTTCTGAAAGTTCATTTATTTAATCTTTTTCAAAAGTAAATTTGGAAATAGGCTGAGGCATTTGTCAATAGGAACACAGACTAAACAGAGAGTAAACTGAAAAAAATCTAAACTAAGTAAATAAACTGGGAGTAGGGGTGTAGCCCAGTAAGTGGGGTGTTTACCTATCATCCAGGAAGCCCTGGGTTCAATGTCCGGCCCTGCATTCACTAGGAAGGTGGTGCACACCTGCAGTCTCTGTATTACCAAGGCAGAAGTAGAGGATTGGGTCATTTTTAGCTTCACAGAAAGTTCCAGGTCATCTAGAAATACATGTCACTATACTAAAATACAAATGTTTGTAAACACATGTATACTGTATAAATAATCAGTAGGTAAGAATAAATTCATAAAAAAGGAAGTATCTCCAGCAATGAACACTGAAATACCAGACATAGGGAACAAGCATAAAACCTATCAAATAAATGCTCAAAATGCTTTCTTATAGAACAGCACAATGTGTTTGAAACTCTTTCGCTATTATAAGATCCACTCACACTGGGCAAGGCTCTACACTCCTGTAATCCCAGGACTTGGAAGGTATAACAAGGAGTAGCGGGAGTCTAAGGTCAATTTCAACCACATAGTGAGTTTAAGGCCTGCCTTACCTACGTGAGATGCTGTCTAACAACAATAACAAAAGCAAAACAACATCAACAAAAGATCTGGCTGGGGATGTAGCTCAGTTGGTCATATGCCAGCCTAACGCATAGGAGACTCTGAGTTACACGCCCAGGTCCATAGAAAACTGAGTGTGATGTCATAGACTGCAATTCCAGCAATCAGGAGATGAAGATGAGAGGGTCAAAGTTCACAGTAATAGTTACATAGAATGATCATTCTCAGTCCCATAGTAAGTTCAAGGCCAGCTTGGGCCACATGAGACCTTGTCTCAACTTCTTTAATAAAGAAATTGTTTTTAAATAATATGTAAATAGAATCACAGAAACCACAAGGCATTGACAGAAGCCCAACCCTTCAGAGAAACACATGTCATACCACAGTTAGCAGTGACACACACATACTGGGAATGTATTTGACACCCCTGGTTCACCAGTTGTTTAACTTAAGAAGAAAAAGAAAAAAATAGGTAGGACTGGAAAGGCAGCTCATCAGTTATCACCGCTCTTTCAGAGACCCCAGATTAGCTCCCAGCACCCATGGGGTGGCTCATAAACATCTGTCACTCTAGTTAGAGATTTGATGCCCTCTTCTGGCCTCTGAGGTCACTAGGTGCTTATTCCATATTGGAAAACATTCAGACGTATGTAATAAAAATAAATCTTGACGTATAAGAATAAACATATTATAATTTTATTAACAAATACTAGAATATATATAATTAGCACGTCATTCAGCCCATATTTGTGCATAGGGAAGACAAAAAGTTGTTCAGATAAGCTCATGATACATTTATCAAGCAATGTTATTTTAAATATATGCTCTTTTATTTAAGTGCACACACCAATGTGTTATTGTCATAAAAATATCTCAGGGTATGTTAATACATATTTTGGGCTCACTGCCAGATTCCACTGACTTCAACCAAGAAAGATTTGAAGATTAATGAAAAAAATCTAATCTATAGATGTCCCTCCCTGAGCCTGTATAGGAAGGAGAGCTTTCTCAAATGTCACTTGAAAATTTAAGAGAACTAAGGAGAGTTGAGGACATGATAGGCAGGGTGGGTCTTCGAATTTACTTCCCGAAGACTGTGCCCCCTTTTCAGTAAAGCTGAGATTGCCGAACAGCTCACTAAAAGCCTCTGAGTTCTGGATGGGAGTCCACACACACATTTGGAAGCCAAATCAAAGACCCTTCCGGAATAGCACAACTAATGTCTCTAATGCTTAGAGTCCTGAAGCGCTTGCATCCAGACAACCTCCAGAATTACTCCACCAAGCAGAGGAGCTTCTCACAATAGCAAAATATGCAACATGTAGAACGCAGAATGGAGCAAATGCTGACCAAAGAGTGCCGAGAAACACCATTGTGTAGGGCCATCTTATTGAATTGAGTTCTGGCTTGACATTCCTGGTAATGGGTATTATACATCAGTCTGCTGTACAAGTACAAACCACAAAGGAAGAAATGGGCTTCCAGTGTATAAGGGAGTAACTAAACCCTTCCTTGCTCCTTGCAAAGAACTCTGAAGTAAAATTCAGGAGATCCTAATGGCTCAAAAAGCTTAAAAAGTATTTGGGTGGCTATCCGCTGTGAGCTCAATGAATGGTTATCTGAAATCGCAGAGATTTCTTTCCAAAGCTTGGCTTATATTTGATCATGTTATGGTGGGTGGAAGGGAGGCAGCAGGGCTCAGAGACAGCATAGCTGTATTATATTGAATATCACAGGAATATGGAACAGGAAACCTTCCTCTAGTTATCTGCAAAGGGCTGTAGGGGTGCCAGAGACTGAGGTATTCAGTCACAGAAATGAATTGTTCCTGCATTCTGGAGGACAGAAAGAAAGGGATCAGGAGTCTTGGTTCCCTGGGACAGCTGGGAAGGAAGGAAGTGTCTGCCCCAGGCTCACCTCCTTGGCTAGTGCATGGCTGGCTTCTCCCTGTGTCTGACATTATCCTCCGCTATTTGGCAGATCCCATGGACTCTCAGTTGAGGCCTATCAATGGGGGAGGGGCTCTCCACAGTGCTCTCAGATGAGCTTCTGTGAAGAGCTGGGAAATATGGTTCACTCTCTTAGCATGCTTAGAACCACCAGATGAGTTTGTCTCCTGCCTGTCAGTATAACAAATGTCCTCCCTTATGAGATTGTAAGGGATGTTTGTACTCCTGGTTGCAAGAGTTTCAGTCTGTAGGCACTTGACCCTGTTGCTTTAGGATAGTACTTCTCAACCTTCCTAATGCCGTGATCCTTTAAAACATTTCCACATGTTGTGGTGACCCCTCCCCCCACCATAAAATTGTTTTCATTGCTATTTCATAACTGTAATTTTGCTACTGTAATAAATTGTAATGTAAATATCTAATATGCAGATAGTCTTAGGAGACCACCATGAATGGGGAGTCGAATGACCCTCAGGTTCCAAACCGGTGGTTTAGGACCTGTGGTGAGGCAGAAAATTACAGCAAAGGAGGCAAAGAGAGAAAAAGGGAAAAAAGTAAATGTTCTAATCCTTCAACCTTACACTAGACTATACTTCTCAAAGGTCACAGCACCTTCCAACACCACCAGCCCAAGGACCAAGTCCTTACTGTCCCCCAAGGGCTTGGGGGAGACTTGAAATACAGACTCTAGACTAGGTGTGTGCACAGAATATACAGATCTTTTTCCTGCTTTCAGCCAGCAGAGTAACAAGAAGGTTAAAGAGTATTGTGACTTAGAGTAACTAAATTCTTCAAAAGACAAAGAAGAATAGCGCTTGCCAGCAGCTGGTGAAAGAGTGACCAGAAGGTAGTGTCGAATGTGTGCAAAGTTTCAGTCTGAAATAAAGGGGAAGTTTTGAGCTACATAGTGAGTGAGAGCTATAGAATAATAGAAATGTAACTAATACCCCTGGACTGTGTATCCCCAAATGGGCAAAAATGGTCAATTCTGTATTTCAAGTGTCAGTTTGACTGGGCTAAAGGAAATCCAGATAACAAGGCGCTCCTGTATGTAGTTTTCCTGATGGAATTAACATCTGAGCTATAGACCGGATGAAGAGGATCTGCCCTTACCACAGCGCAGCATGCTACCATCACACAACAGGCTGGAGTCCCACACAGAGGCAAAGGGCGGAAGAGGAGGAAATCCTCTTTCTTAGGGAGTTATAACATCCACGCTCCCCTGCACTTGGACATTAAAACTGCAGTTTCTTGGCCTTTCAACCTTGAACCGACACCTACACCGTCAGCTCTTTTGATTCACAGGCCCTTATCCTCGAACTGAGTCACACCATAGATTCTCTTTGCTCTTGGACCTGGATTTAGACTGAGTTACTTTCCCAGGTTGCCACTCTACAAGTGGCATACCATAGAAGATCTTACCTCCCTTAATTATGAGCCAATTCTCATAACAGGTCTAGATATTTCTATACATCTTACATATTCCTCCAGGTTACTATGGATTGTTTCTCTTGAGACTCTCATAATATTTTACCACGATTTTCTTTGGAAAGTGAAATAGTGAAAAAGAGGGGGCCATATTAGCTAAATTAACATCTAGATGTTGTTCAAGAGAAGCTGTCCATAATGGGAAAACAATCTGTAGATTCAGAGATAACTTATCGTCTATAACTTCTCTACAATAGATTCAACACAGATTCCCTAAGAGGACACAAGACTTTCAGGAACAGTCAGTCCCTTCCTCAGGACAAAGCTCTGGACAGTTAGTATTTTGGTTGGTTGGTTGGTTGGTTGGTTCGTTCGTTCGTTCATTTGTTTTCTTTTGTCAATTCAACACAAGCTAGAGTCATGTACCTAGAAGAGGTACCTTAAGTGAAGGATTGCCTCCATCAGGCAAGTCTGTGGGGCATTTTCTTGATTAGTTATCAATGTGTGAGGGACAATCCCACTATTTGCAGTACTACCGCAGGCAGGTTACCCTATGTGTTATAAGAAGGCTGAGCAAGCCATGGAGAGCAAGCCAGTGAGCCGGTACTCTTCCATGGCCTCTGTTTCAGTTCCTGTCTCCAGGTTCCTGCCTTCTGTTTCTTCCCTGACTCCCCATCAGCTGTGATTGGAAAGGATCGGATTGTCAAATAAACCCTTTCCTCTCCACGCTGCTTTTGATTGTGGTCTTTATCACAATAATAGAAAGCAAACTGGGACATGCTCTACCTTTTGTACTGGATATCACCAAAAATAGCAAGAGGCTCATAAAAAAGGATGGAGAAAGAAATTGAGGACAGGGAAGCTGTAGACCACTAGAGTTCACTGACATAACACATTCAGAAAGGAAATTGTCCCCCCCCCAAGTATTTTATTTACAGAAGCTAAAATCCTGAATCTGGATGGGAAGATTTGATCTGTCCGAGTTGGTATTTTCAAGTCTCTAAAGCAATTTAGATGAATAGAAATCTTATGAGAAGGACATTTGACTTGGTATATTAACTAGCAGCGACTTGAGTAGAGCTTCAGCTCTTACTCAACTCCAAGCCAGGCAGTCAGGCAAGCCTTCTCAGAGATGTATCCAATGGTACAAGAGCCATGGCTTCCACGGCCTCAACATTCATGAAGAAGGTGGTAAGTCAAGGAAGCTGTGTCAGCATTAGCTGAGGAACTCTTTGAAATGCTGGCCCACAACTCTGGGAAGCCATGAAGCACCTCATTCCATCCCCCTTTCACCCTTTCTGGCTGCTCCCTCTTCTGATCCAAGGTCCTCAAGTCTTCAACCTTAGGGCTCCGGCCCCTTTTGTAAAACTATATCTGCAGTTCTGTTTTCCTACAATAGCACCTCAAGAGGCTCCTCCATTCAAACGACCATTTGCAGCCTCATCAGATGCTTCCCTCTGCACCTCAAGTCCTCAACAAGCACACCACCTACCCAGGTAAGTTCATCAACTCTGATTGGTCTTGATATGTCCACCCCCAGGCCACCACTTGAGTCTTTATTACCTTTTTTTTTTAAAATCAACACATTTCCTTGGTAAGTAGAGGAACGGTTTCAAGGAAAGACACCAAACTGTGAAACACACTGGAGGCATTTAGGAAAGCAGAAGCAGAAGTGAGTTCTCTGTGACTGCCATCTGATGTCCCGTGTCACCACCATCTCAGACATACTCGAGGCTGTTTCCCAGCTGTGCCCTAAGCCAGCAAGATCCAGAATGGCCAGATTTCTCTGTCCAAGAGTTCCGCTGTACTACCTCACAGTGTCAACTCTGTGAGGTCACTGAAGGTCAAAATGGATCAGAATCAGCAGTTTCACAGTTGAACCTGATACATTTCAAGGCACTGTCATAAATCATCTTAATTGTCAATTAGATTAGATGGAGAAGCCTAGGGGATTAGGGAAGCACCCCTCTTGGAGTATCTATGATGCTGTTTCCAAAAATAATTAGAGCTCAATTATTGCATTTATCCTTTGATGGTTCCATAATGTAGTAACATTGTTGAAGAAGGTAAAGGGTAGGGTATAGGGCCTGCTTGTAGGAAGTAAGTGACTGGAGGCTGTAACTAGATCTTGTCTTGGATTCTGTTTAAAAAAAAAAATCTTAGGCTGGAGACATGTCCCAGCAGTTAAGAGTGGCTGCTTTTCTAGAGGACCCAAGTTCAGTTCCCAGCATGCACATGGAAGCTCAAAACTGTCTACTAACTCCAATTCAAGGAGATCTAATGCCCTCTTTTGGTTTTCATAGGCATTGAAACCACATGGTATACAGACATATATGTAGGCAAAACACACACACATTAAAAAGTTAAAAATAAGCCTTTTCCCCTTATTTTCATTTTATACATATGGGTATTTTGCCTGTATGTATTTATGTGCATCATGCGTATACAGTGCCCCATACAGGCCAGAAGAGGGTGTCAGAGTCCTAGGACTGGGTAACAGGTGCTTGTGAGCCTCCATGTGCATGCTGGGAATTGAGCCCAGGTTCTCGGGAAGAGCACCGAGTGGTTTCTCCAGCCCCCTCAGCTGCTTTTTGTATCCCCTTTGTTTCCTGGCCATCATGATGTAGACTTCACTGCTCTGTCAGGTCCTCTCACCACAGTAGACTGACCTCTCTGGAGCTGTAAGCAGGCACTAAGTGACCCTTAAGGTGTTACATCAGGTTTGGGTGCAGCATGAAAAGCTAACATAGGTCCTTACATCTCTCTCCTCTTTTCTTCTCATTGCAGTAGATGCTTCACCAACTACTTCTGGATCACAGCCTAAGCTACTCCCTCCCCTCCCCTCCCCTCCCCTCACCTTCCCTCCCCTCCCCTCCCCTCTTAAACCTCCCCAGCCTGACTCTTAAATCCCAGTTATATTTAAAAGAAAAAAAATAAAAACTTGGAAACAGTGTCCTCAGTACCCACAAGCCACACCCCAAAACTCTCAGTGGAGCCTCCCTCTTCTCCAAATTCATCTTCTAGTCTCACAGGCCCCCTGAAATCTTACTGGCAGAATCCTAGAGATCTGCTAGACCTGGGGTTTGCACACCTGCCTTCACCTCAGATGTCATGGGGAAGCCGGGTGTAGTTCATTTGTACCGTCCAAGAATTCGGTAGGCTGGGTCAGAGAGATTGCTCTGTAGGGCAGCCGGAGCTGCAGGGCAATACTCTTTCAAAAACCCAAGGTGAGAAAGAGGGAAGGAGAGAGGGAGAAAGGAAAGAAAGGAAGTAGGAAGGGTAAGGAGAGGGAAAGTCTGGTGGGGAAGCTTTACTTGACGGATCGTTCTGTTTAGTCATAACATGGGTGATGCCCAACACATAAACCATTTTTAAGGCCAATACTTCATTTTTAAAGCAGTTTTTACAACCCCAGCAAAAAAACTAAGCAGAAAATGCAGGGTACTTACCCATTTGTCCCATCAACAGCCCCCATCAGGCAGCTCATTGATTTCTGTAGATGAATAGGCATTGAGTGATCATCAGCAAGCAAAGAGAAATATTTTTAATGGGTGATGTGGGGTGTGTGTGTGTGTGTGTGTGTGTGTGTGTGTGTGTGTGTGTGTATGTGTGTTAAAAGGTCCAATTAGTTAAAAGAGGTATTAAGAAAAAGTGTTTGGTGTCCAACCCCTAAGCCCTGACTCCCTTCCTAGAGATACATTCTATATGTATAATCTTACTGGGATACTTGTCTCTATATACAAGTTTAATGCAAACACAGCATAGCATACACACAATGATGACCTTTAAGCTGCTCCTCTAAAGAATATATATTCAATCTTAGTGTACATTATGCTGTTTTGCTCCTTTTTAAGTGTTTGGGTGTGTAGCCTACATCATGTGTGTGCACCACATGTGTGAATGGAGCCTGAGGAAAGCAGAAAAGGGCATTAGACATGCTGGAACTGTGGTTACAGACTGTTGCGAGCCGCCATGTGAATGCTGGGTATCAAACCCAGGACCTCTTAAAGAGCACCCACTAGTCTCAACTGTTGAGCCTTCTCTCTAACCCTACTGCATCTGTTTTAACAGTAGCCTGAGGAGTCTGAAATAATGCCTTTAATCCACCTGAGCAGAGAGAGAGAGAGAGAGAGCTTTTTCAATTGTAGATTTCCAGGCCTCATTGTTAGAAATTGCTCAGTGAGAATTTCAAAGGCTTAGACCCAGAAACCTTTTCTTCCCATCTTCTTCAGGTGCCTGTCATGGACTCCTATACAAAGCAGTAGCATAGTCCACCCTTCTAAGTTTCCAGAACGGAGGCTGAAAACCCGCCCATCGATTTTGCCAAAAGTCTCACAGCCAAGAAGTCAGAGAGCAGAGTGAACAGTGCAGTAATTGTCCCCAAACACAAGTTGTGCTTGAGTTAACACAGCTCTGATGTATGCCACCAAAGATGAGTCTGCAATAAGTAATCCCAACGATCACAATTCAATTTACCCAAAGATTTCAAGAGAACCTTCTCTTGCAACCCTGTCTCTGTGGTGCTCGTCCGAGGGAACTCAAGAGCCTTCTGAGTCATCAGAGGGTCAGAAGGCAACACCACCATGGTTTTAATGAGCAGTGTGTTTTACTGGGCTCAGATCCTCGCGTGGTAAGTTTGGGTGTTTTCAGAAAGTGGCAAATTAGAATATTCTCAGAACTCAGTACAGACACTTCTTGCTGATTTTGAGGGGACTGGAGTTTTCTCTGTGTGTGCACAGGGCATGGTCTAGAGAGATGCAGTTCCAGATACCTTTAAGGATGACTCAGAGGGATATGACATGTTAACAGGATGTCGTGTCATCAAAATGAGGATAATGACCTTGTAGGGCTCACCACCTTACAGGATTGTTTGAGATTGTTTAGATGAAGGCATCTTGGAAAGTATAATGAATCTTATTCAAAATTAAATAACACTATTTTGTCACTTCTGAAGTCTTGTTGCCTTGGCTCAGGGCATGGACCCCTCAAGTTTCATCTTCAGCACACATACAAAATACATGTCTGTCAAAATGCTTTGATGCATGCTGAAGATTTGGCTCAGGTCAGATTGACCAAAAGTACTCATACATCTTCCTTTCAAATTTCAAAATCTTTTTTGACCTATAATTGCCCTGTAAAAAACCCGGAGGTCATGGAGACATGGTGTAAAGTGTAGTGTACATGTGGATTTATAGAGACATAACATTTGTCGTTTGCCTTACATAGTTCTAATTGTTCTTCGGAACAACCCTTTAAAGGGGATCATACTAGCACCCCCATCTCATAGCAGAAGAACCTGAAAAGGCAACTTAAGCCCAAAGCTTAGTAACTCCCCCTTTACATACTAAACAATATCGCTGGTGTTCTAGCACTGCTCCCAGATATTAGTACGACTCTCATCTCCAAAGATGACTTTCTTTGGCAGTTATCAGCACACATACATTCATTTTCTATTTCTGCATAACAAATTACCCACAACTTAGAAGCTTCAACAATAAGCATGCGCTAACTCTCAGGATCAGAGTGTGGCTTAACTCCAAGTCTCTGAAGGCAGGGCTGTTACAAGACTGCAGCCAAGATGGCGATCGGAGAAGCAGCTCTATCTGAAGGTGCAATACAGGGAGGACCTACTACAAGTTCATTGGCATAGTTGGTGGTTAGTTTCAGTTATTCATAGACTGAGAACCTCAAATCCTGATGGCCTGAAGTAGAGAGACTCCCCACTGTCACCACATGGACCTTTTCATGGTTGCCTTATTGAGAGAGAGAGAGAGAGAGAGAGAGAGAGAGAGAAAGCAAACCAAACATCATAATGCTTTTATAACTTAGTTTTAGAAATGACATCTAATCACTCAAGGCATATTCTGTTCATTAGAAGAAAGTCACTAAGAGCCACCTACATTCAAGAGAAGAGAGTTACAGGAAGGGATGAGATCATTCTAGGATTTTTCCATTCATATATCAAAGTGATTTTAAACAACAAAAAAATATATATTTCCTTTGCATTTTGCCTTCACAGACATTGGAGTGACACCTCATTTGTTGTAACAGTTAGAAAGTACTATTTGTGCAGAAATCACACAGCTTCATGGTTGTCCCCTACTGATGGGCGTGTAGGCTTAAAGGCTTTTCACTAAGTACCAAGCGTCAGTGTGGGCCAAGCTGTCTGCAGTACTGGGGCTAGAAAGCAAAGGGTAGGACCTCTGCTCTCAAACCTCGTAGAGGGAGAGGGAGAAAGAGCCAGGAGATTTGCAACTGTGACCAGCCCTGGCAACAGGGTTCAAGGTACTTTGTAAGTCCAAAAGAGGACCTGGACAAATGCGCTACATCCAGGAATGAGGGTTCTGTGGTAGCTTGAATATAAAATGTCCCCAAATTTTCCTGTATTTGAAACCTTCGTCTCATCGGGTAGCCCTGTTTAAGGAGCTAGAGGAGCCTCGTGGGGATGGGGCCTAACTGGAGGAGATGGGTCAATGGTGGGAGTGGGCTGTAAGGTTTAAAGCTCAGCACAGTCTCCTGTCCTTTCTCTTCTTCCTGACATCCCAGATGTGAGCCCCTACCCTCATGCCACCCAGGTCATGATGGACAGTACTGTCTCAGCCACGAGTCAAACACTCTTCCTTAAGTCGCTTCTAGTCAGTCTTATCATTTGATCACAATGAGGAGAAAAAGGAACTAACACAGACCCCACCTCTCTTTCCACAGATGAACAAACTGAGCCACAGGTTGCCATTTTTAGAGCATGCCTACATCCTACAGTTCTAATAAATGCATAAAACAATGGGATCAGTGGGGAGGAGGGTGAGGAATCCGACTGAGAGTTCAGTGATCTAAAGTCTAAACAACTGACAATCTAAACAACTGACGTGTTTCTCTTTTCAGTCACCAGTTTGTCATCTTTTATTTTCTGTCTAAATTAGTCTATGTGGCATCTTTAAGGAGCATTTAAAAAAACAAAAAAGGAAATTCTCAATTCATTTTACTCTTTTTTAATGTCTGGGTATTTTTTTTAATCTTTTAAGAATATATCACAACAAAAGTTTGAGGTCAATTTTTCACTTGATCACAAAAAGTGGAGAGAAATGTCAGAGCATGGGAAGCCCCTGTGAACACAATGTTTTTAGAGTTCAGGGATCTTCTTGTATGACTTGGATGCATTACACCAACTGGGTCCCTGTTACTTCAAGTCAATTAGCATTATCACTTAGATGGGAGCTTCATTTGACTGTTTTGTTACAAATGAGGGCTCACTTTTTCTGAGAATGATGTTTGTTAAAGTCATTTTCTTGAGTTGCTAAAGAAGGGAGCTTTGGATTTAAAGGGACCCATGATTGGGGTTCCAGTTCTGATGTTGTTTGTGATAACCCACACACTTTAACTCTATCTTTGCTTCCTTACCCAAACTTAGTAGGCTCACCCCTACCTACAGAACCTGTGAGAGACTTAATAAACGGCAGAAACCATTAACATCTACTGGACTAATGAAGAGATGCATAACTTTCATTTCAAGAAGATGATAAAACAGGGGCAGAACTCACATAGGAGTGCCTGTATTTCCTAAGAAGGATCCTCTTTCGTTTTGGATCCACACATGCACATGTACATACAAGCAGACATGTCCATTCATGTAGAGGCCAGATGACAACCTCAAGTTTCATACTCAGGAATACTATTCACCTTCTCTGAGACAAGTCTCTCATTGACCCAGAACTTGTAGCATAGGCCAGGCTGGATGGCCAATAAACTCCAAGGACATACTTGTCTCCAGACCTCCAGTCACAGGGTTCCAAGTGCCCTACCATGCCCACCCAGCACTTTGAAGTGAGTTCTAGGAGTTGAATTGAAGTCTTTACACTTTAGAGTCAAGAATTTTGTCAACTTGGTCATCAGTCCATCCTGCAACAGATCCTCTGAAAGAGAAAGAGTACTTACCAGGCATGCCAACAAAGGCTTGTCAGAACTTGGGAGATAGGACAGTGAGTTTGAAGCCAGTCTGAACTACGTAGTGATCTCTCTTTGTAGGGGAACAGGGAGATAAATGAGTGTAAGCAGCAAAAATTCCATCTTTTCTCAAGTTACTTTAAGCTGTTGGCATTTTCAAAATATCTATTACCAGCCATTGCATCACGACTAGAAGGCTCAAAACTCAACTCTTTTGAAAGGGTAAATTTGTACCTATTTCTTGAAACTATAAGACCTGCATGATAAAATTTCTGCATCAGTTGATGACTGAAGTTCCCGACACGTATTGGCAGTTTCCCTTAGAACAAATTTTGATAGACTAAGGGGGACGCATGAAATACATATTAGGAAAAGACTTCAAGATATACCCAGGAGACGTTTGAAAGTTTCTATTTATTTTGTCCCTGGCTACAGGGAGAGAATCAACAGAGAGAGCATCGACTACAGTAGAAAATCCAGGTTGAGTCTTCTTGGGATTCTGTGAGTGATCTATTTCTATCTTACTGAGAAATGGCACTGTGAAGTCTCAATGCCAGGAGCCCTGGGCAGTCACAGGAACTAGATGAGTGAAAGAGCATGGGGGAGGGGCAGGGAAATGGCTCAGTGGGAAAGGTAATGCCACCAAAGCCTGGTGACCTGAGTCTGATTCTAAGAACCCCACAAAGTTGCCATCTGACCATCACACACACACACAAAATTAAGGTCCAGATTTAAGACATACATCACCAAACTCAAATCAATAACAAATTTAATTTAATTAAAAATTAAATATCTTAGGGACTGGAGAGATGCCACAGTAATTAAGAGAGCTTGATGCTCTTCCAGAGAATCCAAGTTCAGTCCCCATCACTCACATTGGACTCACATAACTGCCTGTAACTCCAGCCCAGAGGATCTGATACCCTCTTCTGGCCTCCTCAGGTGCGTACACACACACATAGGCTATCCAACCCCAAGTGGTCAGCCCTAAACACATGTATAAATGAGCAAAGGGAACCAAGTAGTGTGTGTGTGTGTGTGTGTGTGTGTGTGTATGTGTGTGACAATAATAAGAGGTTATAAATTTGAGGAGAGGTACAGAAGAGTTTGAAGGGGAGAGGAAGGGGTAGAAATGTTGTAAATGTTTCATACTCACGTATGAAATTCTCAAAAACACAAAATATGCAAATGAAATACAAATATTATTTTTGAACAGACTTTTGAACCACCCATTTGAAATAAAGCTTCTAAACTGAATACCATCTACATCTCTTTCTTTGGTGAGTAGAAAGAACCCTTGGTTGTAACCTGTGATAGGCTACCAGCTTTGGTCGTCACCACCAGGGTCTTGATACAGCTCCAGCTGTATGGGGCAGTAGGTAATTCTAAAATTCCCACCGCTCAGCCCAGAGGCCCCTCCACATTGACACAAAGCCACAAAGCGGGGAAGGGACCGCAGGGAACACCCACTGCTGAGGCCTTCTTTGTCATGGGACTATCCTGAACACTGGGGCTGTTAGCAGTATTTCAAGCCTCTATCTGAGACACAATTACAACTACCCATTATATCAGAACCAAAGTGTGCTAAGAAAATGCCAAACAGGTAGAGGGGTGTGTGTGTGTGTGTGTGTGTGTGTGTGTGTGTGTGTGTGTGTGACACAAAACCAGCCCTGTTGAGAACCAGTATTCTGCATCCCTAGGTAAAGCAAGAGCAGTCATTAGAGGGAGAGGTGTTTGCTAGCTGGTGCTTTGTAGTTGTGGAACGATAGATTTCAGACTGTACAAGTAAAGGGGAAGCTAGTTGTGCTTAGAGACTATAAATGCGGCACCCTTCCTATTTCCAGTTGGAGGACTGCCACTCCTGTAGGTACTGGTTCATCGTAGTCACCTGGAGGATGGAGCAAAAGGCTTAATCTGCACCATAAGCCACTCTCCTGCAAGAACACTAGCATAAGTCTGTACTCCCTGCTGGTAACAGGGAAACCCCACGTTACAGAGCCATGAGAAGCCTAGATGTTCTAAAATATATCTCCCAAATTCCTGTCAGCGGCCTCTGAAAGGAAGGGCATGCCAGGGGCCAGGAAGAGTGTTCAGTCATCAAGGAGCTTGCTGTACAGGAGAGGAGCTGAATTTGAATCCCCTGCGTCCATATCAAATGCCAGGCGTGATGGAAGGCAACCCGGGTGCTGAGGAGGCGGAGACAGTGAAATCCCTGGGGTCTGAGGCACCGCTGGTCTGGTGGAATCCTTCCTGGAGCCCAGATTCAGTGAGACTTTGTTTTGGAACAAAATAAGATAAAAAGGGTTTGAGGAAGGCGCCTGGCATCTATGTGTACATGTACACATATGCATACCTACACACATGTACACATACACACACAAGAAAAAGAGGCTATGCAAGTCACCCAAGTAAGTAGTCTCAATTCAGCTTTCCCCGCAGCTTCTGTCCCTAGTGCCTATTCCAACTATATAGAAGTTCCTTGAGTTGTATGTAGGCTTTAGGTCCCGTTCATTTTGGTGTGAGACATTTTTAGTTATTTTTAGGTCTCATATAAATAAAGTTTATAACATCAATAAAAGGGACCTAAGTAAATGAACAATACATCAACTGGTGACAGGAAACGCCATTTTTGTCCCTTCCCCCCCTCCCCGCCGTATCTGCACTCATTCGGTTAAAACAGAAAGGCGAAGTTACGGTACTAAAGAATATGAATGCAAAAACAATTTTGGTTCTGTTCTAGGCATTTTCAGACAGCTGAGAGGAGGCTGAGACCGGATAGCTTCTCTCCTTGCCAGGTCTAAGCTAAACCCTATCCTGAGGGAGAGGCAAAAGAGGAACTCTGGAACTTTTCAGAGTTAAAGATAATGACTGAAATTCTCTAAGCAGGGACACTCCTTTCTCTCCTTTCACCTGAAGTCATGTTCATGTCATCATTTAGAATAGACGGGAGCTGTGGAAGCACTGACTGCATTTCCTAAGAACAAATGTCTGCATGAAGGGGCAGAGAGCAGTCCATATAATTATATATATGTTATAATATATTAATTATATAATTATATACATAATTATGTAAATATGTATATATGTTATATATACATATATAATCTTTCTCTTTAGAGCCACCTGCTAAGATTAGACTATGCATGCACCACATTCCTGCCCCTTACTGTTTTCCAGACGCAGCCCAGTCAGAAAGCTGACTAGAAATTCCACGGCAGAGTCTAGTCATTCTTCAGTAGTCTTTAGGAGACAAAGTTCAGGTCAAATAAAACTAATTGTTACTTGCCCAACAGAGAAACACACACATAGACACCACTCTCACACACACACACACACACACACACACACACACACACACACACACCACACACACACACACACAGACACACACACACACACCACTCTCACACACACACACACACACAGACACCACTCTCACACACACACAGACACCACTCACACACACAGACACCACACACACACACACACACACACACAGACACCACACACACACACACACACACAGACACCACTCTCACACACAGACACCACACACACACACACACACACACACAGACACCACTCTCACACACACACACACACACACACACACACACAGACACCACTCACATGGGACAAAGGGATAGGTGGAGCTGCTGACAGAAACAAACAGGAACTCCTCTTAGGGCGACAGCAAACAGTTAACACTTACAGCCTGTCAACACCAATTAGCCTGACCAAAAGATGCCATGCCGGGTAAGACACAGCTCAGATCCAGCTAGGCCCTCAGCAGACAGAGGCTTCCATCCCTTCTCAAGACCGCCCTCAATGGGGCTCACTTCTCCAACCCTCAAGTTGAGCAGGACTATTACTTCCCTGAGTCCCAGGCCCTTTAAAATATTAACATTCAAATTGTCAGTTCCACCCTTTAAATTTTTTCTTAATTTTGCTGGGTAATGTTGACAGGTTTGTGTAGGCTGAAAGTGCAAACATTTCTTTTGAATATTCCCATTTCCTTCTCATCTCCTGATTTAAAAATAATCATGTTCTAGGGCCGCCCCCCCTCCCCCCACACATACAAAAAAATCATGGTCCCTAAGCATTGTCAGCTATGTCTGATGGAGAAACAAGTCTTGGTTTAGAAAATGGTTTGCAATTAAAAAATAATACTGTTATCTGTCACAATCCACACAACCAACTCCGACCCCTCAGTGAAGTCTGCTCTACTGATAAACTACGTGATATATCTAGAAACCGCCTCTCATTGATCACTTAAAATGGTTCTTGACAAAAAACAAAGAAAAAAAAGGTTCTTTTCAAAATTACTCCCCAAGAGGCTTTTAAAAAAAAAAAAATCAAGTCAGCATACAACACTGGTTTTTCTTCAATGTTTTATTTATATAGAAATACTTAAAAAATGAAGTAGCACCATTACTTAAGTTTACCTTTATTATGTAGAACTTTAAATGTCAGAAAAATAAAACTCTTGATACAATTTCAAATCTTGTCTCAGCAAATATAATATTAGTATTTGACCATGAGGTTAAAGGCCCTTTATCATAAAATAAAATATACTTTGTTTTTTTTTTAAACTTTGCTCAGTAAAGTACATTTAAGCTCAAGTAACGTCACCTACATATACATAAACGAGTGGTAAACAAATGTATTAAAATAGAAACACTAAAACTAGAGCGGTGCAACAGAATTTCTGTAATTTGCACTGAATTCTATTTATACAAATGTTAGAAAGCATCAACTGTTCCTTTTGACATGTTTATACATTTCCATTTTTTTGTAATAATATAGAATAAAATATGCTTTATATCACTGAATAGAAAATATGCTGGGTGAAGCAGATCTAGAAGATTTGTCTGAACCTATAAAATCTCCATCCCAACAGAATACTGCTCAAAACGTTATACATTTTATGGTTTGTAATCCGTCACAATTGTGTGATTATTAAAATAATACAGTGTTCTTTGCCATAAGGCCATACTAAAAATAAAAAGATTTAACCCAGCTACAAAAAAGTTCACTGAACTTAAATTAAAATACTTGTAAACATCTTTGCAATATGAAATATAATTTTTCAAGTCAAAAAAAGAATAAAATACTTCAATCTGTATTAATGCAATTTCTCTTTAAAACTTTTAAAGGTTTTTTTTTAATATATAAGAGATATGTTACAGTTTTAACTTTAATAAAGCTGCAGGGTCCTGGCTGTACAGAACTCCTGGCCCTTCCACGAACATTCAAAAAGGATCCACTTGTGTTCTAGAACGAGCGCTGTAGGAACCCACCCACAAAGGGAAACACACAAAACAGTCCACACATCCCATAGCACAATTATTAATCATCTTCATAATTACTGTTCATTTTTCTACTTCAAGAAAATGGAAAACTTGTGGGGTTTTCTTTTGGAAGCTTCCTATTAAGTACAGTGTAAAAACTATCGTTACTAGAATGTCGCCGTTCCTATTATTTATAGAGCATGCAATTCAGGTGGTTCGGAGGCTACAGTACTCCTGATGCAGAGATCCTGGCAAGTTCCTTTGTTTAAAAATGACATTTTAAAAATGAGCGGATACTACAGCTTTCCAAGCTCCTCTAGGATCTCTGAGAGTGAGGAGGGCAGGGTGGAAAGAGGTGGGCACCAGAGGCGTCTGGGCAGGTAGGCCCTAGGGAATGAGGGTCTAGGGAGGGAGGGGACCCTCATTCCCTGCATTGCGCGCGCTCGCGCACTGCCTTCAGGAAAAAATGCGGATGGCCTGAGTGACCGCCGTGTGGCAGACGGGACACTCGGGCTCGCTCTTCTCACAAATGCGGTTGGCACACTCCATGCAGAAGAGGTTGTGGCCACAGGGCACCAGCGCAGCGATCACTTCACTCTCGAAGCACACAGAGCAATCGCGGCTGCCTTTGCGCCTCAGCCCGGAGGAAGAGGAGGAAGAGCTGGAGGAGGAGCTAGAGGACGAGGAGGAGCCTGAAGTGTCCGACGAGGGCAGGCTAGGGAGCTGCGTCCCTAGCCCATTAGCATAGGCAGCATAGGCCAGGCCTCCACCGCCCGGGTCGCTGCGCACGCGGCGAGCAAGGTGGTGCTCTCCCGCCCCTGTGGCCATGTGCAAGGGCGGAGACAGGCGCGGGCAGCTGGTACCCGGGTGCAGTCGGCGGTGCACCAGCAGCCCCAGATTAGCATTGGAGGGTGTGCTGCTGGCGCCACCCCCGGGAAAGACTACAGAGGACGACGAGGCAGATGAGGATGCCGAGGAAGAGCAGGAAGAGGATACTGGTGCTGCAGATCCACCTCCAGGCGACCGCTCGAACTGGGCCCAGAGAAGGGGTGTCCCAGGTGGTGGGGCGGGAGCTGGATCAAAAGTAGGCTGCAGCTCAGGACCCCCATCCGGGGAAGGTACTGAGGCTTCCCCAGCTGTGTAGGTGTAACCATTGCCGTTGTTGTTGTTGTTTCCATTGTGAGCAAAGCTGAGTGCAGGGCTGGGAGGGCTGTAGTCCGCCAGGCGTGAAGTGGCAGCTGCGCTGCCGCTGGTCCCACCACCGAAGTAAGAGTCTGTGGATGCGCTGCCAAGCGAACTGGAGCTGTCGTTGCGATAGCTGGAGAAGGGCTTACGGCCAGGTGTAGGAGTGATGCTTGGGGTGGGCTTGCTCCAGAGGCTGCCCGGCCCGGACCCGCCGGACCCGTGATGTAGATCAAAGCCCACGTCTGTGCCATTGGCATGGAAGTCGTTTTCGTCTGTCAGCTCGATGATACCACCGGTGCGCAGCGCGATGTGAGCTTCGATCTCCTCTCTAGCGCGATCCACGTTCTCTGGCATTCCGGTCACTTCGAAAACCGGCTCCTTGTCTCGGCTGGGTGTCACAATATATGTATGTGTTTGCTGTTGAATGCGCTTGATCGTGGCGCCCTTTGGCCCCACCACAAGCCCTACCACGCGGTATGGCACCCTCACTTGGATAGTGGTCTGTCCCGGAAGGTTGGGCGGTCCCGGCACAGCGCCATTGAGAGCCGTGTTCTTGTTACGAGAGGCTCGGATCATGGAGAAATGCTCTGCGGCAGAGATGATCTCCCTCCGAGCCATAGCCACATCCTCCTTCCTGCCCGTCACAACAAAGACAGGCTCCTCCCCGCGAACTGGGGTCTTGATGTAAGTATTGGTCTTCGCCCTCAAAGCTTTGATTTTACAACCTGGGAGCCAAGGTTCAAGGGAGGGAGTAGGAGAAAGAGAGAGAAAGAGACACGCCCATTATCCCGGGATAACCGCGGAGACCCGGGACAGCCCGCGCCCAAGGCAGCTGGACAGCAGAACACGCGACCAGAGAAAGGGGGCGTCTCCCTCGCTGACCCCGAACCGCGCTAGGAGCTGGACCGCCGGCTCTATCCTCGAAAGGCTCGAAGAATAAATAGCCCATTGGCTGCCTGGCCCTCCCCCGGCGACTGCAGTCGTCCCAAGCAAAGCACAGAACCCCAGTAAAGTCATCTAGGGAGATGCTTCTGGTACCCAACTGAGCATACTGATTGTCTTGAAGACACCAGGGGCTCCCAGGAAGCCGCGATTCCTAGGCTCTGGAGGACTAGGGGTGGGGTTATGGGGATGGCAGTCCTGGGACCCATTGTTCCTTCTCTGGACTCCATTCCATTCCGCTTTGCAGAAATCCTGAATCCTCGTGCCATAGGACGCCCCATACACACACACACACACCGCCCCCTCCCAAAGGACCACCAGAGGTCCCCTCCCCCAGTATCTTATATTTAAATCATCTTTCCTGGAGTGGACTAAGTCTGGAGCACTAAAGGAGAAGGCAGTGATTTTAGCAGGAGAAAGTGCATCCCGCCGCGGCACTGGCGCCTCTGTGGAAGACAGCCTGCCTGCACTTTCTTTGTCTAGTGCGCCGGCCCATCGCGCGGCTCTTCCTCCCTCCCCAAGGCTCCCCCGCACCACAGCTCGCGTTCGAGCACCCGCCCTCACAGTGAGGCGGCGGCCGGAGATCCTACACACCCCTCCGGTCCCCATCCCGGCCGGACCTACCTTGCCGCCCTACGATCTCCGCGACGTGTTCGGAACTGGGTACCGGCACGCACTCGGTCATGTTCACGCTCTTCTTGCGCGGTTCGCTGTCGTACAGAGAGGCGCCCTCATCACTGTCCAGTCCCAACAGGGAGAGCTGATCGAGCGCAAGCTGCAGGGCTCTTTGGTCATCCAGAGTCTCTCCCCCGCCGCTGCCGCCGCCGCCTCCCCCGCCGCTGCCTCCCCCGCCGCCGCCGCTGCCGTTGCGCTCCAGGTCTGCAAACAGCGAGCTGGGCATCGCTCCGCCGTGCGCGCCGCGCCCCAGCCGGCTCCCTACTCGGCAGCTAGAAGGTGCAGCCACAAAGGCAGCCGGGAAGCGGGTAGTCAGGGGCGGGGAGGCCGGTCGGCTGCGGAGGGCTCCGTGGCTCGTTTTTCGGCGCCTGGAGGAGTGGGTCTCTGCGTGCAGTCCGCACCGGGCAGTGCCTGCAAGAGCCCCCGCCTGGGTCCCCACCCCAGATCTGCTGGCGGTTGGGGTGGGGGCAGAGCTCGAGCGGCGGCCGCGCGTGCCCCCCGAGTGCCCGGCTGGCTGGCCACAATGCCGAGCGCAAAGCGAGCAGGCGAGCGACAGCAGCGTTTCTTTAAGGAGCCCCTCCCCGGCTCCTCCACTCCCTCCCTCCCTCCCTCCCGCCCGCCCTCACTCAGCGCTTTTTCCTCCTCTCCTACCCGCCTCTTGACTGAGCCTCTGCAGCCAGACGGCTCCGGAGGGGGACGAGGGAGGCGCAACGTCACCGGCGGGAGCTGACACTACAATGCTACTGACACTATCGCTGGGGGAGACGATTGGCGCGCGCCAGGCCGGGGGCGGGCGGAGGCCGGGGCTGAGCGAGCGGAGAGCCAGCGCCACCCCCATCGAGCTCGCCGCAGCCCGCCCCGGCCTCCTCCCGGCCGCGCCCCTCCCCCGCCGCCGCCACGAACGCCTCTCTTTGTTGTCTAATGCGGGACCGGCTGGCTCGGGACAATTATATGTACCTATCAGCCGAGGACAACCACTGTCCTCAAGTCTCTTTCCTCTCCAGGTTGAGAAGAAAAGGCGCCCAAGTGTGATGCCAGCCGCCAGGCTCCAAAGAGCGGTCCTTCTAAAGTCCCGTTACTGACCCCCAAATAAAGCATCCCTGGAGCCGACGCGACCACTAGGTGGACAGTATATTGTACAAGGTATCTGTACAACAGGGCGGCCCAACCCTGGGACGCGGAACCCAAGGCTCGAGGTCCTGGGTCCCATTGGTATTGTGACTGCTGGGCGCGAGCGGCCCACCTGCGCGGGAGCGCACGCCACACAAAAGACACGCCCGCCCACACTGCCACTCGCGCGCGCGCCCACATTTCCGTCCCCTTGGGTAGCACTTTACCCAAGTGGCCCTGAAAGAACGAATGCCAAAACCAGACACTGGTTGCAGCAAGGGCCCGACCGCACCGCTGCCGGTGACCCCTAGGGTCCTGCACAGGCCTGACGCGCGGACTGAGACCCCGCGGGCTCTCACACGCGCACGAGCGCCGCGCGGCCACTGCCTGGACGCCAGCCCTACACCGCCAAGGGACGGTGCGGGCGTGCGCGCCCGCCGCTCCCGGTCCCGCCCCTCCCCGCGGCCAGGCATGCGCAGTACCTGAGCGGAGCCAAGAGCGCGCCGGCCCCGCCCTCCGCCCAGCCCGGCCGCGCCGGGAGGTGTGTGGTCGGGCCTGGCGCTCTTTGTGCGCTTCTCGGGTTGGGGGTGGCGGCGGAGGAAGGGTGCGACGGGACTAGCGGGCGGCCAAGGCAGATTGCGCCCCCTCCCGGCTCCTCCACCGACAGCCTCCAAGCGCAAGCGAGAAGAAAGGAGGTTTTGAGAGGGCGGGCCGGGGCGGGGTTCGGCCTTGGGCGCATCTCCCTCCTTCGAGGGGAGGACGCCCCTTCCCTGCTCAACGCGCATCCGCTTCGCCGTCCTTTGTTCCCGGAGCCCGCCTGTTTCGCCCTTGCTCCCAGCCTCAGGCTGTTAGGCCAGTAGTCCAAGGTTTCCCTAATTCTGTTAAGGTCCTCCCGGAGAGACGCCTGCCGGTGATCCCGAGGCTACTTGTCAACACCGCAGACTGGCTCACTGGAGAGCCCCTTCTCCGCTTGGGGCGACTCCGGGGACCTAGGACAGATATGAGGGACCCAGAAAGGGGGAGTGGGTACCCCGGACCCCGGCTTTTATCCACAATACCTCCCCTGCCCAATGCCTGGGTAGTTAAAAGTGACAATGGTTGGCAGCGCGCAGTAGTGTTCGGCCAGCGCCGGTACTTCCAAGCTTGCGAAGGTGATCCCGAGCTCCAAACTCACCTGGAGCTGTCTCGGGCAGAGGTGCTGATTATTTCCTATGGGAAGTGAGGCTGAGGAGCCGCTTTACTGTGGCTATTTCCTCAGGATGTTTACGTCAGCTTCGCCAAGCTGGCTGTGTTTTTCTTCAAAGAAGCGGTTCTATGAGGGCCAGGGGTGGGGGCTAAGAAGATGGTGTTGCAGAGTTCGCTGACCAGTAGGGAATTCCTGCTTTTGAAATCGGACTCAAATTGGTTTGGGAATGAGGAGGGTGTGCACTGTAGGACCCTAAACTAGGTACTAGAGCAAAAGCTCCCTGCCTAGAAAGAGTGACTGGCAGAAGAGGCATGCATGAGGGCAGGAAGCAAAAGAGAGCCTGGCCTAAAGGCCCCTGCCTGTCATCTGAGAGGGTGGAGGGGGGCAGGGATTTCAACCAATTCCAGGCCAGCCTGGGCTATATAGTGAGTTTTGGGCCAGCCTAGATTACAATGTGATATCCTGATTTTAAAAGTCAACAAAAGGGGCAGTTATGAAAAGCCCATTTTCACCTTGCCAACACAACATGTTAGCTTCCTTTTGGGGACCACTGCTGTTCCTTTAAAAAGAATACAAAATTATGATTGTGTATGTGTAAGTGGGATGGAGGGTCCCTCAGGAAACTTGCTGTAGGGAACTTGCCCATAGATTTTTGCAAGTCTGCCATAACTCTATTCCCCCTGGAACCTGCCAGTAATAAGATTTCAGATGAGTTGTTCCTGAAAATTTGGAGGATTTGGCTCTTCACTGAAGTCCCTAGGGACTCTGTCTCATTAGCGGGAAGGTGAATGCAATGCTTCACCAAGGTGACATGTTTAATGTCACTCTTCCCTGCTGGATGAAAGCGGGAACGGCACTTGCTTATAACTGTGAAAGATGGATGAAATCACACATGAAAGAAAGGTGGAAACTCTGACCTTAGGAATTCATTGACCAATCTTGACAGGTCCAGGTAGGTCCAGGAGCCTGCTTGTTGAAGCCCACGAAGATCATTGTCCTAAAGACACTGCATTGAATACATTCCTGAGAGTATTGCAGGGTGATTGATATAACGGAAATTATAACGTCTCCATTTCCAGCTGGATTTCTGTGTCAACTATGAAAAGACTGGTACCCATCTTCCAGTGGGCTGTCTTAACCAGAAACCAGGACAAAGGGAACTCATATATGTTGTGGATGACAAGATGCTGGCTGGTGCCTTCCTACCAGCCACCACCCTTCTCTGCTTGCATGTAATACAGCATCCAGAATGCTGGAGTGCTTTCAGACTCTTGAATATTTTTCTAGAAACAATTCAGAAAAATTCATTTTCAATTGATTTCTTATAAGGCACCATATAACTTGCAAGGCCTGCTTCTGGTTTTAAATACATACCCTAATCCCATAGGTTTTATTTGTTTCTTTGTTTTATTTAGACTGTTCCAGGCTCCTTTTGGACCCAAGAGCTCAACTACTTTCCTGATACAGGACACATACCCCCAAGGGCTTCTTCATGCAGCCATCTTATGTTTATTATTATAAGAGAAAAGTGCGCAGGGTATGGGCTGGCAAGGAGCATTTCAGTTGCTATAAACTATGAAAGGTTCAAGGTATCTCCCGAAAGCAAACAAGAAAACAGGCTGTTTCCGTTTCCAGAGGTCTGCAAAGCTGTTTTGCACACATCTTGCAAACTGAATTCATGGCAAGAGGAATTCAAATCTCCATGTGAAAGAAAGCAAGCTCACTTCAATCAGCGTGACTGAGAACGAGTGAAGCACTGGTTCAAAAATGATGGGAAGGACTCTTCCCAGAGCCACTGTTCACGTGGAAACCAGTTACACAGAGGTCTAAATGTGCAAAGGAGTAATCCACCCAGCACCTTGGCAGGACCTCACGGAGGAGATAAGTGTGCTGTGCTTCACTGAAGGGGGTGCAAGAATTTATAGAGACCAGAGCTTTGCAGCACGTAGCATCTACTTAGGAGCTCAATACCTGCTTATTAGATGAATGAGTGAGCCAGGCAGAATAGCCCTGGAGGCGTAGTTTCCTTAAGTACACACATGAATAATTCAGTCTCTCGAAACAGCTCAAATGACTCCAGCCACAACAACATGACTTCGAGCAATGTTGGTAATCACAGATAATATTTATTACAAACGTATGATGTGCCAGGCGCTTATAAATGCTTTCCAATATAATATAAGGTTTAATTCTCATAATTGCCCTGAGTCAAAGACTGTCCGTATACCCACTTTACAGATGAAAAGTAGCTAAGTCCCTTATCCCAACAAAGGCAGATTTACCTCCAAGTCTATGAAGCTTTAATTCAGGGGCTCTCGCCTAACACAGTACCCCCAAGACACTGACAGAGAAGTCCTAACAATTTCTTCACCAGGTCATGCATTTCAGTAACATTTTCAACAATGGTATTGTTATTCGTTTTCTTAAGGAGAATTCTTAAGATGAAGTAAGCTTCAGGGACCAACAAATCTTAGAAAAACTATCATCCCCAAGCTAATAGGTGGCATCGGAGTCTGTGATCTTAACCAAGCCTAAGTTCCTTCCTGTCTCTGAGCCATAAGTCCTCAGCTGAAAGATGGAAATATTTACAGCCCTATAACAGTCCCACATGGGAAGGGATAGGAAAATTCTTTTTTGGTCTTATAGTTTTCCATTGTCCCTGCATTCTTAACATGCCAGTTAAACAGTTCACGAAACCCGCATCTACTTGGTAAAATATTTGAATAATGTAGGAAACCCTCTCCTTATGTTGACTGAGCATAATAGACATGTGTTGTGCAAACAGATGCGTTCAACTGTGTTTGAGAGCACTTAGCATTAAAAACAATGAAAAACTAGTAAAAAAACCATCAAAATCTTAACGGTTGTTTTTTAAAGAAAGCATTTTTTTTCTTTCATTTTCTGTATGCTTTAAGAACTGATTGTACACCTTTAGTCAATTAATTTTCTAGGATCTAGAAAGAAGGCTCAGTGGGAAAAGTGCCGTTGGTTCGGCTATGAGGACCAAGGAGTTCAACTCCTTAGCGCCCATATAACAAACCAGGCTTAGTAGCACACTGCTAAAGCACTTGGAGGGCAGAGACAGGCAGACCCAAGGGAGCAGTCAGCCCATTAGACCGGCATGAGTGACAAGTTCCAGGTTCCACAAGAGACCTTATTTCAAAAGATAAAAGTACACAGTGGAGAGTGATTGAGGAAGACACTCAGTGTTGGCCTCTGGCCTCCACAGGCATCCACAGACAAGTGCCTACCACACACATGCACAGGCAATACATAATCAGGGTGTAAGATGTACTTAGTTTTAACTTTTAAATAGTGCTAAGGAGCAAAACAAACCACTCCCTTTCCTTGCCCCAGAGGGTTGCTCTCCAAAAACTGACCGCAGGGTCCCATGATCGAGGACAACATCCATATAGCTCATTGAACATAGAGAAGTCAAGCCGGTGTGCCTACACTGGGCCTTCATCACTAAGTTCTATTGTCTTTAATGTGGGAAGGTATTCTGCAAGCTACTGAAAGAGAAATCTGGTCACCAACCCAGCCACAAATCCTTTGACCTACAATTTCAGAACTTGTGGGAGTGGCCAACCGATGTCTGGTTTAACTTGAGGTCCAATCCACGAGAAGGAGCCCATGCCCAAAACTGCCTGGACTGGCCAGTAACCAGTAGAGAATGAATGGCCTAGAGCCTACGGTAGAACCAAAGATGACTGTCAAAACAACACAAGTCAATGAAATGATTCCTAATAATATTCTGCTATACTCAGAGACCCATGCTTGTTAGAGAGGCTTCCACCAGCAGCAATATGCAGAGACCTACATCCAGACATTCTGCAGAGAGAAAGAGAGAGTCTAAAGGTCTCTATCAGGTACATCCCCTTAGAATTTGAGGAATCAAGTGGAAGAGAGAGAAGAAAGATTGTAGGAGTCAGAAGGGATGGAGGATACCAGGAGAACATGCTGCATTGAGTCAACTGGTCAGGGAGTATTTAATATGCTCAGAGAGATGCCCTGTGTTTGAATTAGCAAACACAGGGCCTATATGGGATTGATCCAGGTCATCTATGTGTATGTGATGGCTGGTAGCTTGGTGTTCTTACAGAACTCCTAATGGGGAGTGGGTGTGTCTCTGACTCTTGCCTGATCCTGGGACTCTTTTCCTATAATAGGGTTGGCTTGTCCAGGTTCAACTTGAAGGCTTTGGCTTTGTCATTGTAATTTGTCTTGCTGTGTTTGGTTGTCTCTTGGAGGCCTACTTTCTGAAGGGAGGTTAAGGGGGGAGTAGATTCGAGGGAGAGGGGAGATGAAGGGAGCTGGGAGGAGTGGAGGGAGGGGAAACTGTGGTTGGGTTGTATTGAATAAGAGAAGAATGGCTTTATAATTTTTTACAAAAAGGGTCTATCTAAAGTCCATCCTGGCACATGTTTATATCTCTTTAAGCTATTGGAATAATGAGAGTAGAGAGGACAAAAATTCAGAGCATGTATTAAATCAGCCAGTAATAAAGCAGCTCGACTTCTGAAGTTTAATATCACTTAGCTGATAGTCAGTGACAGCATTCTTCAATACCAGAAAGGAAGAAGAAAGAGAAAATCTGTCAAAGAGACCAGAATTCCAGGGATGAAAAGTTCACAGTCCTTAGCAAAATGTAAGTCAATGAAGTCTTTCTAATCAGGGGTCAGACGGGACTGCAGAATCCCAGCATTTACAACAGTTAAATGTTGCCTTTCGCCAGGCAGTGGTGGCATGTGCCTTTAATTCCAGCGCTTGGAAGGCAGTGGCAGGCGGATTTCTGAGTTTGAGGCCAGCCTGGTCTAAGGAGTGAGTTCCAGGACAGCCAGGGCTACACAGAGAAACCCTGTCTCAAACAAACAAACAAAAAACTTGCCTTTCACAAAATCTAGTGTTGGAACCCTATATTCATCAGCTGTAAAACTGACAACCACATGGAAGGCCGGACTAGGGATCTCTAGAGTCTTCACTTGATAGCCAGCATACTGAAGGTCAGTGTAGGGCACTGTCAATCGGAAGCCGAAGGACTGTAAATTGTAGGACCAGAGAATGAAGCCAGGATCAGAGGCTTTCAGTGAGACTCTCTTGCTTCATCTTGTAAGGAAATCTAGTATAGTGAGCATATTCCCTGTCCTATACTTAGACTCTAAGGTATCTTTGTAGCTAATGCTGAAGGAATCCAACTGATGTGTTTGCTCCTAAATCTAGGGAGTGGAAAACAAGGAAAGGATGGGTTTTGTAGGATGTGTAAAAGCACCATCTGAGGCATCTTCCCCATCTGCCTTCTGTCTGTGGCACACGATTGCCTCTGGATAAAGAAAATGTCCCCAGAGACTGCATACCCTGCTTGTAGACTCAGTGGTAGCACAAATATCATCATTGTGGCACTAGCTGTCATGGAGGTCAAAAGAAAGAAAATAAGTAATTTATATCATCATTTGATGCCAAGCAAACACTTTCTTACTTAACTCTCAGGGGTGTCCATAAAAGATAATTATTTTTTACTCATAAACCAACTTTCCCAAGTTCACATTTCTAGGAAGAGTTAGGGCTAGAATTTCAACATCTAGACTCCAGCTGGCTATATCAAGGAAAATACAGTGTGAAGTGTGGAAATAATGAAATAGCGATCACTCTGCAGACAGGCAGCTGATGAGGTTCCTCAGAGTCGTGTCAGTGAGATGTCAAGTGATAATAAAAGTCAGTGAGCACAAGGAAAGAGACAAACTGGGAAAGGACAGTGAATGATGGGAGGAGTTGAGACCTTTGCCATAACTACACAACTGTTTGGATTAAAAGAACTATTCAAGAAGAATGGTTAGAACCCATACAGGGCAGAACAAGGATAGATAGTCTTGGAAGGCAAACACTGGAATAAGTAACTTCCTGAGGCCAAGAGTTGTCTGCAGGTGGGTGACCCACCTCACTGCTGATGTGCAGGCATGCCCATGCTCCCACACATCTAGGAAAGATTGCAGGTGATTGTGTACACACGTCAAGCTCATCCTCTTTAAAGTGGTGTCTTTCACGTGTTGACTTTCAGCTACTCATGTGGTTTCTAGGCTTTGGGTTTCTCGTCTATAAAACAGGAATCAGAGTACGCACTCTGGCAGATAATGTGCTTGGGCCCTTCTGTCAGCAGGATGTAGATACAGTCTGCTGGGATGAGGGCTTTCTGCATCACATACACTGAAATGTGAAAATTCTTTCACCTTTATTTTAGTGCCTTAACTATGTGATGATGGGTCCTTTTTTCTTATAACATGTTTGCTTGTTTGCTTCCTTGGCTGGTTGACTTTGTACCTCAGTATGTAGCCCAGACTGGCACTGATCTTCCTGTCTGCTTTACCCCTGCTACTGGCATGAGAGGCAGGCATCACCACACCACCATCTCTCTTTACAATAGTCTTAGAATTTTTAATACTCTTACAACTCTTTTTGTAACATTCCTACAACCTAGAAAGAGGGTTTATTTTGGTCTGTATTAAATGTATATTTACCAGTCAATATTCTAATTAATGTAATACAGCTCTTATATTCCCATAAATAACTCTGAGGTAAAAAAATATTTCTTTCTCTTTCACATAAGTTGAAACAATAAAAATTAGGTCAATATGTTACTGAAATTTTTGCTTGGGCTAGGTGTAGGGGCACACGCCTTTAATCCCAACACTTGGGAGACAGAGGCAGAAGGATCTCTCTGAGTTCAAAGCCAGCCTGGTCTACAGAGTGAATTTCAGGACATCTAGGACTAAAGTAAAATGTAAAGTAAAAAGTCCGTGTCTGAAAAACAGAAAGAAAGAGAGACACAAAATGCCAGCAGATGAGTAACTCTGCCATAGGGAAACTCACTTATCCTTGAACTAGACTGTGCTCAGGTAGTCTCTGATACATTTTGCAAAGTTAAAGTCAAGGTCTCAGGAATTGGAAAGATCTAGTAATTAGTTCCTCACATACCTAGAAGTTGTGGCCTTGACCCTGTGGCTTCTCTCTCTGTGCTCATCTGTGAAGCAGGGTCTTGGAGCAGGAGGTTTTGCTGATGACAGAAGTGACACTTGTCGATTCAAGTGGTGGCATGCATCACTAATAAGAATTCTGCAAAAGAAGAAATGGGGGAACCCTCTGCACTCTGTTATATTTATTTAAAACTATGCTATACTGTTGCAAAGAATAATTTAAATGGCACATATTGACATCAAAAGGGAGTTTGCCTTGAAAGCAGACAGCAGACAGCAGATGGAAAGCTTTAGAAACAAATCAGAACTGAAAAGAATTTGCTATATAACAGGAAGAAGTTGGCTTTTTAACAAATAGTAGTTATGGTGTACAATGGTGGGAACTGAATTTAAGGCCTCACATGTCAGGTAAGCACACTATCACTGCACTGTATCCTCAGCTCTCACAGCATGTATTCAGATAAATTCCAGGTGGCCTAAGGGGTTCATTTTAAAGTAAGTCAGTATAAAAAGAACTAACAGAAACAAATACCACCGTTTCTATAATTTTGTAGTAAGGGAGGGGCTCTCTAATCATGATTCTAATGGTGGAAACAATGTACAGAAATGCCTACAGAAGCAAACTTAAAAACTATACCTATAGCAAGGCTTCCCAGGTATATCCTACATAAACCCAGGTGTACTGGAGTGGGGGGCAAAAGAAGTAGAAAGGTAACATGGTTTTTCTTTTTCATATATATATATATATAAACTTGAACTAAAACAGTAAACAAATAATTATTGTTACAACTGGTTCTCAAATTAGTCAGATAGATAGATAGATAGATAGATAGATAGATAGATAGATAGATAGATAGATAGATAGATAGAAGACAGATAGATGGTGGATAGATAGATGATTGATAACAGATAGATGGATAGATGAATGGATGGATGGACAGACAGATGATAGGTAGACGAGATAATGAGAATACCCAGTGATTTGACACAGAAGCTGTAAACAAGATGACATTCTGATAAGGCTAATTTACACATACACACATACATATTTCCAACAATAACCCACATATTATATATTTAAATACTCAGAAGTTATGGATGAAGCTAATATCAGCTGAAGAGGTTTCTTAGAGGCTGACAACAGAGCTCAATGATCTGAAACTCTGGATTAGAATTTAGAACTCTTGGTCTCTTCTGAGTCTGCTTTGGACTCGGCTCACTCGGATCCACAATCCCCACCTCTCTCCTTTTGGTTCCCTCTACCCCAAGACACACCCATACCACTAATGGGTCCCAAGTGCACACCACACACAGTTCCATCTGCACACTGGAGCTTCCCAAAAGCAATCAACCCTTTGGATACCACTAAACCCTGGGTATACGCACTTGCAGTGAAGGTTCTAGATAAGCTGTCAGAGAGACAGCCACGGACACACATCCGGTTCTTCTGGACAGGGAAGGGGAACAGCAGCTTAAGGTAAGGGGCAGGATAGAAAATTAAGGAGACATAGGAAGGAAAGTGGTCACTCACTCTGGAGTCCAGTTGGTCTCTCTCACCAGCTGAGGGTCACCAATGTCAACAGTTTACACTTCCTGTGTAGGATTGCCTATAATTACACAACATTCCTCTGATAGAAAGGCTTCAAACAAAAATTACTAAATAGCACACTTAAGTCCTGAGCATATATGACCTTTATTCTTTCCCAAATGAGAACTTGAGATTTTTCTAGGACTCTCAAAAGAAACCTCATCAAAGGTGAAAGGTGTATCTTAACAACTTGGGTAACCATTGTGACACAAGGCTTTATCTTATTACAATTCTACCCAAGGTGCCACCCCTGACCCCAGAACTGCCCTGTAATCTTATTTATAAGGAAAAGATGCCCCACCATGCCATAGGAATATGTGTTCCACTATGTGTTCATAGCAGCCTTATTTGTGATAGCCAGAAGCTGGAAACAACCCAGATGTCCCACAACAGAAGAATGGGTACAGAAAATGTGGTTCATTTACACAGCTATTAAAAATGAAGATATCATGAGTTTTTCAGGCAAATAGATGGAACTAGAAAATATCCTGAGTGAGGTAACTCAGGCCCAAAAGGACATGCATGGTATGTACTCACTAATAAGTGGATATGAGCCAAAATAAGTACAGAATACCCAGGATACAATCCACAGAACTCAAGAAGGTGAAGAAGCCAAAGGGCCCAAGTGAGGACACCCCAGTCTCACTTTGGAGGGAGAAGAAAACAATCATGGGGGTCAGAGGGAGGGAGGGAACTGGGTGGGAGGGGACAGGGAGGGGAAGGGGGAACATAATCAGGTATTGGGGGAGGGCGAACAGGACTGAAGCCCTGAGGGCCAGCAGAAAGAATGGAAACAGGCAACCTCTAGAGGCAGGAGGTGGGAGGACCCTTTAGAATGTATCAGATACCTGGGAGGTGAGAGACTCTCAGGACTCAAAGTGAGGGACCTTGGATGAAATGCCCAACAGTCTACCTCCAGTAGAAAGACAGGGCATCCAGTGGAGAGATGGGGTTGCCATCCCAAAGTCAAAACTCTGACCCAGAACTGTTCCTGTCTAAAAGAACTGCAGGGACAAAAATGGAGAAAAGCCTAAGGGAAAGGAGGTCCAGTGACAGGCCCAAACTGGGATCCAGCTGGAGGGGAGGCCCTGGGACCTGACACTGTTACTGATCCTGTGGTGAGCTTACAGACAGAAGCCTATTACAGCTGCCCTCCCAGTGGCCCAACAAGTAGCTGAAAGAGTCAGATGAAGATACTAGCACCCAACCAATGGATGAAGCCAGGGACCCCTGTGGTTAAATTGGAGAAAAGCTGGAAGAAGGTGAGGAAGAGGGCAACCCCATGGGAAGACCAGCAGTCTCAACTGACCTGAACCCCTGAGATCTCTCAGACACTGAGCCACCACCCAGGCAGCGTACACCAGCTGACATGAGGCCCCTGATACACATACAGCAGAGGACTGCCTGGTCTGGCCTCAGTGAGAGAAGATGCACCTAACCTTCGAGAGAGACTAAGGCCCCAGTGAGTGGGGAGGTCTGGTGGGGTGGGGGTGGAAGGGTAGGGACATCCTCTTGAAAACAGGGGTGGAGTGGGGGGTGGGAGTGGAGCGGGCAGGAGGGGGATAAGGACTGGACTGTAAAAAAGGATTAAAGAATTTAAAAAAAAAGACAGGGTCTCTATAAAGCATGCGCAAGTATGAACGTTGTCAACCCTTCTAAACATCAGGCAGGGCCCAGGTGTCCCTCTGAATCTCTACTTGAACTGATTCTAAAGTGCCAGCCCAGTGCCTCTAGGACAGACCCTCTTATTCTAATTCTAATTCTAATTCTAATTCTAAGCCATACTTTTAAGGTGTACCCCAAAAGGCATCAATATACCTACTGTTAAAGCAACACTACTGCTAAAGCAGTTGAGCATGAGTCTCCCCATGAGATGCCTACACCCACACTTGAGTGTGTCTTATTCTTTCTCTTAACCTCTGTGCTGACATCTATGATAAAGTTTCTTCTTAGTGAACTCCAATTCTGCTGCAAGCTTGTTCAACCTCAAATTCTTTCCTGCAATGAAGTTAGGAATTCTGTCTTCCCCTATGCTGAGGTCTCTAAAAGGAACTTCGTGGACTGCTGGAGTTTCATGGCTGGAGGCCTACAACCAGAGGACAGCAAGCCACTCTAAGAGCTTAGAGCCTGCCTGAGTCAGGGACCGCTCCTACCTAACACAATCTAATTGGCCAAATGATTTAGACATTAAGTCCTGAGATACATGCTCATAGTCTCTCCATATTACAAATGAGAACAGTGCAAGTTGACTTGGGAAGCTCTGGATGCCATAGCTACTGAGAATCTTTCCACGTGTAGGTAGCATCTCCCACTGATTCCTCCCTTCCTCCTTCCTTCCTCTTTCCTTCCTTCTTCCTTATCCTTCCCTCTGCACTTCCTTCCCTCACTCCTTTCCTTCCATACGCAGAATTTGTGCCAGGCACTCTGGGCATCACAGTTCACAACTGTCAAGACAGAAGGCAGGGAAGAATTTAGGAACCAGTGAGCAGCTCAGCCTTGCTGACACGCAAATGAACTCACAATTGCACCAATTACACCCCAGGAATAAAGGCAGGGACATATATGCATGTGTTGATCTGTTAGTTGCCTTTGATTTCAGGCTTCCTGCTGTGATGGGGAGGGGTGCAATCCTGCCTTTCTCTTGAAGCCAGGGGCCTTACAGATTTTCAAACACTTCTCTCTATGGATGCATTCCAGACAGCTAGCCAAAAATGGGGAGTGCTTCCTACAAACACCGGGCCCTGTGATTAAATCAGTGCTACTACTTTATTACTGCAGTAAAAGCTGACTAAAACCTTCTGTGACCCAAATTCCTGAAGCATTACAAAGCCAATTGTCCTGAAGACCAAGATGCTGCATTCAGTGGGGATGGAGAAGGTGGAGAATTGCTGCAGGGCAGAGGAGAACTGTTCTATGTCCCTCACGATAGTCCTGCACCAAAAGTAAGAGACATGGGACAGACAGATGTGGTGGATAGCAATGCTTCCTGTATCACTGCTTTTGTTTCCAGATTGCATTATACCAGACCATTTCTAATACACAGGTGCTCACTTTAGAACAATAGAAAAAAATTACCTGGGGTACCTGAGACTGCAAAAGACCAGGAAAGGTTGGGTTGGTTCCAGCTCCTTGCAGCCAAAGCCAGTTGAATGAAACATCATACAGCTACTAATATTAAATTCCTGTGGATCTACATAGAGAAAACAGACAGCATTTCATGTTAAACTAGTTTTGCACTTGAGGGGCCAGAACCCTAGAAAGAAAATTCACATATGCTGTTAGCATTGCCAGCCTGGATTTTGATGGTGGATTGACCATGTATTTTCACTAATAGCTTTCATTGTTTCTAGTAAGGATTAAATTCCCAGGAAATGTGCCCTAAGAAAGGAATGATTAGGTGTTTCCAATTATGTAAACATTCCCTGGAGAGTGTCTCTCCTGGCATTAAACATACCAGCAGAAGAAACTCTTAATTTTAAAGTTCTGTCTGGTACATACACACACACACACACACACACACACAAAACACTCACATACACACACATATCCATATGCTTACACACACATACACACAAAGATACAAATACACATATTCGCACACACATTCACACTCATACACTCACATGGTCACATACAAACACTCAAACACACACACATACTCATATACTCACACACATACACATATTCACAATGTTGAGGTTTGCTCTGTTGCTATGTATTGTAATGCTAAATCTGTACCTGAAGATCTAGTTGCCTAGGAGTGAATTACCAGCTTTTGTTGTGCAAACCTTGCTCCTTAATTTAAAACTATTGGTTAATAAAGATACCTACAGCCTATATAGTTGGGCAGAAAAGAGGTAGGCAGAGCTTCAGTTCCTGGACTTAGGGTTTGAGGAGAGACCCTAAGGAGAGGGAGAAGGAGGCCTGAGGAGAGGGAGGACAGGCAAAGGAAGAGGACACCATGGGGAGGTGGGTCGTGAGAGCATGGCCATGAGGGCCGGCCACCTGGAGCAGGAGCAGCCCAGTCAGAACATGACAAGTTATATCTCGGGGTTACTGACGTAGAAGTAGACAAAACAGCATAGAGGGCTAATGTCAGCCCAGCTCTAGTGCTTATTATAAATTAAATTAAAGCTTATTATAAATATAGAGGTTTCGTGTCTTTTATTTGGAACTAAATGACCTAAGGTGGGTAGAAACCCCCAATTAATGTTTACTACTACACACTACTACTACTACTACTACTACTACTACTACACACACACACACACACACACACACACACACACACACTTTCCTGTACCTTCCTTTTGCAGGTTCAGCTAGAGGGCGGTGGAGGAACTGGCCTGCCCTAGGCTGAGCGCCCTCCTTTCACTAGAGGTTCCTACTCCAGTTGCTGAGCTGAGACTGTGGCATGGGCTTTGAGAAAAACAACTGGCCTCACTCGGGAACATGGTGTCTACTCTACAGCCCCACTGGCCTCATCCCCACCCTGCCTGCTTAGCTACCTGGGGTGTAGTACCTTTAGTCATCTACACTACACTGCACTACATGCTGCACACTGAATACAGGCTTTTGTCTTTGCAGAATTTGGGGAGGCATCACACCTCAGAATCAGAGCTGGGAAAAAGGCTGAGGAAGCATCCAGGAAGACCATTTCTTTTAAGCATTTTTTTTTATCTTAAAAGCTTGTGATTTCTTTAAAAAATAAGTCAAGTATCTCCAAGCAAGGCATGAGTACTCATGCCATAGTCATCCTGGTCAAGGTTCAGGCAGAGTGGGGTACAAAGCAAACACCCTGGAATGTTCCAGAACTTACCCCAACTCTCATCCCCCCTCCTCCTCCCCTCCTCCTCCCCCTCCTCCTCCTTCTCCCCCTTCTCCTCCTCCTCCCCTTCCTCCTCCCTCTCCTCCTCCCCACTTTCCTTTCTCCTCCCCCACAACCTCATCCTCTTCCGTTTCATTCACTGGCTATCATGAGTCATTTGAAGCTCATAGACTCCGCTTCTATACCAGATATACAGAACTTCCAGGGCAATCTCCATTTACTCATTTGTGGAATCTGGAAGGTAATGTGTCGCTTCTGAAAGATGCTTGCTTTCAATGATTTCAGGCTTCTAAAATGTCTCTAGGTTCCAAGCTACCCCAGAAAGAACTCAGCCAACACCAGTAAGGAGGACCTCAACATGCACTTTGTTTTTGCTCCAGCATGTCACACTGCTCACAAGTGGGACTCCATCCTCAGTGTCCTTGTTTTAAATTATTTTCACTTCATAGTTTTTACGGGGTTAAGACTGGAGGGATGATACTTGCCTTGACATCTATCTTCCTGTGCGCACCCCACACACACACTCCCTTCATCTCTCACCAGGATCTTGGGGCTCTGTCCATACCCCTTCTCTCCTTTTCCCTAACCTGATCCAGACTCACCCACTTCTCCTGCCAACTGAGAAGCCTCCACTTCTCTTCCTCTGTCTTACATCAGGAGATCTTTGACTTTTGTCTCTCGGTTCCCACTTTTGGGAAATGTGAGGCTTTTTTGTACCACACTCAATGGAGCTAGCCTGAGAACAAAAGAGTAAGTTACATAGAAACTTTCTACATGGGCCTATTGGAGATGCAAGCAAATGCCTAGATAGAGCACCAACAATAGGCTAAAGAAGCCATTTTGCCAAGTTTAACCTGGTGAACCAATGATTTTATTGGGGTCACTTATAAGAACATAGGTGACTCAGGCAGCTACATCGCTGAAAACCCACCCCCAAGCATGGCTGACTTCATGAAAGCTATATCTCTGAAACTCTCTGCACAACTTGCAGGCAATTCCATAAGAGAGTCTCCTCTCTCCAGTAACTGTTACTGCTTATGCAACCTTTGGGCTTCATGGGGGCTGGGTCTCCTGAGCATTCTAATGTTCTTAAGAACTCTTGTAACTTTGTTGTGAGTTTAGCATCTCTAAGCACTGTAGCCACTAGGAAGAAATAGCTACACAAGATCCTGGTATAAAGGAAATAATCTCACAGAGATGTTCTGAAGATGTTTGTGGGGGAATTGTATGCAGAAAGACAGTCCAAAGGTTAGAGGCTAGTGCTTTCATGCTGAGCACAGGCACGGGGTGAGAGGGTGAAAAGCTGACTGTTCACAGCCTTGTCATAGTGAATGGGACCAGCAGATGCGAGGCCACAGATAGCCTTAACTGTTCTGCTCACAGAGAATGAGTCTGCAGTCACACAGATGCCACTGTGCCCTCAGGCCTGTGACCCAGCAGAAGCATGCTCCAGTTGTAGGCCTCACTGTTCTTGAGGGAGCTACATCTGTGACTGGAATGCAGCTACCATCTGTGTCTCTGGCCCAGAATGTGCTGGGGGCTTCTGGAAGCACAGGCATGCCTGTGCTCCTAGCATCACATCTGCAGGGAAACGCTTTGCCTCTGGTTGAACTGGGCCAGCTGAACTGTGAGCACATTCAAGACTCATGAATGGGTCCAGAACAGAGGCCGTGTTGGTCCAACTGCAGCTCGCACAGCCTTCAGGCTCCTCCGCCTCCAGGCTGTTATACCTCTGCTCGGAATAATGATTTTGTTCATGCTTAAGTTTTAGGGGTTTTATTTGTTGTTGTTTGTTTGTTTGTTTGTTTGTTTTGTTTCCTTTTGTTCTGCTGTTTTGTTCTTTTAACTTTCAACTAGGACTTAATTCAAACTTACAGAAAATTTGTAAAAACTGAAAATAATACAAAGAGCCCTCATGCATTCAGATGCTTACGCTGTTGCTGGAGTTGTTAGTGTCACACATTTCTCCCACTGTCTTCTCTGCTTCTTTGATGCTCTTCCTCTCATGTATACCGACTCTCTCTCTCTCTCTCTCCCTCCCTCTCTCTCTCTCTCTCTCTCTCTTTCTTTCTCTCTCTCTCTCTCTCCCCTCTCTCCCTCCCTGAAACATCTGAGAACCAGGTACACACCATGGCCCCTGAACTTGGAATTCTTCAGTACCCATTTTCTAAGAATGAGATATTCTCTTACAAAACCATGTTACTCAACCATGTTGAGTTTAACTTCGGTAAACTCAACCTTGATGGAATTTTAAAAAATGTACTGTCTCATTCCAACACTGTTTATAAGGTCATAGCTTTGTAAATTTTCTTTCATATATGTATATATATATATGATGTATACACATATATATATATACACATACATACATACATGCATGCATATAAACATACATACATACACATATATGAAAATCTCAACTACATTAAACTGTACCTACCTGGTAACTCACATTTGTAATCTCAACACTTGGGAGGCTGAGGCAGGAACATAGAGAATTTGAGACCAGCTTAGACTGCATAGCAAGACTCTGTCCCAAAAACTAAAAAATAAAAATATAACTACTGTATTGTGAAGGATCATATAGATTTAGAAATCCCCAGCTTTATGGCTAAATTAAGACATGCACACATTTAGATGTGCCCTATGTAGTTTCATGATTCTCTTCCTGCTGTAAAATGACATGAGAGTCCGGAGTCTGCCGTGCAACTGGAAGCTGGAGTCCCCAGTGTGTCCACCAGGTAAAGAAGGTCTCAGGATGGTTTGCTAGAAGGAATCCGCCAGACCCATAGCAGGTTAGTCTACACCTCTAACAGTTATCCACGGAGCATTCCCGAGGCTAGACAGCCAACGCACAAGTATAGAAAGAAAGTCTCTGATCCAGACTTCCTGATGTGTCAACTGAGAACCCAGACTTAGCAGGAAGCCCAATGTGGATTGTACCACACAGTTGAACCCACGGACTTCCTCCCCCGCCACTTGCTAGGAGACTTGGCCAAGTAATTATGCCTGAGTCTGTTTCCTCATCTGCAGATGCTCCTTGACTTAAGATGGGGTTACACCACCCCAAAGCCCCTAAGTTGAAATATGCAGGTTGAGTATCTTTTCTGTGAAATGGTTAGTAGAGAACTGCTTTAGATTTCTCTAGATTTGAAATTATTTGCATATGTATAATGAACTATCCTGGGGATAAGACTCACAAGTCTTAAACATAAAATTCACTTGTGTTTCACACACACTTTACACGCACAGCCTAAAGGTAGTTTTATGCAATATTGTAGTTCACCTGCACTTTGACTGCTACCTGTCACATGAAGTCAAGTTTGGGATTTTCCACTTGGAGTGTCATTTCCGCTCTCAAAAAGTTTCCCAAGTTCAGAGCATTTCAGAGTCAGATTTCTGATTAGACATGCTTGACCTGCTGCCCACTAACCTACAAAACCCAGGAAACTTAGCCACACAGAACATTCTGGAAAAGGTAGGTGCTTTCCCTTGGGATCTCCTAGCCACTGGAGGCTGAAGCTTGCTGCTACCCAGCATGGAAAGAATTGAAGTAAGATCAAGACTAAACCTTGAAAGGAGGGTTTGGAATAAGTACTTGTCACTTGTCACCTTCACACAATCGTGGAAACAAAGTCAAGAAATGGAAACATTGTAAACAAAGGGCTAGCTACAATGCAGAAGCTGCCATGCAGGGTGCTTTGAGGCCCAAGTGGAAACATTGTAGCAGGACTGGACACACTCATGCTACTCTCATGGCAGGAGATCGCACTGCAGAGAGTCTGGCCAGAGGACCCGGGAGATGGAGTCTCCCAAGTGAAGTCAGAGATGTCTTCAGGAGAGGTATTGGGAGGGAGATTTGAAAGGCGATTTATACACAGACTGGGCAGGGCCCAGATGCTGAAGGAAAGAAAAGGTTAGTGTATTCAGTATTCCACAGGAGGAAAACTGCGTGGGATTGCACGGGAAAACAAGACCGACAGGGAGATTGCAAATGAGTTGCTTCTAACTAAGCTCTGGGCTAGAAGCACGGGTCAGTAATAGATGTAGCAGGAAACAAACCACACAAGCGAAACCACAACACCTTCCGCCAGATATGCATCCTCACATCCAGGCTGTCAGGTGAGGCGACACTGCAGGCTAAACTCCTGTGGGCACGTCTACTCACTCACCGCTTTTCATGGCTCAAAATAGCCAGATGCTTTTGCAAGATTCTGATTGTAAAATTAATAAAGCTCATTACCGACGGTTTTGAAAATATAAAACAACTTTTTCCCACTTTCAATTAAGAAGGGCTCACTTCGTAATAGCCTCATTATCTTGCGTGGCAAGCTAATTGAAGGGCTGCTTAGCAGAACATTTAGTTGCTTAACTCCCTGCAGTCTTCCCCTTCGACATTGCCTCCCATGACTGAGGAATAACCAGCACCCTGCAAAAGGTCCTAGCACCTCATCTCAGGCTTGATCCTTACTGGATCCTTCTTTCCAGGAGACAAAAGATCATCATGGTGTGCCATATTGCTGGTTCCCTAACAGTGACCCAGTTTTAAAGTAATACATCTTGTTGATGATTTAAAAAAAAACAAAAAAACAAAAAACAAAAACCAGAGACTTTTGAGCAGAGCGTGGGGGGTGGGGGGAGATGGCTCAGTGGGTAAAGCACTTGCAGCACAACCATGAGGATACAGATTTGAATCCTCAGAACACATGGAAAGTCAGTCATGCTAGTGCATATCTGTCATCTTGAATGCTCCTAATATTAGGTAGGAAGCAGACAGGAGAATCCCCAGAAATTTTGGGGCCTGAGAGTCAAACATGAGAACCTACCTCAAGCCGGGCGTTGGCGGTGCATGCCTTTAATTCTAGCACTTGGGAGGCAGAGGCAGGGTGATTTCTGAGTTCGAGGCCAGCCTGGTCTACAGAGTGAGTTCCAGGACAGCCAGGGCTACACAGAGAAACCCTTTCTCGAAAAACAAAATAATAATAATAATAATAATAATAATAATAATAATAATAATGAGAACCTGCTTCAAACACTGTGGATGGCAAGGACAGATACCCAAGGTCCATTGACTTCTGTACTATGGCACTCTAACACCCACAATGACACCACACAGGAATACACACTGAATGGGGGGGGGGATGAGGGAGAGAGAGAGATGGGGAGAGAGAGGGAGAGAATGTGCAGAGTCTCGATCTTTTAAATAAGACCCTTCAGGTTTGGTTCCTGCCTCGATCCTTACCATGCACCACTTGGGAACTCTCTTAGCTCACAGGCGCACGGTTGCTTTGCCCATCAGTCACACCAGGACTGGGTCCAGTGCACATTGGGCTGCAGTTACCCAGGTGAGCCCGATGAGCCATCGCGGAAGCTTTCCATCACAGCGCGTGCTCACTAGCTTGTCACTCAGCAGAAGGGGCCCCAGAGGGAGACAGTGCTGCTAAAGCCCCAAAGCTGGGATCCCCTCTTCAGTGCCTTACCCCATTGTCCTTTGAATAGACTGGTCCCTGGCACTTTGGAGATGCTGTTCTCGCAGACATAAGTGCTGACTCCTTTTCCTCCAGAAACAGATTGGTTCAGGGAGCTGAAGCAGAATTCCAACGCTGGGCTTCAGTTCAGTTGCGGTGGCCATTAGGGAAGATTTTACAGAGCAGAAATGGGGCTCCCTCAGTTCACTCACACATCGAAGCTGGTTTGTCTTTGGGGGGAATGTCTGTTTCTGACTTTTAAGATATTGCTGTATGTCAATGTTAAAGTAAGTGGCCTTTCATCACCTTGCAGATGAGTTTTAAAAGAAATATAAGAGCAACAGTTCTGTTTAATGGACCGCGTCTAGGATCTGATTGTCTCAAGACACTAGCCTTGGCCACGCATCATCAATATACTTACTAAAGACACAAGGAGGGAGGTGGAGATGGCCCAGTAAGTAACAACGCTTGCCACCAAACGCAATGGCCTGAATTCCATCCCCAGGATCCATATGTTGTTCTCTGGCTTTCATACTTGTGTCATGCCTGTGCATATGCACACATGCAATAAATAAATATAATTTTTAAAAGAAACAATCATGAGGAAAACAGAGGAGGGAGATGTATTTTATGTGGCCATAGAACAAGTAAAGGGGTCCAGGAACCCCAAATCCAAGTCCTGACATGAGACTTAACACTGACTGAAAGATGGATGGTGGCTCAGTCTTTGTCACTCTGGGGCTGTCTGGTCCCCAGTGTCTTTTGGGTTTCTGCTTCATTCTCTCACAAATCACCATTCTTCATACATAACTCTGTGTGGTTCACCAGTCCAAATACCGGATAGAGATGTTCAGAATCCTAGAGTCATATTATAACATCTGATTCAGCTCGGGTCCCACTAGCTATAGCCAAGAGATGGGTAGACTGGTCCCCGTGTCTGCAGTGTAGCTGGGGACTGATCTCATTTCTCCACTGTGCTATTTGAACTGCTGCTTTCCTTCAGAGCATCTGTGTTGTTTTTCTTGTTACTGTGACCAAGAAGTAACTCAAGGGAGAAAGTGCTTATTTTGGCTCATGGTATAAGGTGATACAGTTCATCTGAGGGAAGGCATGGCAGCAGGAGTGTGAGATGACTGGAAACTTTGTATCACCAATAATAAGAAAGCAGGAAGTGGACAAGCGGTGGGGTTGGTCTGTGACACCTCAAGGCCCGCCTCTTGTGACTTACTTCCTGCAGCAAGGATTTATCTCCTAAAGGTTTCAACCCACTCAAACAGCATCACCCACTGGGAACCAAGTGATCACACATGGCGACATTTCACTCTCTACCTACCACATTCCCACCCTTCTGCATCCTTTATCTTCACACCCACTGAAATGATGATTGCCAGAGAAACATTTGCTCATTTTGCTATCCAGTGTCCGTTGCTCCTTCCCCTAGCTTTGAACCCCTCTTTTTCTTTTAGAAGCACTGCATAATACTCATATGGCCCAGACAAAAGTGGCAAACTTCCACTCTTCCACCTTCCTGTTTAGAGTCATGATGACTTGTTAGAATTTGACTCAGTGACCAAACAGAGTCAATGAAAATCTTAGCTAAGAGTTTTTCTGGTTCTATTTGAAAAGGAATCCTCTCTTTCTGCTGGAGTTGCCAAATTTAAGCCTGGTGCTACTGGTGACCATCTTGAGGGGCCCCTAACATGAAACCAAATCCAGGTTAAAAAAAAAAGACAGAGCTAAGATGTAGAAACAAATGGTGGAGTGTGTGGATAGAGGAATAACTAAGTTGGCCAGATCTGCAGTGAGTGTTGAAGTAATCTTTTTATTCCTTTACTTTTTCACTTTTACCAATCACACATGGAACAGTGTTATATATCAATATTCATATTGATATATTATACATTATGTTTATTCCTACTTCCATGTCCAAACCTCTCCCTTCTTACTCCCCTCATGTTTAGTCTCTCTTGTTCCATACTCAGTTGCCCTCCTGCTTTCATGCAGTGTGTGTGTGTGTGTGTTCATGATTTTGTATATCTACATAAAACAAGAAATCAGGGTCATTAAGATGGCTCACCTGGCAAAATGCTTGTCACTAAGCCTGACAAACTGAGTTCTGTCTCTGAACCCACAGAGTGACAGAAGGCACCCAACTCCTGCAAATTGCTACACACACACTGTGAAGTGTGTGCATCCTCTGCTGCAACACACACAAAATTACTGTCATTTTTCATATGAATTTGGAAATCACAAATAAGAGAAAACATATTCTACCTGTGTTTAGGGAACTGGGTTAATTCTTATAATGTGATTGTCCTCAGTTGTACCCATGATATGACTCTGCCACTCTTTGTGGTTGAAAAGCTTGCATTGTATACATATTAGACATTCTTCTGTTGATAGACAGCTAGGTCGGTTCTGCAGCTTAGCTACTGTGAATAGCACTGTAGTAAACACTGATGTGAAACTACCTCTGGGATGTGTTAAAGTCCTTCAGGCAAATACCTGGGAGTTGCATAGCTGCCCCATGTGGTAGATCTAGTTTCGGTTTTGGTTTTTGTTTTTATTTGAACCGCCATCCTGACTTCCATAATGGCTGGACCAGTTTGTAACCCCACCAGCAATGTTTAAGGGTTCTCTACTTTTTTCTACATCTTTGCCAGTGTTATACATTTCTTGACTGCCATTCTGTCTGGGTGATATGGAATCTCAGTGTAGTTTCAATTTATATTTCCCTGATGACTAGCGATGCTGAACATTGTATAAGTGTGTGTGTGTGTGTGTGTGTGTGTGTGTGTGTGTGTGTGTGTAGGCCATTTGTACTTCTTCCTTGAGAGCTTTCTGTTATTTTCATCAGCCCATCATTTGATTAGATTATTTGATTTGTTATTTTATCTTTTGAGCATTCTTTGTATATTTGGGATATTAATCCTTTGTCAGATGTCTAGCTAGGAACAGCTTCTTTCCTTTATTGTGTACAAAAGTTCTATTTCTACTTTTTTATTTTTTCCCTTAAGGCAATGATGAGTTGGCGTTTGTCCTTGTACACAATCCAATGAATAAACAAAGACCTTTTCAGGGGCTAAGGTACTTTAACTCCCTAATCTGTATGTGATGAACTCTCCTTTAGTCCGCTGACTGCTTTGAGTAAAAGTTCTATGGGTCAAACAGGAGGCTGGAACACACTTTTTAAACATTCTTCCATGTTTTAGCTACTCTTCTGTTGCTGTGATAAAACACTGGGAGCAAGGCAACTTATAGAATGGAGGGTTTATTTGGGCATATCGCTCCAGAGAGTCTATAACAGCAAGGGAGTCATGGCAGCTGGAGCAGGAAACTGAGGGATCACATCTCCAATGACAGAAGCACCGCAGGTCCACTAGAAGTTGGGTGAGTGTATAAAGTCCCCCAAACCACCCTCACACCTCAAAAGTGCCACCATCTGGGGACAACGTATTCAAATGCCTGAGGTATCGGAAACAGTTTTCATTCAAAGCACCATACATGGTCCCCTCAAGAAAACTACACAATTACAGCTGATTGCTTTGACTCCTGTAGGCGCAGCCTTAACCAGAGCTGTTTCAACAGGCTTTTACCTGTCATTGTTGCTCTCACAAGCCTTGGTGAACATTCACTGACCCTGCTCCAGTTTCAGACTGACCAGGGCCTAGAGCAAGCACTTCCCAGGACTTACAGGAAGCCTAAGGTGACTGGTGCAAAGACAAATCTGCATTTGTAAACCAGATGTACAGCGCTGTAAACCTTCATTTGCATGTGAGGTACATGTGATCAGTTTGAACATTCTTTCTCTGGGTGGCTTTTCACGTTCCATTGTTCCCTTAGCTGGGAGACACTCCTGGACCACTCTTAGACACAATAAAGGCTTTCTCTCTGTCAGTCATTTCTTGCTTGGATTTAGCAATGTGAGTTGAGCAGTAGCAAGAAAAACGAAACAGAAGGGAGGGCCTGTGAAACCCTGGTGGCTGAAACAGCTGAGCAGCCACAGGCTACGCTACACAAGGGTAAGGCAGCAGCTGACAGACAAAGAGGCAGCGCCTGCTGCGGAAGGCAGCTGAACAGAGGGATGGTGAGGACAGATGCAGGAGGGAAGACAGAAGCAGAGAGAAGAAAAAGCTGAGGCTGGGGAATGATAGAAGGCTGCAGAGGACTGCAGAAGAGAAACTGCTGCCCTCTTAACCAGCAGAGTTCCAGGGAGCTATGAAGCTCTTTGAAGCCTGGGGGCCATAGCCCTGGTTACTACCATGGGCTGGGAATCCCAGTGCAGCCAGGAGCAAAGGCTGGAGTGTCTGCTGCGGCCAGGGACTGAGGAACCTTGACCTAGGCCTGCTAAGCAGCTTTAGTGCATCAGGGATGCCTGAGACCTTAGACCTGAGAGCTGTAACACTAGCAGGCTCCCCTGTATCCGCTTCTGTCCATGGCTGCCTCTCCTGCCCGATGCTGTCAAACGCCAAGGGACAGCAAAGCTGCCAAAACCAGCGCTTGAGAGTATCTTATGTCCCAAGTTCTCTATCCAAATAGAGCCCAAGAATCTCAGCCAGCTGGTTGGGAACAGTTTTACTTGATTTAATTTCAGTATCTCCTTTTTTATTAGCTTTAGAGTCTTTGAATCTGCTGTGGGCAGCTGTGGAGATGGCTCAGTAGGTAAGAGTGCTTGTTACCCTTCCAGAGAATCCAGGCTTGGTTCCCAGCACCTACGTAGGACAGTTCACAACTTCCTATCACTGTAGCTCCAGGGGGTATCATTAACTTCTTCTGACCTCTAAGGCACACACATGCATACATAATAAGAAAATAATTCTTTAAAAACCTGTTGCCTCGAAACAGAGGAGCATGCCCTTGTTCAACACTTAGCTTTCTCCAGTCACAGACAGTCTCATCTTTGACAAGATCTTTTGGAGATCTTTTTTCTGTGTAAATGCACACATAACCGCCATGAGCACTAATCTACAACTTAAAAAAAAAAAAGAAAAACCACAAAATGTTGCTATCTGGTCACTCCTTGTACACATATGTAGCTTACTCTTTTTTGTCACTCAGTCATATGTCATCATATGCGTTTGATAGTTTGACAATTAATTCTTTACAGGAGAGATTTGCATTGCCAACAGTGTTCATGATTATGGGAAATCATGCTGAGTAGACATATACAGTCTCAGGATTGATGGTTCATGTATACTTGTTCAATACTCACTGTCCTCAAGACTCCTCCCCCAAAGTCCAGTGGGTTCTTTGTAATAAACATGCATGGTAAATAACAAACACAAGTATCTCAGTTACTTTTTTAATGCAGCGATAAGACACCATGACTGAGGCAATATATAAAGCAAAGTGTTTAATTTGGGGCTCATGGTTCCAGAGTGTTAGAGACTACAGCCATCTTGGTGTAGAGCATGGCAGTAGATAGCAATAGACAAGTAGACACAACACTGGAACAGTAGTTGGAAGCTTACATCTTGATCCATAAGCAGGAGACAGAGAATGCTGAGAATAGTGTGGGCTTCTGAAACCTCAAAGCTCACCCCAGTGACACACCTCCTCCAATGAAGCCATGCCTCCTAATCCTTCCTAAACAGTTCTACCAAGTTTGAACTAGTTATTCAAATACATGAGCCTATGGGACCATTTTCATTCAATTCATAACAATGAGTGAGATCATGGGCTAATGTTCACTGTTCCTTCCTCGGCTATGTTGGATAGTAGTTTGATCCTTGTATTTTGTTTGTTTGAGATGAGGTCTGGCTATGTGGCTATGCTCCCTTGAACTCAAAGGCTCAAGAGGTCTTCCTGCCTCAGCCACCTAAGTTAACCTTCATGACTGACTCCAGATACCCCCCCCATGAGTGTCAGTGTGTGAGAAGTATAGATGCCAGTAGTCTGAAGGACTCTGCTCACAAAGAGAATTGCTTGGATGCCTTCTCAGATCGCCTTCCCTTCCAGTCCTACAAGACACAGTCCTTGCCATCTCCACAGATCCTGGCTCTTCCTCTCTAGAGCTCCCACTGCAAAATACCAAATATTATTTACTGCCATGTCTGTTTTGTTACTCCCAGGAGGCTGGGCATCGGTGAAAGGATTGAATCATTTTGATAATCCAGTCACTAGTCCTTGGTAATTTCTGCTTATTTTTCATGTTGATCTGTCTCTCTCTCTCTCTCTCTCTCTCTCTCTCTCTCTCTCTCTCTCTCTCTCTCCTCACATCCCCCTTCTGTCATTTCATACCCAAGAGCTGGATATATAGTCCTGTGCCACAAGACCTGGCCAAATACTCAAGTGTTATAAGTGTACTCTTGCCTTCTGCTAGGCATGGGGGCCTCTGAAACCCTCAGGCATTTGCTTTTACAAACACCATTTCTGGAATGCAAGAGCAGAGCTCTGTGTTCAAAGCGCCAGTCTGGCTGCAATGCACCTGTTAGCTTTCACTTGATTGGACTCACCTTGCATCTTGCATTCTGCCTGGAGCAAGCTCAGCTGAGATGCTGATGTGGAACTGATGGCTCTTTACGATGTCTTCTTATTCCCTCTGGACAAGTTCTTTCTCTAAACCCCACCAGAATTTCATCACGAGGTTGCATTTCTTTGCAGTGTTGAGCTCCCCTTTTCTAGTGTGGCTATTCTCTGGTATTTGGCCTCAGACTGTGACTGTTCTGTGCTTACAACTTTTGCTGTTGAGTACAATTCAGAGATCTCTCTCCAGTAAAAAAAACAAACTTCCATTCATAGAAGCCGCTGTCTGAAAGATCACGAGCCAACTTGAATCTTTATTCAAGAACCAGCTATTGCCCTAGAGGCATTCCGATCCTACACACTCTATGGAGTAAGCATTGCTCATTGTTTCTGTAAGGGGCCAGTAAGGCTTGTCAGGGACTGAGCAGAATTATGACTGGCTAAAAAGGCTGTCATCTCTGTGCTCATGTGTTTCCTCTGAAGCAGTAGAACTCTGTGAAGTGATAGATGAATGCAGTTTAAGATCAAGCCTCAGGGACAAAAACACAACATACTGGAAAATGTCTGGCAAATACTGTCCTACAAAGAATGTTCTGGAATGGGCAGGTCCACATATGCTCTGCAAGAGCTCTCCTGGCAGCCATCTGTGGTTAACAAGCATGCTCCTCACTGACCGTCTGCTTTTGGCTTCCTTTCAGCCTTAAATAAATAAAGATGATTTATCATGTGAGACCAGGGAGTCTGCCTTTGTAAAATGAAAGTCTAGCACACTGGGGATACGATGAGGGAGGAATTGTCTGGAAAGGGAATAGAGTCCCGACTGCCATCATTACCAGAGTCTCCTCTTGTACTTTGTTCTTCAAGAAGTCTCTGGAAACAAAGCTCTTTCTTCAGCTTCCTTTAGAATCACTGCTGAGAGCAATGTTGTTCTCTCTACGTGGTGATGGGGTAATGGTGAAGCCCAAGCTGTTGAAATGCCATGACTCTCCTTGCTGCTGCTGCTGCCTCTCTCCCCTCCCCCTTCGTGTGTGTGTGTGTGTGTGTGTGTGTGTGTGTGTGTGTGTGATGAAGTGACATGCCTCAGAGCTAGTCCTATCCAAAAGCACCTAGCACTTAACCATGATGACAGAAACCATCTATAATATGTCCTATCCAGTACTGAAGCCATTAGTCACTTGAGCCCTTGATATTTGGCTAATGAGGTGGAGGAGGAAGTGACTTTTAAACTGCATTGAAATTCCCTGAGTTGTAACAGAAGTGTCCCACGAGACAGTGGCTCTTGTGTGACCCGCGATAGACCATTCTGCTCCTTGTGGTTTTGCTGCCTCTGTGGCCCACACAGGCTCTCTCTGTTCAATCAACGTTCCCTAGGCAGCTCAGGGTGCCATGTAAGTGCTTATGGTTGCCAAAATTACAGAGCTACACTGCCCAGAGCTTACCAGACTTGTAGAGCAAAGGAGGGTTCTTGTACAGTGTGAAAGTACAGTAATGAGCTTGTGCAAAGGGATAGTCAAGAAAGTGGGTCAAGTACTATGTCCCAGGAGCATATGTAACAGCTTCAAAAAAGAGGTGAAACTTAGTGATGTGTTCTGAAATTCTGGACTTTTATCCATTTTTCAGGAGAGACTGGCCTTGGGCCTCAAGCTTAAGCGAGCCCCAATTTTCTTCACTGACATGGTTTTCCATCAGGTCCTGGCAATAACCTAAGAAAGATATGTCTCTGTTTTGGTATCATTAAAAATCCATTAATCAACCAATCACCAGGCATTCTACCAGTTAATCAAATCAAGCCAATAGTAAATATGTTTACGAGGACATATCAGCATTCCCATAAGTCTATGACGGTCATCTAGTCTGATGACTTTTTAAGGACACTGAGGAGTAGAGGAAAGCAATGAGGGACCCCTTCTGGAGCACGTGGACAGAAAGAGTCAAAGCAGACTGGAAACAAACACTGCCTGAAGACAGCTTTAACAAAAATTTCAACTAGATTTATCCGTGTTTGATTTTATGTGTGTTTGCCACCTGTATGCCTGTCACCCTCAGATGTCAGAACAAGGTATCAGATACCCTGGAACTGCAATTGCAGATGGTAGTGGGCCACCAAGTAGGTGCTGAGAATTTAACCAGTGTCCTTTGGACAAGCAATTGGTGTTCTTAATTGCTGAGGCATCTCTCCAGCCCCAAGACAATATTTTATGTATGTCTCTCCTTCTTTATTTGAATTGAATTTAGAAAGAACAGCTTAAAAAAATAAGCATCTGGGCTGTCAAAGTTGAAGGGTATTCGGTACAGAAGTTAAGTGTGGTGTTGTTTGTATACTGCCAGGGGCTCATGTTTCCCAGGAAGGACTGACTTTGTTGCTGTAACTGAGGACTTAACAGTTAATGCTCTTAAATGTTTCAGCTGGAGCAGAGGAGAGGGTTCCTGTCATCCCTCTACCTTCATCTAGGAGCACTTTCCTTCTGTACTGTCAAGTGAGGAGCCATGGACTCTCCACTCCCTTTGTGCCTTCTACTAAGCTCAGAGCACATGTTCATCAGAACCTCTTCGTTCATTTGCTTTATCTTAGCTAATTCCAGCGATTTAAGCAATGATAGAATAAACCATGTAAGAAAGACTGGAAGGCCATCGTTGGCAGAGGGCCCAAAATTAGATGCCAGTTAAACACATCCAAAGAGAGTCATCAGATCCTGGAAAGAAAACCTTAGAGAAAATTTTTGAAATGAGTATCATATTGCTTCCAAAAATTCTATAGAACAGGGGAATGAAATACTTTATAGATTACTTGGATCTTTTTTTTTGTTTTGTTGTGAAATATTTTAAATACAGAGTTGACTATATATATTAAGAAGAAACAAAACAAAATAATGAGGAAAGTCAACTTAAGTAATACAGAATCTGCTTGGGAAGCAGAGGCAGGCAGATCTGAGTTTTAACCCAGCCTGGTATACAAAGGGAGTTCCAGAACAGACAGGGTTACACAGAGAAACCTTGTCTTAAATATATATATATTTGTTTAAATATATACATACACACATAGATGCATGCATATATATGTGTGTATGTATGTATATATTTAAACAAACAACTAAATATATAAGAAAAGAAATATAAAATGTTTAGAAGGAAAACAATACAAATAAAAGTTTATATTTTGGTTTGACTTCTTTTACTGTGATAAACACCATGAACAAAAGCAAGTTGGAGAGAAAAGGGTTATTTCAGCTTACAGTTCAAGGAAGGCAGAAACTGAAGCAGAGACCACAGAGTGCAATGCTACTTGCTTACTTACTTACTTGCTTGCTTGTTTGCTTGCTTAGTTACGTACTGGCTTGTTTCCTCTGGCTTGTTCAGCTACCTTTGTTATACAGACCAGGCTCATCTGCCCAGGGATGGTCCCCTTCTACATTGATTAACAGCTAAGAAAATATCCTATGGCCAGGCAGTGGTGGTGCACACCTTTAATCCCAGCACTTGGGAGGCAGAGGCAGGCAGATTTCTGAGTTCGAGGCCAGCCTGGCCTACAGAGTGAGTTCTAAGAGTGAGTTCTAGAACAGCCAGGGCTACACAGAGAAACCCTGTCTCGAAAAATTAAAACAAAACAAAAATAACAAAAAAAAAAGAAAGAAAGAAAATAAAGAAAGAAAGAATCCTATGGACATGCCCACAGACCAATCTGGTGGAAGCAATTCTTCAACTGAGATTCTCTCTTTCTAGGCATGTCCAGCTTTGTATCAAGTTGAAAATCTTATGACAAATATAAGCATCGGTGCATTATGCTTTAGAGCTAAGTTATAAGACAGCTCATAAGTTATAAAAATGCTTTTGAATGAAGCATTTTATAGAATTACTATGATCATAGTAAAAAACAGTTATCTTTTTGGAAATACTTAAAATAATTCAATGTTTTATCTTAAAAACAAAAAGCATTTATAGTAAATCTATTAAATTTTAATATCTATGATTTGTTTATGAATGTTCAAAACAAATAAGTATAAATCTTTGGAACACAAAGAAAAGCCCAGAAATAAACTCAATTAAATATAGAGTGCAGTATTTCACATGATACATTGTTGCCAGGAAAAGGAAAAGTGGACAAGGCCCATTCATGCAATGCTCTGCCTGCTTCCTGGTGCTATAAACACAGAGTTTTGAAAAGTACACTTGTCTTTCCCATGGTTCACCATTGTGAATTAGATAGATGGGCATAGGGACTATATCCACAGTGTGAAATGACAGATGCATTCTGTAGTAGGAGCTCTAGGGACACTTAGGAGAGGACTTTATCCCAGACTGGGGTGATGGGGTGGAGAAGAGATTTCTTGAGAAGGTGAACCGTGGACTGGCAGCAGGCTGCAGCTCATTCACAGCGAAGTTCTATTTTCTAAATTTTTGATGATGTTTTCTATATACTTGACTATATCGGGGTTTTTTTTTAAGGTTTATTTTATGTTTTGGAGTGTTTTGCTTGCAAGTATGTATGTGCACCACTTACATGCCTGGTGTCTGCTGAGGCCAGAAGAGAGCACTGGATGCCCTGGAAGTGGAATTACAGATGATTGTGAGCCACCATGTGGGGACTAGAAACCGAACAGGATTCTATGCAAGAGCAGCAAATATTCTTAACTGCTGAGCCATCCATCCCTCCAGTCTCACATCAAGGATCTTTAAAGAGCTGGACTCGTCACCTCCCTCAGACACCAGAGTCTGAGGAAGGCAGCAAACATAGTCCTGAGAAAGGAGAGCCACTGTTCAGAATCTGATTCCTGGTTAGAGCGACATTTGTGGGGACACAGAGAGCAGAGGGAGTAGGGTCAGAGCCTAGGACACATTTGACAACAATTTGGGGAGTACAACCGATAAAATGTAGAGAAACCTGGCTGAGAAAGTTAATATGGAGTGCAACCTTATCAGTCTGGCAGATCAGGACAACGCAGCTCTAGATGCTTCTGTGAGGCCTTCCATGGAAGGAGGGGGAAGACTGCCCTTGAGTTTGAACCACAACATCCTGTAGGCGGGGCCTGGATGGAATAAACAAGAGGAAGGCAGGAAGGTGAGCATCCACACTCTGCCTCCTGAGCACCCTGAAGTCAGCTGCTTCTGCTCTGCCTGCTGAAATCCCCAAAACCCTGAGCTAAAATAAAGTCTATTTTGATAAGTGGTGAAAAATGGACACACCAATGTTTAAGAGAAATATGTAAGTCTTTCTGTATAAGTAGAAGGTATGAAGTATCTTACATAGCACTATGAACTACACGTGGAATGACAGCGGGCACTGCCATAGAGGACCTTATTATAACCAAGAGTATCACGTGACCAACTATGTCACTCGGGTATGCATCTGAAAGATTCTAAGTCAGTGTGACACAGAGATACTCAGATGCTCGTGCTTATTGCTACGTCATTCACAATAGGTGGGCCATGGGATTAGCCCAGATGCCCATCAAGAGAGAAACAGATAAAGGAAATGTGCTAGGCGCTAATCACTGGAGCTGCGTCCCACTGTAGCTCCCTTGTTATGCTGACCGACTTCCCTTTATCCCCTTAGGACAGATTCTGAGGAGGGACTCAGACCTGCAGTGTGCTCAGATCAGTCACTTATGACTTTTGACTTAGAATATGAAATTCTTTTAAATTTTTTATTGAGACAGAGTTTCGTGTAACCCAAGTTGGCCTCAGACTTGCTACACAGCTGAGGTTAGTTATGAACTTCTGGTCCTCTTTCCTCCATCTCCTGAGGGCTAGGATTACAGCTGTGCACCATGACACACAGTTTATGCACTGCTGGGGATTTCACACATGTGAGGCAAGTACTCTATCATGTGAATTACACCCTTACTTGCAGAATATTGAATTCTTAATGATAAAAGATAAAGACAGTAGAAAATATTTCACCAAAATCTAAGTCTACTAGATAAACTAGATATTACAACAGTATTGACAAGTGGATGGGCTCAGCAGTAAAGGCACCTGAGATGCATGTGGTAGAAGAAGAGAGGTGGCTCCTAAATGTTGCTCTCTGAACTCAACATGTATGGTGTAGTATACACACACACCAAGATATGCACTCACTTGGGTGCACACACATATGCACACACAGATATACCCACAGATGTATACAAGCACAGACACATACATATGCACAGACACAGATGCGCATAGGCACATGCATGTACACACATACACATGCACACACATAGATACACACTGACGTGGATGGACACACAGAGACATAGACATAGAGATACATACACACATAGAAACATACAGACACAGAAATGTATGGATGCACACAGGTACGTGTGCTCATGTGTATGCATGCGCACACACATAGATACATGCAACACAGAGATAAACACATATAATCACACACACATACATATACATGCACACATATACACAATGATACACACACAAATACATAAAGATACACACATATGCACACAAAGATACACATGCACACCACACACAGATCTATACATACACACAAAGACATACACATACAGGATGCACACAAAGGCATTACATAGATACACGTACACAGACAGAAAGATCCACACACATGCATGCACACACACATACAGAGACACAGTATAATTTTAAATCTTTTTGTAAGTTGTGAATTGTTTTGATGACAGTTTTCTTAAGATGTTAACAACAGACAACATCAGGCAAAAGCTATATAGGAATCCTGTCCATCACTGAACTTTGCTATAAATTTAAAATTATTCTAAAATTAAAGTTTAAAGTACTAAGTTAAAAAAGTCAGTCACCACACCAGGGATGCATTTAGAAAGTATCCGTATGTACATAGTACAGTTAAGAATCTCAGATTTTGGACAAACCTGGTTTCCGACCTTGTGAGTGTCAACCACTAACTGCTCTGCTAGAAAGTCCTTGTTTCTTCTTCTCCCAGGGTCCCCATAGGAGGAGCAAAGAGTAAATAAAGGCAGGGAGCTTCTTCACAGTGCTTGGCACGCAGTAAAAGCTCAATGAAGGTAACTTTCCCTTTCATTCTTGCTGTTGATCAAAGAAACTCAGATGCAGGCGATGGCATGCGACTTCACACCTACTAAGTCACAGTGACTATCATCCTCAGCATTCCAGAGTGTGAGGACAGCAGTACAAAGCCAGCTCCAGGGTCTGGAAAGATAACAAGGAGCCATAGATGCTGCAGAAGACTGCAGAAACATCACATTCATTAACCTGGACCTCCTGTCATCCAGGGGTTTAAGCACAGGTTTAAGTGGAGTATCATTACTGTAGACTGCCTAAATAGTTAAACTTTATACAGTAAGCTACAACCTGTTCGATAAGAATATGCTCTGTCCTCCTATTTTGACCAAAGAACCCACAGGAGGTTGGGTTCATATTTAACATTCCTATGTGGGAGCTGCCGGCTTCAAGACCATCTTCTTCAAAGGCCCCAGGTCTGTCTGGTCCTGGGAGAAGCCCACAGCCCATATGTTCAAACACTGGAGGTCAGGGAACAGCTGTTCCATACCTTAGGTCTAGCTCTGTGTCCACTGCTAGTACAGTTGGATCTCAGAAGAGGAGACCCTCAAAGCAGGGCTGGGCCACACTGGAGATGCCATCCCGTCACTGGGCAAGGACTTCTAAGTGTCTGAGGCATCTGCAGAATAGTTTGGAGAGGGGTTGTGAGAACGGAGTGTGCACATTCCTAGGGCTTGGGGGTTCCTCATCAGGAAAGTGGGATCCAGGCTGAGGATGGCCACATGAGCTCCTCTTGGCTGATGTGAGCACACTGCTGCTCCGAGTCCCTCCTTAGAATCTGTCCTAAGGGGATAAAGGGAAGTCGGTCAGCATAACAAGGGAGCTACAGTGGGACGCAGCTCCAGTGATTGGTACACAGCACATTTCCCTTATCCATTTATCTCTTAATGGACATCTGGGCTAATCCCATAGCCCGGCTATTGTGAATGACGTAGTCATAGACATCGGGCATGTCTGAATCTCTGGGTAACATTGATTTCAGATACATACCCAGAGTATGCTTAGGCACATGGTACTAGTTTTAGTCTTCTGAGGAATCTCCACACTAATTTCCATACTAATTGGCATTCCTACCAGACCAATGGGGCATTATTTAGCCAGAAGGATGAATCAAATTTTGTAATTTTCATGAAAATGGATGGAACTGAAGATCATCATGTTAAACAAAAGAAACCAGACTCAGAAGGGCACATGCTGTGCACATGTTTTCTCCCATAGGAAAATCAAGAAGAAGAGGAGGAGGAGGAGGAGGAGGAGGAAGAAGAGGAGGAGGAAGAAGAGGAAGAAGAGAAGGAAGAGGAAAAGAAAGAAGAAGAAGAGGAGGAGTAGGAGGAGGAGGAGACAAGATAAAGTAATAGAGATGGTGAATCTGATCAAAATACTTTATATACAAACACAATTGTCATAATTAAACCTATTAAAATTTTAGGCTATTTTTTTAATGTTTAAACTCATATTTACTTAATATTTATTTAAGGAGGCCACACTATCATGACACGCATATGTAGAGGTCATAGGACCACTTGCTGTATTCATTTCTCTCCTTCCACCACATATGTCCTGGGAATCGAAGTCAGGCCATCAGACTTGGTTTCCACTCTTCAGAGCTGTACATTCCAGTTCGACTCTGAAAAGCAGATGACAGTAAATTAATAACATGTAAATGATCGTAAGTAAACAATAAATGAAGCTATTCACTTACTAACTATTCAATAATGGTTGGACTAGGTATCTAAAATAGTTATAACAACATTCTATCTGATACTGGTAAAACCAACCCAGTGAGTGTTAGACAAGTCAGTCAAGCTACTCAGAGCAAAGTAGTGTGGGCCCTGACACTGTTAACTGTAAAGGGCACAAACCTAAATAACTTTAAATAAACCTTAAATAAAATAAAGTTAGGTGCCTTTAACTTTAAATACACATGGACAACCGTGTGAAGCCACTCCAGGTGAGACTTGGATGGCAGACTGTGGGAAGGGGGGAGAGGGAGGGGGGGCAAGAGGGTGGGGCTAGCTAAGAGGAATTTCTTCCCCAAGCTGTCTTTTTTGGGACTGGAGTGGCAACCAGTAATTACTAAGTAATAATCTATGTATTATTACTAAGTAATAATACATAGATTATTACTTAGTAATTAATAATTAATACTTAGTAATTAATAATACATAACTATGTATAATTACTAAGTAATAATCTATGTATTATTACTAATAATTGCTAATTATTATTATAATTATTACTAAGTAATAATCTATGTAAGTTTGCACTTGCTTTGGTTCCAGTGGATATCTCTGCTGCATCTGTTCAGCCTCTGTGATGGGCCAGCATGGTATGTAGGAACCTACATACAGTGTTGCAGAGAGCCCTCATCACTGCCTGGGTGGGGAGATAGCAGCTTGACTGGGGAGGCCTTGAGGAGCTGGCCACTCTGTTGATGAGCCAAGAAGTGAGACCCAGGCACACTCACCAACAACCCAAAGGCCAATACATCCCTTTTTGTCCCTAGACTGTTTCCAGTGTCCACACCTTCAGAAGACCCCAATTAAAGCAGTATTTCCATAGACAATAGGGAATGGTGGCACCAATAAATTAATAACAGCATGTCTGGGCCCAAGACTGACTCTGTGGTTCTAATAACGGGGGTGCAGCAGACTAGTGCTTAATTTCCATTTAACAAGAGTGAGAAGACATATGAAAGAGGTCCTGGGTATGGCGGAGCCACTTGCAACGCAGGGCAGGACAGGAGGTGGCGGAGCACAGCCTGTGAGCCGAAGACAACCTCCTGCTGTTTGTCCTACAGTCCGCAGTCTAAGATGTTTGACGGTTTTAAATGGCCAGGGAGAGCTTCCAACTGTCATGTCTCTGATTCGATTCACTTGGCCCACACCACTGTCACTCATGTGTGAATTGTCTCTGACCACTTGTACACCATAACAGCAAAGGCAGGTGGCCGAAACAGATGCCACATGGCTGGCAAAGGAGAAACCGCACACTCTCTAGTTAACGAGTGACACTATGGGTCCCCAACACAGGGGCAGAGCACATGTCTGCTTACTTACTACTAATGGAACCCAGCACTCATTTTGTGAACATCTTCTCCATGCCTGTTGTTCAGCCTCCCTTAAGTAGATTATTTCAATGTCTATAAAACACACAGTATTAATTCCCGAAGAAAACTGAAACCCTAAGATCAAATTCACTTTTAAAAATTTTGTCTTTCAACATTTCATGTAATGTATACAGGGCCCCATTATTCTGTCTTATCACCCTCCCCTCCCACCAACCTATTACTTCTTTCAAAAAAAGTCCCCTTCCTGCTTCCACGGGCTTTTTTTTTTAATTTTATTTTTTACTCCCATTTCATTTCATTAAAGTTGCTTACATGAGCACAAATACTTCATTTTTTTTTTTCATTAAAAAATGGAGTGGCCATTGCTGGAGAGATGGCTCAGTGATTATGAACACCTGCTGCTTTTGTAGAGAATGGGTTGGGGGTTCAGTTCCCAGCACCCACATGTTGAATGCATTTCCAGGAAGTCTATGCCCAGGCATGCATATGGCGCACGCATATTCATGAAGGCAAACTATGCATACACATAAAAATATATAAATCTTTAAAGAATTTTGGAAATGATCAGGAGTTCACTATGTAACCCAGGCTGTCCTGGAACTTCTTATGTAGTCCAAGGCAGCCTACTGGTGATCCTCCAGCCTTATCCTTTCCTTTAGGGAAGCAGGCAAGGAGCTTCAGAACTATGAGCTCTATCCAAGGCAGGAAGAATAGATTTCAGAGACTCCAGGAAAGGTGTGATATTCTGTCCTTAACTTCCACACTACCTAATTTAAAATTCAAATCAGCACCAAGCCCTCAACAAAGTGAAGTAGGAAGGAGCTCAATTAACTTCTGATCTCCTTCAAGAAGGAAGTGACAGGCTTTCCTAAAATAGCACTGCTTAGTGCCTGAGGACATCTGGGTGTTCCTGCTCTAGCCACCAAACCTGTTTCCTGTGTGGTTAACTCAAATGCTGTTGAGAATCTACTGACCTTGCCGACTGTGGTGTGCAGACAGACAAGGCAGCCCCAACTCTCATAGCTGCCTTCTTCTATTGACCAAGGACAAGCTGTCCTTTCCTACTTACAAAGGATCGAAAGATCAGCCTATTTACCTGAAAACCCAAATCCTGCCAGATTTCCCAGTCTCTGTGTCTCTCAAGGCCAAGTCATGACCAGAGTCTTTCCTTAGAGCAAGTGGGGGAAAGCCCACATCCCCACTTTTGGTCTAGATTCCAGACCATCTTGTATGTTGGAGAGCAACAGAATTGGGTGTCCTTTCTCAATTACAGTTTTCTTTTTCAAGACTGGCTTTCTCTGCCCTGGAACAGCTCTGTAGACAAGGCTGGCCTCAAACTCAGAGATCTGCTTCCCTGTCACTATCTCTCCCTCTGCCTCCCAAGTGCTGGGATTAAATGTGTGCACCACCACCACTTGGCTTTTTTTTTTTAATTTTACATCCTGACCACAGTTTCCCCTTCCTCCTCTCCTCAAACCACACTTTCTTCTCCTTAATTTACTTATCCACTTTATATCAAAGTACCCCTTCCTCCTCTCCTCCCAGTCCCACCTCACACCCCCTCCCCCATCCCCCTTCCTGTACGCCCCTAAGAAGGGAAGGAGCCCTACCACAGGTACCAACCCACCCTGGCACATCAAGTCACAGCAGGACTAGGTGCATCCTCTCCCACTGAGGCCACACAAGGTCGACCAGCTGGAGGAAAAGGCTCCAAAAGCAGGCAACAGAGTCAGAGTGAGCCCCCACTCCACTTGTTAGGGGACCCACATGGACCATGCTGCACATCTGCTGCAAATGTGCAGGGGGCCTAGGTCCAGCCCCTGCATGCTCTTTGGTTGGTGGTGCAGTCTCTGAGCCCCATGGGCCCAGGTTAGTTGACTCTATAGGTCTTCCTGTGGTGTCCTTGCTCTGTTGTTTGCTTGCTTGTTTGTTTGTTTGTTTCTAACCATGACATTTTGAGCAATTCATGGGGCGAACCGCCGACTGTTTCCATACCTATGAACCTGTATAGGATCATGACATCAGCGTGCTTGAGCTAAGGATGCTTGAAAATGCTGCCTCTTCCGTCTGTCCGCTTCCCCTCCCTGCTCGAAGGCTGATCATCATACACTCCTCTTCCCTCCACGTCTGCGTTATTTAAGCATCCAAATAAACTTCAAGTGTCTAATCAGAAAGGGAGTGTGAGAGACAGAGACAGCACGCTGGGTCACAAAACTGTATCCTGTGAGAGGGAAACAACTAGCTCCTTGCTCTCCTCGTCTGCAGGGCTGGAGAGGTAGAAAGGACTGAAATGGTGCCAGTCACCTGGAGATCAGAAGTATCAGACACACCTGGCACTCGTCGTCCCCAGGGATGACACCCCCGAAGGACTGAACCAAGTAGAAGAAAAGGTGCAACAAGGGTGAAGGCTTGTCCCCCTCCACGGCAACTCCCCTGGGAGCTTCTGTCCCCACAGCTGCACCTCTCGACTTGAAGCCAGGCTGGTGGCACTCTGTCTGTTGCTGTTCTGGCCCTTCCTTCCCCATTTCCGGATCTCACCAACCACAGGCTCTGTAGGCGGGGAGGGCTTCTCAGGGTCTTGTCACTCACCCGCTCTCTTTCACTGGTCCATTTTTATGAGATCACCCAGGCTTTTGTCTCTCACACCACTCCCAGATTTCTCACTCCAGCTGTGGCATTTTTCTTATGTGACATACACAGAGCATCCCTAGAGAAACTCAGAAGCAAATGTAGGAAGATAGGGAGTCACAAAAGAGAGAGAGATGTGTGTGTGTGTGTGTGTGTGTGTGTGCGTGTGTGCGTCTGTGTGTGTGTGTGTGTGTGGTGTGTATGTGTATATGGTGGCATGTGTGTGTATTTATGGAGTGTGTGGTGTGTATGTGTGTGTGTAGAATGCATGTGTGTGTATGTGAGTATATGTGTGGTGTGCACGTGTGTGTGTGTATTTACGGAGTGTGTGGTATGTGTGTATGTGTATTTATGGAGTATGTGTGTGGTGTGTGTGTAAATGTGTATGGTGTTCATGTGTGTGTGGCATGTGCATGTGTGTCTGTGTGCATATTGAGTATGTGTGGTGGGTGTGAGTGCATGTGTGTGTGTGGTGTGTGGGTGTGAGTGTATGTGGTGTGTATCTCTGTATGTGTGGTGTGTCTCTGTGTATGTGTCTATGTGTCCCTGTCACTTCTCTGTGCCTCTGTGTGTTTCTATGCCCATGTGCCTGTGTGTGCGTGTGTAGCTTTCACTTGTTAAAATAAAATAAAACAAAAATGAAAAACAATATCTTGTAGGGAAAATTTGCAGTAAATAAGAACGACCAAGAAATGATGTCTTATACATACAACCCTCATAAAAGCAGCCCTGGAAAGCACTAAGTCACTGAGAATTAATTAAGAGGCAAGAGATGATCAGAAAACTCACCACAGTTAGTAAACACAATTAGTATACCAACACAGCCAAATGTTCAGCTCAGTGGGAACTAATGGCGATTAAAGCTGAGGGAGACAAGTTCAACCAGAGTTAAAGTAAGGTCTCTGTTAAGGAGAGAGGCTGCTGTGTGGAGGAGAGCTGGGGGTGGGGGGAGGGCCTGTCTTAGTGTCCCAGCACAGTCAAGGTCTGTGAGGTTAGATTCCTGCACCCTCGGCCTAGCTAAGCTACCTACACTTTGCCACTATCTTGTTCTGGGCCCTTTCCACTGGAGATTTGGAAGAGATGTGTACTGATATGAGATCAAGACCTTCCCACTTGCCAGTCCTGGGTTCTGGGAAGCTCACCTTAGCCCTGAGGACCACTTACATGCCATGAAGAAGACGTACTTGGAGGCCTCTAAATGGCCTCTGAAGCCCAGGACATTCTGTACTGATCATTTGTCCAATGGTAGAAAGCTGTACAGACCTCCCCATACCCTGTATGTCTGTGAGCTTCCAAGTTTCATTTATTAGATTCCACGGGTCTTTCAGACAACATCCATCTTTCTCCTAAAACATTTTTCCTTTCAGTAACATATTTATAATAATCTTAAAATACAAGTCTATGCTAAATATCTATGAGAGCCAGCTTTGACCCTAAAGATCCTATCAAGGAGGCTCATGAACATAATTTCATTATTATAAATACTTTGAGAAATCAGGCAGTAAATGAGTTGCAGGACTGGGTATCGGTTGGGTTCAGGGCCAAATCAGGATCACTTTATTTAAGAGGCCTTCTAATGCAAGCATGTCCTTAGCTGATGGGTCCACAGGGAACCTCATTTTACAGTCAGAGATACAATCAGAAACTGGGCAACATCTTTCCCTATAGCCCAGTGGCCCTCTATTTAACCAGATAGTAAGCCATGTCTGAAATGTTTTATGCAAGTTTATAATATAGACACTCCAGTCAAAGAAGCCTATTTATAATGTGGTAGAAGTCAGTTCATGTCTTGGGGCTGCAAATCAAGCTCCTATCTCTTATATATGGCATTAGCCCAGAGCTTCCCTTTAGACCTGGGGAAGAGGGCCCTGTGCTGGTTCATTGTAGTCAGCTTGACACAAACCTGAACAGTCTGAGGACGAGGGGAACTCCATGGAGGAATGCCTCCATCAGACTGGCCTGAGGCATGGCTGTAAGCATTTTCTTGATTGACAGTTGATGTTGGGGGGCCAAGGCAGTTCAGATTGTACCATCCCTGAACAGGAAGGCCTGGGCTGTATAAGAAATGTAGCTGAACAAGCCAAGGGAACACAAGCAGTGTTCCTCTGTGGGACTCTGCTTCAGTTTCTGCCTGTAAGGTCCCTGTTTTGGGTTCTTGCCTTGGCTTCCGTCAATGAAGTCAAATAAATCCTCTCCTCCCCAGGTTGCTTTGGTCAGGTTTTATCACAGCAAAATACAATTAAATCACAATAGGCCCTTTCTGAGGCTTCTGTTTTTTGAGTGTGTTTATATGTATGTGGGTGCATGTTTATTTGGGTGTGGATTCACATGTAATTCTGAGTGCACATATATGAATGTGAAGGCCAGTAGTCAACCTCGGATGTTGTTGCTCAGGTACTTTATTTTGAGATAGAGTCTCTTATATAGTGTGGAACTTGCCCAGTAAGCAAGGCTATCAGACCAGTGAGCTGCAGATATCTGTGTACTTCTCTATGCTAGGTTTACAACTGTGTGCCACCATGCCAGGTTTTTGTTCATTTGTTTGGTTGGTTTTTAAGGTTTAGCTTTTATTTTATGTGTGTGTGCACAATCCATATGTGGCTGCCTTCAGAGGTTATAAGAGGTCCTCAGATCCCTGGGAGTTGGAGTTACAGGAGGTTGTGAGATGCTCAAAATGGTTGCTGGGAACCTAACTCAGGTCCTCTCAAAGAACAGCAAGTACTCACCACCATTGTGCCATCTCTCCAGCCCCGTAATCAGGACTTTAAAAGATTTTGTTAACACCAATAGTTAACATCAATAACCCTTAACCTCTGTCCAGCATTCCAAAGAAACACGAATCTCCTTGTCTGCCTCAAAATAAAATCAAACCTGGACTTGGAAGATGCACAAAGCCTCAGTCCTCCCGAAAGACTTCAGGCAACTAAGTGAAGCTGAGAATGAGAGAAATGGTCTTCCCCAGGGAAGGGCACACCAACTGGTGGTCCCATGCCTAGTGGTCAGCCCTGAAAACATGCATACTAGTAACATCTTATATGCTCAACAGGTTATATTTAGGAATATATCTGTATATCCAAAAAAAATATATGCATGCAATCACAGTTGATGAAAAAGGAAGCCATGAGTTTGGAAGAGAGCAAAGAGATGGGGTATATGAGAGGGCTTGGAGGGAGGGACGTGACTAGAGAAACGTAATTAAAATACAATGTCAACAATAAATTTTAAACATTCAAAAAATTAAGGTATTTATTCCATTCTTTCTCCACAGTTTGTACATCTTCAAAGGAACCCAGGATGCATATAGATGCAGAGGAAAAGCTAGGAAAATGCAGTTCATTCCTAACTGTTCCCTGATGGGCTATGGGAAAGTAAGTACTCAGCTCAGCAAGAAGGGCCAAGGTGAGGTATGGCAAGCTCACATACTGATTGATTGCCTAGGAGCAGACACACCCATTCTTGCCCTTCCTTTACCATCCAGCCCCAGGTCTGTGAAGGCTCCTTCTCCTTACCACACTTCCCAGAGAGCAGGCCAGGTATCTGCCTTTCCCCTTTGGTTATTGTCCCTTCAGAAGCCTGGGTTCTGCTCTGGTCTGAGAGGTTGTCTCCTAACATCGAATGCGCATGTAGAAGCAATCAGAACTCCCAACTTCGGCTTTTGTGAACTGCAGGCTGTGTAAATGTGGTCATGTGACACAGGGGCCCTAAGTCTGCAGTGAGTATAACAACGGGAGCAACTGCACGCACTTCCTTCCTGCACTCAAAGCATGGGCTTCTTCCTTTATGTTGCACTGCAGATCTTTGTTGAAAAGCACGAAGGAGACACCACAAGTCAGACCTGGGCATTTGTGTGCACAGCTCACATAGGAGAGTCTGCAGTCTGTGTGGTCCTTGTTCTCACTTGCAAGCCTAGGTCTTCCTTCCCTGTCTCCTCATGGCTAAACTAGAAACCTCAGACACAAGGTGCAAACACACAAAAACAGAGTTGGGACATCGGCTTTTCTAACTGGGAAACATCCACGTGTCCGCGCTAAATAGGTATGGTGCTGGTCACCTTCTAGAATTTCTATGCCCCTGCATTACTTCTTCCTTTCCTTTTGTCCTAGTTTGCTTCCTAGTGAGTGCTGTGATAAAACACTAACCAAAACCAACATGGGGCCAAAGGGTTTGATTTCAGCTGATAATTCCCAGGTCACACTGTGTCACTGAAGGAAGTCAGGGCACAAACCTAAGGCAGGAATCTGGAGGCAGGGGCCAAAAGCAGAGGCCATGGAGCGGTGGTGCTTACTGAGTAGCTCTCCAGGCTCATGTTCAGCTTCCTGTCTTATGCCTCCCTGCTCACATTGAGCTGGGCCTCTCACATCAATCATTCATCAAGAAAATGCACTCCCCTCCCCCACCCCCCACCCCTGCCCTCGGGGGCCCTACACATGCTTACAGGCCAATCTGATGGAGGCATTTTCTCTACTAGAGCTTCCTCTTCCTGGTGATTTCCATTTGTATCCAGTTGACAAAAAGCTAATCAGAGCATCTTTCTTTCTTACTTTCCTTTTAATTCTCTTCTTGGGAATGAAACAAAGGAGCCTCAGAGTCCTCACTGCCTTGATGCACTCGTGCTAGCCATCCCAGCCAATGGACCTTACCGCATTCGTGCACATTGCTGGTCACAGAAGGCTACTCTGTATCCATCCTTCCCAGGACCTGAACAGCACTCACACATGGTGTCCACACAGCTCCACCTTTGTGGGACCAGATACTCCATCACTCTCTAGTGCATTGGCATTGTGGAGAGCAGTGAGTTCTTGCCATTCCACTGGGCAGGTGCAGCAAACAGCATGCCAAGTGGAAGAAGGAGAGGCATTCGGGAGATGCATTGGAGGAGCCCCTAAGCATCTGGAAAGACAGAAATCAAAACCCCAGAAGAACAGAGTAACTAGGGAGCGGGCAGAAGACTGCCAGAACTCACCTCCAGGCTGGCCACCCAAGACAGCGGCTCTTGAAATGTCCAATGGAGCGGAAAACACCTGTTTTCCTTTCCTAAAGACTCACCTCAATTGCGCCCACAGATGCTTAAGCTGAACCATCAAAACTCTCCATCTATTTAGAACTAGCTGTGTAGAAAACTGACGTGTTTAAAGATGTGGTCAACACTGAATGACTGAAGAGGTCCCTGAACAACCGAAATAAACAAAGTCAAGCTCAGTCACTGATGCCCGGCCCCTTACCCTACTCCAAGGAAGGCTACTCAACTCCCGCTAGAAGCCCGTGAACCTGAATACAAGCGCTGGTGCTGACTATATCTCATCTAATACCATCAGAGCAGCAAGCTGGAGATGAATAGAGAAATGGACTAATAGCACCAGAAAGGGTTACCCTGGGAACCCGAAGAACTGCAAAGGAAAAGCACAAGATGAGAAGCAGTTGGAGGAGTCAGAGCCACTGTGTGAGAAGAACGCAGTCTGAGCGTCCTGCAGCTTGTCCATTGGCCGCTATGACCTTTGGCTGATGGTTAATATAAGAAGCTGTGGGGAGATTTTTCTCACACATAACATGAAACCCAGAGGAAGTCATGGTGCTATGGTGGCTCTTTGATTTTATTACAAGCCTTCTGGATTCTTTTCCTCCCCGTTCTTAGAAGGTGGATTTGTATTAGTTACTATCCTTGTTGTGACAAAATACCAGAGAGCCGCTGCTAGAGCTCAGATGGAATTGGCCGTCTCACAGTGCAAAATACACCCAGGCCAATTTCAGTTCTCTCCACAGTCCTAACAATCTAGTCTCAACCGTCTCAACATTGTTCAGAAGTCCAAAGTCTCATCTGAGACTCAGGCGAACTCTTAACTGTGAACCCTGATACAGTCAAAAAGCACTTAGAAATTCTCAATATACATTCCCATCCACAAAAAGTAGAACAGAGATACAAGAAAAGATTGGAGCAATATAAGACCAGCACCAAGCAAGGAAAACATCAATTCTTGTAGCTCCTCCATGTTTTACGTGCAAGGTACATAGCATCATCACCTGAGCTCCAGTAGGCTTGCATCGCTGCGGCCCTTCTTGTCCTAACATGCACAGCATGTGCGGCCGACACTTTACTTGGTTCAGCACTCTGCATTTGCAGTTCTCTGAGATGGCCCATGCTCCTGACAGCTCCAACATCCTTGAGGATTCAGTGCAATACAGACTTCACTTTCATAGTTTCAAGGCCTGGCCACTCAGTGCCTCCCTACAGTGACTCAGAATTTGTTACACAGCGTGGCCTCAATAGCTTTTCCTCTGGAGCCTTGATGGGTGCCTTCATAAACTCATAGCTTTTGAATTGTGCATGCTTGCGAAGCTAGCATCACCTGTATACCGAGTTCTATTCTCTACTCAAACTGTATTTGAGCCTGCTGTGTCCTCTTAGTGTTTGAGCGGCTGGACCTGAGAGAACAGTTCTCTAGGTGGCCCTGTCTGAGTCTCACACACTGGATGTGGCACTTAGTTAAGGTTTTTTCCTTCTATTTAATTTAGTCTTTGTTTTTGTTTTTTGAGGCACGATTTCTCTGCATAGCCCAGGCTGTCCTAGAACTCACTCTGTAGACCAGGTTGGCCCTGAGCTTAGAGATCTGCTTGTCTCTGCCTCCCTAGCGCTAAGATTAAAAGTGCATGTCACCATGCCCAGCTAGATACACTCTGTTTTAGAAGTTTCCCAAATGAATTCAAATCCACCAACTGGGCCTTTCATGGGTGAGGCTGTTTTTGTTTGGTTGGTTGGTTTTCCCTACTCAACATAATGGTCCTGCCGCAAAGTGGAAAGTTTCCATTCAATGGTACTAACCTCTTTAACAATCATAGCTGCTTTGCTTGCAATTTAATTACTCCTTTCATATCTTTCTGCTCTATTTCTTGCTTTTATTTCCCACTGCAAACCCAACTAAAAAGCAGCTAGCAACAACCACACTGCAGTCTGAATGTTACTCTGTCGGAGAGTTTTTTTCCTACTGAATTAATTAGCCCATTACTTTTGAATCCAACCTCATTCAAGTTTCAGGACACAGGTAGAATGAAGCCAGAATGTGACATGAATGTGACATGAATAACCTCTTGCCCATTACTGACAGCCTCTGTTCCTCTTTGAAACCTCACGAGCACAGTCCTGTCCACATTTCTACCGATGCTCTGATCTTATGATTTTCCATCAGGATGGTCCGTTAAGCTCCGCAAACTTAGACTCTGCTTCCTAGGTCTAACACCTCTTGGGATCTTGTTCCATAGGTCTGTGTGGTGGCTTGAACATGCTTGGCCCAGGGAGTGGCACTACTAGGAAGTGTGACCTTGTTGGAGGAAGTGTATCATTGTAGGGGTGGACTTTGAGACCCTCCTCCTAGCTGTCCAGAAGACAGTTTCTCCTGGCTGCAGTCAGATCAAGATGCAGAGCTCTCCGCTCCTTCTCTAGCACCATGTCTGCCTGGACGCTGCCACGCTTCCTGTCATGATGATAATGGACTGAACCTCTGAATCTGTAAGGCAGCTCCACTTAAATATTTGCCTTTATAAGAGTTGCTTGGGTCATGGTGTCTCTTCACAGCAGTAAAACCCTGACTGAGACGGTTTGTGAGCTACAGGGTTGGGTCCATCATGAACCATGGTACTGACTTTCTATATTAGTTAACTTTCCTTGTTTCTTTGATGAAACACCAGGCAGAAGCAACTTGAGGGAGGAGAGTTTTGTTTGGACTCATTTGTGGAGGTTGTGGCGAGTAAGATCCAGTGAGGCAGGAAAGGCATTGCGGATGCAGCAGCTTAATCCATGGTGGAGAGTCTCCTGCATAGCCTTTTCACACTGAACAGGGGGGGAAAGAGGACGTGACTGTTTCAACATACAGTGTAGGAGGAGGGTTTTAAGACAGAGAATAGCCAGAGGCATCTGGGAGAGTCCAGACTGAACCAGGTCATGAGGCCAGAAAGAGAGAGAAGAGTAAGATAGGAAGAGAAGAGAGAGGAGAGGAGAAAGAACAGGTGGACTAAGAGGAGCCAGGAGCCAAGAGAGCCCATGGTTGAAATGGCAAGTTTATATAGGAGTCAGAAGTTGGGGAAGGGAAGGGAAGCTCCTGGGCTGTAGAGGTTTGGGGTGGGGGCGGGGTGAGAAGTGTAGGAGGATTTACAGGATTTACAGTGAGCTTGTCCCAGGACTCTTTGGGACCTGACATTCCAGCCTCTTTTGCTGTTGATAAAGGGCCATGTAATCTCTTCTGTAAGTGCTTCTTAGCTGAAATTGGGTCATCCTTATCTCAGAACCCAGGAAAGTTGGAATGTTGGTCAAAGTTTGAAAGGGAGAAAGGAGTGTAGGCTGGGGAACATCTGTTTTTCTGCCCAGGTTCTGGAGGACCTGGGGCTAGTGACGTGCAAGCCACTTTGGAGGAGTCTGGGGTCTGGAATGCAGGTTCCAAAGGAGCACCTGGAGCTAGCATGCTGTAGGCAGTTTGGTAGCAGGTGGCATTCTTTGGTTGATTAGAAAAACGCTGGGACAAATAAAGTCTAGAGACCGAGCTTTTTCTTCATCCTGTGTGTACATTTAAAACTTCAAGGCCCACAGGTTGTGATAGATGGGGGTGGAGAGGAGTACCAAGACCATGGGAAGAGGGAGTCTATGCTCAGAGATAGGTAGTAGAGGGAAAAGCGTAGGTTGTTGATTGACAGCAGTATTTATCTGGAGTCTGTTTGACCCGTGACAGGTAATTCTAGTCTTACAACCCCCTGACTCTTACAAGAATTTGTTTTGTTTACAACAAAATAAAAACTTTAGACATACTAGTATTACCATTGTAATCTGTACTAAAATCCACATTGTAGAAAAAAACAGTAGGCTCATGCCTTTGGGTCATAGCAAAAGCTTTGGGACACACACACACACACACACACACACACACACACACACACAAGGGATTCATGGTTAAAAGCATTAACACTTTTTCTATATATTCAGAGGGCTGATCTATAGATTGGTCAGAGATGCTTTTAGCACAATGAGAAGCAATTTTAAGCCTATACTTAGTACCTCTAGAGAAGGTGACTCCTAGTTTTACATATTAAATAAGCAAACCAGGCAGCTGCAGCCTTGAGGAAGGCACTGGGTACTTGCTTGCTGCTGGCAAACTAACCCTGCTATAATTAGCCATTAATGCCAGAGATCTGAGAAGGATAAGTTATAATTCTAGTGGCCTGTGTATCAGTAAAATGGCAGAGACTTACCATTACTTGAATGGTTACCCCAAGCTCCTAGACAGTTTTGCTGGGGGCAAAGGTTGGTCTTTGGCTGTGATACAGGATAGCATTACATTTTCAGCTTTTAGCTGCCAGGCCCAGGACGTCTGTGGAGGAGTAACTTGGGAAATCTCACCTACCTCGATGAGACAGAGTAGGTCAGTCAACCCCAACAGTGTCTACAGTTTAGGCAGGGCCCTCATGGCAGGCAAGGCATGGGGCAGTTTTTCCCAGTGCTTAGCAGTGTTTTTCCCAGTGGAGCCGTCATCTGTATCCCATTGTCTCCTTTGAAAATGTTAGATAAGCTCCTAGGAGGTGCCATTTCTGTCCATCATGGAAAGTGTGTTCATTAAACATTTTATTTTATTTTTAAAGATTTATTTATTTTATTACATGTAAGTACACTGTAGCTGTCTTCAGACACATGAGAAGAGGGCATCAGATCTCATTACGAATGCTTGTGAGCCACCAAGTGGTTGCTGGGATTTGAACTCAGGACCTTCAGAAGAGTAGTCAGTGCTTTTAACCACTGAGCCATCTCTCTATCCCTTCATTAAACATTTTAAATGCTGTATTTAACATATCTCTATAGAGTTTGAGGACCATTATCTATTAAATATATATGATTTTAAACAAAGTTTACTTGTTTTAGTTACTAGTTTCAAGTCTTAGTCTTGAAAACATATACAAGAGGCTATGTAAATCTTGGTTGTGTAAATGAATTACATTTCTATTTACCATGACTATTAGTATAGTTCTGAGCACACTAAAGAATTTGATCATGTATAAGGTGACTAACCATTAAATTCTATGTCTTAATTATCTCTAAGTTTATAAGTTAGTAGCTTTTATAAAGTTAGGATTTTGAAGTTTTATCCCTGTTAAGTTTGAGCGTTAAAAATGTGAGTAGAAGATTTAATTGCAGATCCGCTAGTATCAAAGTTACTTTAAACCACAAATACAGTCCACAGTGAGACCGGGACTTCTCCTTTTTGACTCTTTCATAGTTCACCATTACAGAACACCACAGTACCTTGTATACTTCAGTTTGCTCAAATAGCTAAAGCTTAACAAAGTTAGCAAGGACAAAGAGGCTAGACATATATCTGCAGGTTAGTTACTGTTAACCTGAGTAGAACATAGGCATTTATAAACCTTACTTATTAAACATACCTTGTTCATCAAAAATATGCTATTATTTTCTAGAAGCCTGCCATTGAGCAGCAAAGATATATGTTAGTAAAGACATAAGTGGTCAGATAAACATCTCTAAGTCAGCTCTGTTAGCATGAATATATCTTTATAACCTTAGGAATTCACCATCATATGAAAATCCATCCTAATCCAAAATATTTTTGGAGACCTGTGTTGCTTCTTCAGTCTACATACAGTGATAAGCAGAGATCTCCATAGGGTTAAGAAGTTTTATAATTGCTACTTTAGTTGGTTTATACGATGTAGTCATCTTAAGATAGATGGTAGTGAAGTAACATTTTATGCAATCTCCAACCTTAGTAAAGATGGCTGTCAGCCATCCTGACAAGATCATTATCCAAGATGGAGGCAGTCACGTGGTTGCTATGTAAAACATCTACTTTCCTAAACGAAAGTTACATATACAATAAGTAGATCTATTTTTCTAAGTAAAAGTGGAATCATATATAGCAAATTATGATTCAACGTTCAATTTTAAGATAACTTTTGTTATAGATTTTATAGATTCTTTAACTATACCCAGTGAACTTATAAATCCTGAGATAAACAGTATTTACACAATAATCTTAAAAGATCGTTTGAGAGTAAAGTGTAGAGAAATCATAGAGATAAAAGATTTTGAAGAGTGGAAAGTGGGAGAAAAAAGCTTAGAAAAAGGCCTTGGGAGTGTAGAGCAACAGAAGTTTAGATATGAGAGATTTCTGGGTCATTTGTGCAGTGGCAGAAGTTGGCACCATATGGCAGAATTTGGAAATCAAGTGTGCTGTCTTCAGCCATTGAGCTTTACTGAGGCCAAGCCGTCTGCTTTAGTGAAATTTCTGAGTCCAACGAGGAAAGGAGAAAGGGCCGCAAAATAAACATTGCTGATGGGAAGATTCCAATATCTTAGAGGTCCAGGAGAGCATCGAGAAGCCGTGGTGCTACAGCTCCTGTGGGGCGGGGGGTGGCAAGGGGGTGGCAAGGGGGGAAGCTTCAGGAAGGAACTGAAAATGAGGGGAACAGAAAAGGCCAAACGCGGGGGGGGGGCGGGGGATGAAAATTTCCATCCGGGGTATCCCCAAGCAGGCTGAGAAACCTGTTAGAGAGAAATGCTCCAAGTCACAGAGGAGAAGCATCCCTTTCCACATGATAGGGGCCCGGTAGGTGAGAGGAACCTTTAGTACACTAGTGTGACTTTGGTAGTAATAGTACAAAACACGCAGCTCTGGGGTAACATCCAGTAAGAGAGACAAGTGGCTAGAGATGGTAGAGGGGAAAACAACCAAAGAGGTGGACTGGGAGGGGCTTTTGGGGAAAGGGAGGGTTCTAACTGCGACAGAGGAGTGTGTTAGTAAAGAGATGCCCACATGTGGGCGCCTCGGAGGGCATAGTAGGCTTCAGGAGCCACAGAAATGGAAATATAACCCGGTGATGGACACCCAGGAGGGCATAGTAGGTTCCAGGAGCCAGAGAGGGGACACTTAACTGAGTAGGTGAGGAGAAACAGATGGCTAGGAAAGATGGAGGGAAGAAGGGGCTGAAAAGTCAGACTCTAGAATTTGGAGTCAAATAGGATGGGTGACTGAAGCCACAGTCAAACCAGCTGCTTGGTTGGGTTCAGAGAGAGGCCACGCCCCTCCCCGGCTTCCACACCATATGAATGAAAATGAGGACAGGACCACTGCTAAATTTGGTTAAGGAGAAGGATTCTATTGTAGATATGAGGGAGAGAACAGCCAGAGGGATCTGGGAGTGTCCAGCCTGAATGTCACAAGAGGAGCGGGGAAGAGCGAGAGATGAAGAGAAGAGAGAGAGGAGAGAGAGGGCAAATGGACCAAGAGAGCACATGGCTGAAATGGCAGGTTTACACAGGAATCAGAAGCTCGAGTGGCCGGATGGGAAGCTCCTGGGCTGAAGAGCTAGGGGGCGGGGTGAGAAGTGTGGGAGGAGCCACAGGTACTGAGTGAGCCTCATCCAGGGATTCTATACCCAACAGTCAGGAAGCAGAATGTTTAAGGGTTGGGACTGGCGTTGGTTATCACTATCAAGGCCCTCCCAGGGGCCCTAGGCCATATACCCAAAAGTTCCACAATTTTCCAAAAAAACGCCAGCTGGAAACCAGAAGTCTTCTACACAAGCCACGTGGAGGAAATTTAAGATCCAAACCGTAACAGGCTTCTACCCTTGAAGTCAATCACCTTGTGATCACAAGACCCGGGATCTGAATTCCAGTCAGCAAAGAGAAAACGAAAAGACCCAAAGATGTCGTTTTTTATCTGAATCGCCCCTTTAACCGCTTGAATGACACAGACGCCCATGTTGATTACATTTCCCTGGTCATCTCTGTGTGCACAAAGAACAGGGAATGTAGGTTTGACTGAAAAACCCCAACAATGCAGTCGTTCTGTCTGTACGGAAGGAGTTTTGGAGAGGCAGCTAGCTCTGCCATCGCTGCAGAAATGACCAAGCTGCAGCTGCCCTTGAGAGTTTGGGCTCCAGCAGGGACTCTTCCCTTCCACCAAAGTGGCTAAAGTCACAGCTATGTCTTGAGACAGAAGTTTCATCACAAACAGTGACTCAGTCACTGGGGGCAGAACTTTCCCAGGAGGCTCTTGGCTGCTGAGATTTTTCTTGAGTTGTGTTTATTTGTTTTTATTCCGTAAGAATCATATTTCTGTCTACACAGCCCGCCCAAGCCCTCTTCCCTTTCACCACTGCTCACGCACCTCATAATTCTAGGGTGAGATATAAGAGAAAGTTTGACTACCAGCAAATACCCACCGTAATTCCAGCCTGAGGCCATTCATTGTGCTACTATCTGCACCACTCCACCACCGCCTCCACCTCCACTGCTGCCCGCCCCCGCCACACCACCACCACCACCACCACCACCACCTCATATACACTTGCTTACCCGAGTATGTTTAGATTGTGGGAAAGCTGAGTGAATTCTTCCTTGACGCAGTTTCATTCTAAGAGTCCCCTGGGATGTGGTAAACCCTCTGACCCGGCAGCCTGCGGCTATGACTCCAGATGCATGAAAGATGCATTTGCTCTGTTGTTTAGATTATTGCTGATGGTTTCTTGCCCAATGTGAGGGTAAGTCACTCTGATACTCTCTGTCTGTGGGTGAGGGAGAGATTTCAAGCTGATTTATTTCTGTCTTAACGGGTGAGAATCCCCCATTCCCATTAAGAATAGAAGCAACTGGTTTTTACTCCTCCCTGATCAGAGCCCTCCTGTGCTCTCCTGCCTCCCATCCTAACAGTGTGATCCACCTATGCATCTTCTCCCAAATGCTCAGGACATCTGCACACTCAGGACGGAAGTGGTGACAGGAAGGTATGGCATACAAATTGCTATGATGACTGGAAGAGAAATAGAGTCTGGTGGTGGCACACAGGAATAATGAATAGGGTCCAACCAAATCCCCAGTTGGTTCTGAGGATTGTAAGTATGGTGGTGGAGCCGGGCGGTGGTGGCTCACGCCTTTAATCCCAGCACTTGGGAGGCAGAGGCAGGAGGATATCTGAGTTCGAGGCCAGCCTGGTCTACAAAGTGAGGTCCAGGACAGCCAGGGCTACACAGAGAAACCCTGTCTCGAAAAAAAAATGTATGGTGGTGGGTCCTTATTTGCTTGGCTCTTTCTGAATAATTCCCTCTGTGGGCCTGAGATGAGGCACTAGGCTCCATAGGCTGTTTGGGCTTGGGGGAGTAGTAGAAAGGCTGCATAGAAGTTCAAGGTGACTCACTCTGTCTGTGTGGTACAGTAACCCCCCTGAAAGAAATATTGGGACGAGTGTCCTGAAGTGTGGGCCAGGCATCAGGGATGGAAGCAAGAGTCACTTGGACCTTTCATGCTAACCTTAGCTTGTCTAGAGAGAAATGATGCAGGGTAAAACTGGGCAAGCCGCAAATGAACATGGGTTAAAATAATGAGGACAAACTCAAATGCATGGTATTCTTGAGTCTATTAAACAATGATGAGGGAAGAGTTCCACATCTGATGCATGGTGAAAGGCAGCAGATGAAGAGTCACGACCATGGTTGTGTGGGAAGGAGAGGCCACATCCAGTCTTGCCATGGGACTAGAGCAAGACAAACTGCACTTCTGCAGAGTGGTGTCATATGGAGGCATGGTGTGACTTTTCCAAAGGAGAGGTAAACAAGTGTCCGTTTACCCCTGATAGAGCAACGGCCCGAAGACACAACCCCATCAAAGCACAAAGGCAGCTCAAAGGCAGCCACATCCCTGCAAAGCCCACCCTAGCACCGGAGAGAAGGTTTACAGGACCTTGGGATGGGTTATTTTTGCATCTCAGCACTTTTTGAGCCTCACTCTTAGGGATGCTGAGAGCTTCCAAGCTATAGTTAGCTTCCTTCTGGGGTCAGATAAGCCTCCATCTAGAAACAATAGGTATGTGACAGGAAAGTAGTCATACAGGATTTATTGGACCCTGCCTCCCTCCAGCTGTGAGCACGTGGGCCTGGGGTTCAGAGGAGGTGGAACTCCCTAATTCCAGTTCTCCTGCCAGACCTTGAAGATCAGCATGGTCAAGATCTCTGAAGAACATATTTAAGCTTCCTCTCATGAGCATGGAGTGCCCTAAAGGAAGAATGACTGTCCCCGAAAGGTGGGTGGTGGTGTTAACTCAGGAAGTGGTTCTCCACTTGTGTATCGGAGTGACATCTTGAAATGCTTTGCTTTGTTTTGAAACAAGGCTTCCCATGTTGATTTTGAACTTGCAATCCCCCTGTCGCAGGACTCCCAACTGGTGGTATTGCAGGTCTATGCAGATAAACCAGTCTTATCTGACATGACTGCCCTTAGGTATGGTGGAAGAGAAAGTTTATTATAGATAGGCAAGAGAGCATAGCCAGAGGAAGACACATCTGGGAGAGTCCAGATGTGTCCAGTGGACATGACTCTGAGGGACAAGGGTAAGAAAAGGAAGACGAAAGAGAGGGGAACAGGTGCCGCAGACAGGAGGCCAAAGGTACAAAAGGAGCATAGCAAGGGTAGATAACCAAAATGTCTGGATTATATAGGGAAGAGCCTCTGGAGGAAGGGAAGCCCAGCCTTTGGGCTAGACAATTCAGTGTAGAGGGTGGGGTATGCCAGTCATACCCTGCAACAGGCAGGGACTGAAGGATGCTGGGAGATTTTGGTATGTTAAACAGGCACCTCAGTTGCTTGCCCCAGCTTTGAAACTTAACAGTTTTCACAAGAATTTCTTCTACATATCCTGGTAAGCATTAACATTACCTTTACGTGACTCGAAATGAATCAGAGAATCACAAAAGAACAGGGATTTGATCATGTTTACCTAGCCAGTTAATGAGAAGGCTAATGAGAAGGTCTTTTGATTCCTGACTTGGCCCCAATAGAGAGTTAAACTCAGCAGTTAGTCCAAGGACTCTGAAGTCAGGTGAATCGAGGCTCTACAGCTTGCAAGCCTCTTGGAGCACTAGTTTTGTCAACTGTAAGTTGGGATGCCGTGGGACTCCAGCGAGAGAATGCCGGCCTGTGGCACACTTTAAACTGCTCATCTTGCAGGAACACTTCTTGTTTATCAGAGCGTGAGGGCAGAGCGGGTATATGTGCTGCTTCGAAGTGAGTCATGGTCTGAAGTTACAGAGACCATTAGCAGACAAGGAATGACAGAGCAGATTGTTGTCATTACTCCCAGCATCGAATGGGCTGAGATTATCTTCCCTCGGGAGCTGAATGCAAGCCAGAGCCTGACCAACTTCTCAAGCTCTGGAGAACATGGAGCCCATTCTCGGCTGCCAGAGATTTTTAGGGCAGACACAAGCTGTACTGCTGGTTCTTCGAGCCTTGGCCCATACTTCCCAACTCAGCTCTTCCTCCTCCCTCTTGCTGCAAACCATGCCTTCAAGGGTCAGACTCCTTGGAGTCAGGCCCAGGACTGGGCAGACCCTGGCAAAAGATCAGAGCCCTGATTCAGGCAGGGTGTGGGCCTCAGTGAGCCAGAGGGGTCCCCACATGGCAAGGGAGAGAAGGCATCCCCAGCTCTGGACACTGTAGAGCTGGGGCCAAGGCTGACAGAATGGCCTTTGTCACATGCTTTTGGTCTGGACCATCGATCTAGAGGCAACAGTGTAAAAGCAAGAGCTCAGCCCCTTCACCATTATCGCCTTGGCTGCCATCTCTGTCACCTCACAGGAGTTTGTAAAATCTTGTGCTTTTGGTTGCCAAGCTCCTCATTGTTGAGGTCCAGATGAAAAAATATCAAATAAAGAGGAAAAAAAAATAGTTCCCTAAGGGAAAAAAAGAAAGATGTCCTATTGAAACATTTAGACATGAGAATAATATATAAATGAGATTCTTCTCTCCTGAAAATAGAATGGTTCAGGCTTATGCTCATTTTGTTTTCCTTTCACTTCTTTTTTTATTATTATTAATTTTTTAAATTTATTCACATTACATCAGCCTCCCTCCTCCCAGCACCCCCATGCAGATTTTCCCTCCATTCCTCCCTCCTCTTCTCCTTTGTGAAGGGAACTCCCCCCACCCCCCCACCCCCGTGTTTGTGTTAATCCTCTACACTACTCCCTCCCCTTGGTGCATATCAAGTCACTGCAGGGACTAGGCACATCCTCTCCCACTGAGGCCAGACAATGCTGTCCATTTAGGGGAACAAGATACCCAGGCTGGCAGTCAGACAAGCTCAGGACCAGCCCCTGTTCAGTTGTTGGGAGACCTGCATGAAAACCAAGCTACTCACATGCTACATATGTGCAAGGGGCCTAGGTCCAGCCCATGCTCGCTCTTTGGTCAGTGATTCAGTCTCTGGGGACCCTCAAGGGTTCAGGTTAGTCAACTCTGTTGGTCTTCCTGTGGAGTCCCTGTCTTTTTCAGGTCCCTCAATCCTTCTCCCAACTATTCCACAAGAGCCCCTTAGCTTTAGTTTGGCTGTGGGTCTCTGCATCTCTTTCCATTGGTTGCTCGGTAGAGCCTCTCAGAGGACAGTTATTCTAGGTTCCTGTCTGCAAGCATAACAGAGTATCATTAATGTTGTCAGGGATTGGTTCTTGCCCATAGGATGGGTTTCAGTTTGGGCCAGTCATTGGTTGGTCATTCCCTCTGTCTCTCCTCTTTGTCCCTGTACTTCTTATAGGTAGGAAACATTTTGAGTCACAAGTTTTGGGGGTGGGTTACTGTCATTATCCCTCCACTGGGAGTCCTGCCTGGTTAGAGGAAGTGGTCACTTCAGGAATCCCCCAGTGCTAAGAGTCTCAGCTAGAGTAGCCCCATAGAACTTCCTGGGGCCTCCAGCCATCCCAGGTCTCTGGCATGGCCTAGAGATTGCTCCCTGGCCCCACTGCCAATCTCCCTTCTCTCTCCCCTGCTCTCCCTACACAAGATCTCCCCCACCCGCTCCCTTCCCCATCCCCTCTCCCATCTAGTTCTCTCCTCCCATCAACTTCCAATATCTATTTTGTTTCCCTTTTCTGAGAAAGATAAATCCTCCCTTGGGACCTCCTTGTTATTTGGCTTCTTCAGGTCTGTTGATTATAGCATGGTTATCTTGTACTTTATGGTTAATATCCACTTATAAGTGAGTACATACTATACATGTCCTTTTGGACATATTCTTGGGTTACCTCACCCAGAATGATGTTTTCTAGATCCAACTGTTGGCCTTTGAAATTCATGATGTCTTTATTTTTAATTGCTGAGCAGTATCTCGTTGTTAAATAGATCTATATTTATCACACTGCACAAAACTCAAGTCTAAATGGACCAAAGATCTCAACATAAAACCAGATGTACTAAATCTAATAGAACAGAAAGTAGGGAATAGCCTTGAACTCTTTCATACATGGTAAAACTCCCAGAACAGAACACAATGGCTCGGGCACTATTAATTTATTAATTGTTGACCTTAGTTGACTAAGGTCAACAATTAATAAATAGGACCTCATAAACCTGAAAAGCTTTTGTAAGTCAAAGAACATCATCATTAGAACAAAATAACTACAGACTGGGAAGAGATCTTCACCAACACTACATCTGACAGAAGGTTAATATCCAACATATATAAAGAAATCAAGAAGTTAGGCACAACAAGCCAAATAACCCAATTTAAAAACTGGAATACAGAGCTAAACAGAAAATTCTCAACAGAGGAAGCTCCAATGGCTGAAAAGCACCTAAAGAAATGATCAACATCCTTAGTCATCAGAGAAATGCAAATCAAAATGACTCTGAGATTCTACTTTACAACCATCACAATGGCCAAAAACTCAAAGGACAGCACATGCTGGCAAGGTTGTGGGGCAAGGGGAACACTCTCCCAGCGCTGGTGTGAGTGAAAACTTGTATGACCACTATGGAAATCAATTTGGCAGTTTCCCAGAAAATTAGGAATAGGTCTACCTCAAGACCCAGTTATATCACTCCTCGGCATATACCCAAAAGATGCTCCATCATCCCACAAGGATACTTGCTCGACTATGTTCACAGCAGCCTTATTTGTAATAGTCAGAAACTGGAAACAGTCCAGGTGTCCCACAACTGAAGAATGGATAAAGAAAATGTGGTTAATTTACACAATGGAATACTACCCTTCATTTTTTCAATGTGATTTAAATCCACCCTAAGCTTTCCAAGGCCAGCAAGGTGAACTCACACTGTTCACATGACTTTGTGCTGGTAAGCAGTGGTTGTTTGGTTGGTTTGGTTTGGTTTTTTACATCATGATAGGATGGCAGAGTTGCTTGCAGTCCTGTTTGTGTTTCAAAAGTTCTCTAGTTGTCCATTCTCCATCATCAGAGGAGGCAATGTTTCTAAATTCCATGGAAGCAGATGCGTCTAAGGGCTATGGGGAAGATTTAAAACAACTAGGACATTGGGAAGACTCAGAGGCCTGTCCTTAAGGGAGGCATGGGGTGGTTTCCTTCAAAGTCACACTGTCAGGTGTCCCTGGAGCAAAGACTGAGTTCTTGTCCTACATCTACTTCCTGTATGACTTCCATCTGGTTCTTTAATGCCTTGAGTCTCTAAAATGAGACTCTCGGTGGCCTTTGAGAGGCATGCTAAAGTGGCCACATGAAAACATCCTTCTATGACTCTCACTGAGTGACCTCAGGAGAAAACTCCTTGTACTAGGCCCTCCTTAAAAAAAAAACAGAGTTTTCAGAACAGGTCCAAGAGCAATTGGGAGCAGGGATAAAAAGACATCATCTCCTGTTGTCACCAAGAAAGAAATGGTGATGAGGGACTTATGAACATGGCACACACATACACATAGATCACACACACACATATCATACACCACCACACACCATCAAATATCACATGGACACAGTACCTACATGTCACATGCACTCATATCAAATCACACACCATCTCATGTGCACAGCTCATGCATATTACAGTCACATACATCACATGCACCCACAGCGCATATACACACCATGTACTATCACATATCACATTTGTGTGACATATATATTACATGTGCACAAGCTACATATAATATCCCATGTAGACATCACATGCAAACACACAAACACATCACATACATATACATCAAATGCAGATCACATATCACACACACACACATACACACACACCATATGTACACACACAAAATATGTACACCATAAGAGACAATGGAGGAGTTCTGCCTAAGTTAAATGCCCCTTCAGCCAGGCCGAAAGGTCCACATTTACAGTTATCAATCGCAGGAATTCCATCAGTGTCACATGATTAAGGTGACCTCACCACTCTAATCATTGACTAAAGCCTAAAACTCCACTGATCTGAGTAAAACAGCCAAAAAATTCAGGTAGCCCTCTACCCTACAAACACCTGGGCAGTGCTTCTCACACTCAAAAATCACAGGGAATCTGAGAATCAGCCACAGGCAAGAGGAGCCTGAGGAGGATGGAGAACTAAACAGCAGAGGGTTCTACACCAGATCCTTGCTCAGAAAAGGAAAAGGCCAGGTACAAACCAAACCAAGAGAATATTAACAAACTGCCCCATGCTGGCAATAATGCACCGGTACTGCTGTCCTAACTAGGATGCGGTACAGTATGGACAGCATTCATGAGGGGAAAGCTTGTAGGGAGAAAGAGAAAGACACTAGTCAGTCAGCTCTGTGCTGGCCACAGAAATTCCTCCTTAAATCTAAGACTGTTATCAACAAATAAAATATAAAATAAAATCAGTTGAAAAGATGAAGGGAGGGCTGGATGAGATGGCTCAGTGGTTAAGAGCACTGACTGCTCTTCTGAAGGTCCTGAGTTCAAATCCCAGCAACCACATGGTGGCTCACAACCATCCGTAATGAGATCTGCTGCCCTCTTCTGGGGTGTCTGAAGACAGTTACAGTGTATTTACATATAATAAATAAATCTTAAAAGAAAGAAAAGGTGAAGGGAGAGGAGGAGCAGAAGGAAGAGAAGAGGACGATGGAAGGGTCTCAGAGTCTACCTGGGGAGGGCAGATCAGTGAATTCATGAGGAGAGTTCAGGTGAGGGAAAATATAGGGTTGCGATACACCGGCAAGGTTGTGTGGAGATGGGGATATCTGTGTGAGAAGCAGGGAGAGGAAGCCATGTTAGCCATCTGGTTCCACAGACTCAGCACTGGCACACAAGGTGGGCCATTTGGAAGGTTTCACTACACACAAGCCAGTAAAGGAGGGAAATGTCTTTGCTGCTCACGGTCTTTCAGAAAAAGTACACCCTGTCCTATGCTGTTCCTTTTGTAGAGTCATATATGCCCAGCTCTCATCTTAGAAGGAGATGTAGGAAGAGATGGGAATAAAAGAGAAACCAAGAAAAATGACAGAAGGCTGAGGACTCTTTCTGGTGACAATTCTCGGTTGGTTGGTTGGTTGGTAGGTAGATAGGTAGGTAGGTTGGTTGGTTGGTAAGTTGGTTGAAAAGCTTTTACAATAAGAGTACCAAAGATATGGCTTTAACTGGCTCACTACACCATGGGACCTTCCTTAGAGTCTACCCATCATTCCTGTTCTCCTGCAGTGATGGCCCAGAATGCCATCTGGGTTGGGAGGGACATGATTTTAGTCTGGTGCTTTCCTGGGTTGAAATAAAGAAGCAACTGTGTGAAGCCCTTATCAGCATTATCTTTCCCTGGATCCTTCCCACATCCTTAGTCTTCAGGTTCTGCTTCTAACAACTCATCATCCACCCAATGAACAGACTATACCTGTGTGTAGTCTCTGGATTCTCTTTGCCTCCCAGTTCTAATGCCCCACTCACCATACCAGCTCCACTACCAGACTACCAGCCAAGTAGCCTGACACCCTTCTCTGATGCCCTCCCAGGCTAGACTTTCCATTTGTAGAGCCCAAGCTCCCGACCTGTAGGCATAGGTTCTCCACTATGGAGGCAGATTTCTACCTTTAGCAGGGTTTGGGCTCCTGTTTGGATCACTTTACCCACAAAGCTAGGTTTGGATTTGTTTTGGAACTCTGATGTTCCACTCTTTAAGAATGAGGGCTAGAGTGGTGGCTCAGGGGTTAAAAGCACTTGCTGCTCTTCCAGAGGATCTGGGTTTTGTTTCTAGCACCCATATTCCCTGCAGAAAGGGAAGACCTAGTGGGTGAGCTCACAACCACCTGCTGCTCCAGTTCCAGGGGATCTGATGCCTCCTCAGCACCAGGCACACTCAAGTACTGGTCACGTATACAGGCAAAACTCCACACACATAAAACAAAAATTAAAAAGAATCAATATGATTGATCATAACGTGATCCATATTTAAGTGCAAATATTTTCCCAAGGGTTAAGGTGCCAGAGAATGAACTCCTTGGTGCATCAGTTTTCTTTACATTGAACCCTGAGCAGCAGTGATCTGTGCTTAGGGACTGGCTTGGGTAGTGCTGTAGTCTGGATCCTTAGTGTCCCCCAAATGCTCAGGTGATGGGAGCTTGGCCACCAGCCTGGGGTGCTACTGGGAGAGTTGGTAAGTTGGGTCAATGAGAACATGTCCTTGTTGGAAATATCAGGGCACCTGCTCTCCTTTTCCCTCCCTCCCTCCCTCTCTCCCTCCCTCCCTCCCTCTCTTTCCTTCCCTCTCTCCCCCATCCCTCCTTCCCTCCTCTCTCTCTCCCTCCCCCTCTCTCTCTTTCTCTCTCTCTCTCCCCCCTCCTTGTCTGTTACAAGTGAGCAGACTCTTTCGCCATATATTCCCACTAAGATGTTCTGAGCTGCCACAGACCCAAAGGCCACACAGTCAACGAAGCACAGACTGAAACTGATAGCAAATAAATTGTTCTTCCTCATAAGTTGTTTATCTGAGGTATTTTGCCACAGTGATGGAAAATAGAATGACACAGATAGATTGGATGAGCTGTCTGGTGGGAGGAAGGTCAGAGTGACCTCACAGAGAGGGAAGACCTAGGGGTCAGACACAGGACAAGCCTCTGGGACAAAGGAAGGAACTCCCAAGAGAAAAAACACCGAGTCACAAAAGGGTGCCATAATTCACTTTGCTGACGTCAGAATTTCACTTTCTGAGGCCTCAAGAAAGCAGAAGGGAAAAGGAACTGATAACTGACCCCTCTTCTTCGTCTCCTATCACCTGAGTCTTTCTGACCCTTCAGCTTCTTTCTACCAGAGCTCTGTAGACCCCAACCCTCTTCCTTACCACACAACACAGACTCTGCGTAGAACTCTCTGGAGACAAGAATTTTCCAACCCCTGGCTAAGTCTACTTTCCTCAAGTGTGGGGATAAAAGTTAAATGACATTTTATGAAGTGGGTCCTTAAACCTTGAAACCATCTCCCTCCCTCCTTTTTTCCCTTCTTCCCTCCCTCCCTCCTTACTTACCTTCTCCTCAGTCCCCCTTTCCAGTGCTGGAAACAAAACTCAGTCAGGGATTGTCTTGTAACTCATTTCTGAGACTGCTTTGGACAGGGATCCTTCATAATTCTGATGGGAGCAATTCCCACTTACTTCAGGATAGGAACTCGAGGTTTAATGAGTTGAGATCACCTTCTAGAGGTGGTGTAACTTGAAGAGACAAGACAAGACCCAGATGGCATCCTGCCAGACTCTGGGCTCCTACCCCCAGTAGCAACACTGGAATCATCATGAAAATGAGACTTATGGCTGTCCCCAGAGCGGCCTGTGGCCAGGAGTTGATGGACCAAGGCTCAGGGCTGAACTTAGCCCAGAGTTTATTGTTTTTCTTGTTTTTCTCCAGTAACTTTTGTTTTTATTCACTTTACATCTGATCACAGTACCACCTTTTCCTTTCCTCTCAGTCCCACCCTTACAAATCCCTCCCCCACTGCCCTCTCCCCTTCTCAGAAAAGGGGGAGTCCCCCCTTGGGAACCATCCCACCCAAGGACATCTAGTCCCAACAGGACTAGGCACATCCTTTCCCACTGAGGCTCAGGCAGTCCAGGTAGTGGGAAAGGGATCCAATGTCAGGAAGCAAGAGACTGAGACAGCCCCTGCTGTGGGACTTGTTAGGCGTCGCACACAAAGACCAAGCTACACAGTTGCTATAAATTGTGTAGGGGGCTTAGGTCCAACCCCTGCATGCTCCTAGGTTGGCAGCCCCAGGGGCCCCAGTAAGTTGACTCCTCCGTAGGTCTTCTTGTGGTGTCCTTGACTCCCCTGGCTTGCTCAATTCTATCCCCAACTCTTCCACAAGACTCTCCAAGCTCTGCCTGATGTCTAGCTGTGGGTTTCTGCATCTGCCTCCATCTGCTGCTGGATGAAGCCTCTCAGGAGACATTTGTGATAGCATAGCAGAGTATTATTAATAGTGTCTGGGATTGGTTGTCTCATGTGAGATGGGTCTCAAGTTGGGGCAGTCATTGGTTAGCTGTTCCCTCCGTCTCTGCCCTATCTTTATCCCTGAACATCTTGTAGGCAAGACAAATTTGGGGTCGAAGGTTTTGTGGGTGGATCGATGTCCCCTCCCTCTTCTGGAAGTCCTGCCTGGCTGCAGAAAATGGCCATTTCAGCCTCTTTATCTCCCTCTGGTAGGAATCTCAACTAGATTCATCCGCATTGACTCCCTGTATCTTCCTCAATCCCAGGCCTCCAGCTAGTCCCAGAGATGGTCACCTCCCACTGATTTCCATTCTCACTCCCAGCTCTCTCCCTACTGCCTCTCCCTATACATGATTGCCATCCCCATCCCCCTCCTTGCCTCCTCTTCTACCCAGTTCCCTCTTTCCAGTCACCTCTGATGATTATTTAGTTTTCCTTTCTGAGTGAGATTCTCACATCCTCCCTCAGGACCTCCTTATTACCCAGTTTATTTGAGTCTGTGGATTGCAGGGTGGTTATCCTGCACTTTTTGGCTAATGTCCACTTATAAGTGAGTATATGCCATACATATCTTTCTGGGTCTTCATTACCTCACTTCAAATGGTATTCTAAAATTCCATCAAATTGCTTGCTAAATTCACGATGTCTTTATTTTTAATAACTGAATGGTATTCCATTGTGAAGATGTACCATATTTTCTTTATCTGTTCTCCAGTTGAGGAACATCTAGATTGTTTCTAGTTCCTGGCTATTACAAATAAAGCTATGAACATAGTTGAGCAAGTGTCCCTGTGGTATAGTGGGGCATCTTTTGGGTATATGCCCCGAAGTGGTCTTGAAGTAAAACTATTCTGTTTTCTGAGAAACCACCAAATTGATTTCCAAAGTGGTTGTACAAGTTTGTACTCCCACCAGCAGTGGAAGAGTGTTCCCCTTGTTCTACATCCCTGTCAGCATGTGCTGTCACTTGAGTGTTTTAGTCACTCTAATAGGTGTAAGATGGAATCCTAGGGCTGTTTTGATTATAACGGTTTTTCTTTAAGAGACTGTCTCAATAGAGTGAGCTACTGCCTTCACACACAAATCCATCCACCTCAGCTGGCCAATCACCATTTAAAAGAAACTGAATCTTAGGAGGGAGAGTGGCCAGGTGGCCCCTCTCTGAAGGGATTTAGAAGATATCAGGCAGGGGGATGGACTTGAAAGGGGCCATGCAATCCAAAAACTTTGTACTTCAGCGCACATCTCTTTCATCACCCTTTATCTAGCAATTTTCAGCCCATGACCTTGGCATTTTAAAATCTGTAGGCCAGTTACTGTATGGGACTCCCCTCAAGTAGAGCTGTCTGCTGTTTCCTCATCACTAAATCTAGGTTATACATTTTTGGGGTGCCAATTCCCTAGAAGTGATGTGTTAATATCAGCCCATGTGTGAAATGAACTTGGTGTCTTTTTTGGAGCATCATCTGGAACACGTGTTTTGGAGGGCCACGGAAGACAGCAGAGGTCTGAAACTGCAGATCATCGTGCGTATAGACTCCAGAATGAATCGGTTTGATGGAAACTGAGACAGAGGCTGATGTCAAGTCCTTGAGAACAAAAAGGCCATATTCAGAGGGACTGCAAAACACAGTTGCTTAAAAATCCAGAGATAGGAAGCAAGACAAATCCAGCGTCTAGTCAAGGATGCCCGGTGGTTCCCAGAGTACATTGTTTTCTGTGTGCTCAAATGGTGGATGGGCCATCGAGATCCCCACTAGCCTCATTCATCTCATGCATGACACATGTCCCACTGAAGAGCACACTACCCTGATTACATTGTTACCACCCTGAAATGTCATTTCTCAATATCCTCACACTAGAAGTCAGAGTCTCAGCCTCTCCATTTGAGGAGGACACAGTCCACAGTGTTGGACCAGAGGATGGTTTTAAAAGAACTTTCTCAGCAACTTCAGGAGTCCCAACTCTATTCCCTGCAGATGACAGGCACCGTAAGCAGGAAATGCTGTATTCTGCATCTCACTTAAGAAGACAGCTCTAGAAAATTGAGTCCCACAAAGAAGGGGACAATGGCGTGGCCCAAAGCCATGCTGGTCAATGGGCAGGTAGAGGCAAGATTGTGTGAAGACATTTAGACCCCCCTTGGGACAACTGTGACCCATGAAGCTTCCCCCCATGCCCAGGAGGGTTCCAGGAACCAGTGGGTGGCTAAAGGATCATCCAAGTAGTAATTTGACTAACACAGATAGATAGTTTCTGGATCATTTGATGGAGTTAGAAGAATCACGGCCCAGGGTGCCAGGATGATTCAGTGGGAAAAGGGTGCCAAACTACCTAAGTTCAATCCTCAGAACCCACATAAAGGTAGCAGGAGAAACCTGCCTCCATAAAGGTATCCTCTGAATACCACACACACACCATGACACACATGTATTTCTTCTATAATACACAAACATGTTGGTGATGATGATGATGACACAAAAATTTAAAAATCATCCCATGTTCATTTCCCCAAATTAAGGTAGTCCTTCTCTATAATTGCTGTAGCAACATCAAAATCAGAGGATTTGGCATTCATCTTACATAATGCACAGTCCTGATTTGAATTATGTCAGTTGTCCTAATGAGGGTTTCTTTTGGTCTCTGCCATCCATTTCGACCTCTTTGTATTTCATTCTAAATTCTTTTCTTCTCCCTTTATCTAACAAATTTTCAGTCTTTGTCCTCTATGACCTCTTCATTTTAAAATTAGTTATTTATAGGACTCCCCTCAAGCAGATCTGTCTGTTGTTTCTTCATTAGATCAAGGTTTTTGGGGTGCTAATCCCCTAGAAGTAATGTGTTAATATCAGTCCATGGGTGAAGCAGACCTGTTCCAATATTGGTAAGTTGTCATTCGTCACATAGTTGAGGTCAGACATTCTTTAAGACAATTTAGATGGCACTGGATATGACTTTTTCAATTATGAAAGTTTATCATGTTTTAATTATGAGTGTGTGTGTGTGTGTGTGTGTGTGTGTGTGTGTGAGTGTGTGTGTGTAGATCAGAGGGTGTCATCCTCAATTGCTCTTCATCTTGTTTTTTGAGACAAGATTTCTTGGACCTCATCTTTTCAGTTAGTCTGACTGAACAAGGAGACTCCCAGGAGTCTCCTGTCTCCATCTTCCTCTGTGCTGACTTTTCATATGGGAGCTGAGGACTGAAACCCAGGTCCTCATGCTTGCCCAGGAACAGCTTTCCTGACTGAGCCATCTATCTCCCTAGCATCCTCCACAGACAAGTCTTTCTTTACCTCTTCTCCTGGAGTAAACCCAAGCTGTAATTACTAGTCAAAGGTTGGGCATACTTTTTGCACTAAAAGTGAAGTTAAGGAAGGCCCCTCTTCAAAAGCCTTGTTGGGCTTCACCCTCGGTCACCTCCTGTCTACCCGTGCACCCCCACTTAATTGATTTTGTCAGTTTCTGAAATGTGTGTGTTAGTTAGGAATGGAAGCAGGCTTCGGGGAAGATGAAAGGAGACACTGTGTTCAGTGCCTGCAAGGTGTCACTCGGCCTGTACTCTTATTCACGGTTGTCTTGCTGTTTTAATTTGGCTTTCTGGGTTTGGCACCCTTTTCCCACTGAATCATCCTGGCACCCTGGGCCATGATGCTTCTAACTCCATCAAATCACCTTTGCTGGAACACTGTCACATAGAAACATCAGTGTGACCGAGTGCCTAGAATCCAGGCTCTTACCAGGCTCCACTATTCACCGACCCCAGCTATGCCTACTGTGGTGGGAAACACTGAATCTTTCCTGACCTTGTGATGTAAATCTGTAGAAAATCACTTGAGACCTTCAGGAAGAAGAGTATATTCACCACCTCAAAGGGGTCATCTCAAGGACAAATATGTAACCATGTGTGGCTTGAGAAAAGGACGAGGAACCACCAACATGGAGAATAAAAACCATTTGGACCTGATCAATAGTCATAACAAACCCCCCGGTGATCCTGCCACCTTTTTATATCTTGATGAAGAGAAATGCTAGAGCCAGTTCTTGGAGCTACTGGCACAGCCACTGCTGAGCTGGGCCCACTGCTGGCCCGTGGTCCCTCTGTCCCCATGGATGGTCCTCAGTGACCCTGGGGAGAGCCACAGCAGCTGCCTTGTTTTTAAGGGACTTTGTCAGCTCCCACCATAAAATGCCTCTGCCTTCTTTGGCATCCTGCTTCATGCAAATCTGTTAGCCGTAGGAAAAAACAGACACAGGGCATCTGCTGACCGACAGCTGAAAGCAGAGCTTACATGTGCAGTGCATTCTCACCTGATGCCCCAATCCTCCTTCACTTTGTGCTTCTTGAAACTCTGACTCCCTCTGTGTCTTCCAGGTGTCAGCTGACGTCCTGAGGTCACTAGAGACCTTCAGTATGACCAGGCTGTGGGGGCTCATCCATCCTTCCAAAGACATTTAGTATAATTACATTATCTTAAGCACTCAGGAGTGAAGGAGAATGGCTTCTTGGGAATGGTATTTCTGCTTTGGAAGTGTTCTGCTGAGCTTCGGTTTTACTTTATAATCCTTGGAGCTAGGGGGCTTAAGGCAAGATGCCTTTTCCACTGCCCAGAAAGGACAAATCCCCAGGACTTCCCATTTCACGGACTAAGACCATGGCAGCTCCTGAGAAAACAAACACCTGGACGTGATGCGGCGGCCTGGGTTATCTTGCTCCGTCGCTTGACAACCAGGCTGTACTGGCAGCAGAATAAGAGAGACAGTGGGGTTCTGGTGAAGAGAGTAGAAATACAGAAAGAAGGAGGAAGCCTCACTCTTGGCTAACCTCCTGTACTACTGACGCTTGATGTCCTGTTAGTTTAGCTCTTCTCTGTTCCCAACCTTGATAAATCCTTTACCCACCTCATAGTATCTTCTTCTTCTTCCTCTTTTTTTTTTTCTTTTTGGTTTTGGTTTTTTTTTTTTGAGACAGGGTTTCTCTGTGTAGCCCTGGCTGTCCTAGAATTCACTCTGTAGACCAGGCTGGCTTTGAAATGAGAAATCCACCTGCCTCTGCCTCCCAAGTGCTGGGATTAAAGACATGCACCACCACTGCCCGGCTCATAGTATCTTCTTATAGCAGCCTGACTGGGCCAAGGTAGCTCTAGAAGCAACTGGCTGGTTTGAATGAGAAATGTCCTTCATGGGTTCTTTTATTTTAACACTTTGTTGCTGGCTCTGTTTGGGGAACGTCATAGTTTGCTTTTGGTTGTTATGCTTATCCCATGATGAAAAGTAACTTGGGGATGAAAACAAAAAACAACAAAACAAAACAAAACAAAACAAAAAAAACGTTTATTTGGCTTACATGCCAGGTCACAATCCATTGTTCAGGGAAGCCAAAGCATGAACTCAAGGTAGGAGCTTTAAACAGAGACCATGCAGAAATACTGCTTACTGGTTCACTCCCTTGACTTGCTTAGCTAGTTTTCTTATTCAGGCAGACCTGCCTGCCTAGGGATGACACCACCCACAGTGGGCTATCCCTCCTACATCCATTAGAATGAAGAAAATGCCCCCACAGACATGGCCAAGGACCAATCTGATCTAGGCAAGTCTTCAATTCAGGCTCCTTCCCAGGTGACTGACTCTCTGGTTGGGTCAGTTTGGCAGCTAAGGTTAACAATGACAGACAAGGAGACTCTGGAACCTTGCTGAACTACATCACTAGGAATGGATTTTGAGGGTGTTTAGCCTTGCCTGGCTGGCTTCCTGTTCTCTCTTCCTGCTTTCTGTGTACAGATGAAAGTGTAACCAGTTTGCCTCTGCTCCTGTTGCCATCTATCCTGACCTGTCCTCATTCCTAGCCTTTCACGATAGACTGTAGCTCTCTGGAACTGTAAGTCAAAACAAAGGTTTTCATCTTTAAGTTGCTTTTGATTATTACATTTTATTACAGCAATGAAAAAATAGCTAATGCAGCAATCAATGATGGTTGTAGGCTCTGGGCACCTGAGGGGAGTACCAAGAGAAGGGAGATGGCACAGGGGCCTTATTGTCCGAAAGTGTCATCATTTCAATGACAGTGAAGACTGTTGGGGCAAACCTGATAAGATATGGGAAGATATGGGACTGTAGAGGAAACAGTATTGTGTCCTTTGTCATCCAGGCTCATTGCCTAACAGCAGAGTTCCAAGGTTACAGTGTCACCTGGACAAACTTTCCCACTAAGGAAAGTTCTTCAAAACAGATAGCCTAGGAAGATCAATATTTAATTTCTAACAAGTCATTTTCAGTGAAATCCTAGATTTGGAGGTAGTATGATCTTTTGTCTGTGACTGCCACAGACCTCTGCTCTGGTCAGTCACTAAGCACAGTTGACCTTATAATAATGCTCTCAGGCATTCTACCCCATGGTAGTGAACGGAAGCCATAGCATAGCTGTTGTCTAGAAGATATATGACAACATCTAGACACAGTGTCACGGCCCACTGGCATCTAGTGGGTTGAGACCAGGGAATCCTGCCAAATATTTTATAATTCAGAACAGTCCCATAACAGAATTGCTCAGTCCAAGTGTCCACAGTGCTGATGCAGGAACACCTTGTCAATCAACCTTGGCTCTTTGGTGATCAAACTTGACTCACATATGATCCTTCTCCTTCCAGCCTCCCTCATAACAACGTGTTTGTTCAAGACAAACCCATTCACATCTGTCACTCAAGATGACATTGTTGGAATTCCCCAGCTTTGCAACCTGACACAACCTACCTTCCCAGCTTTGCTCCCTGGTTCCACCCCAGTCTCAAAACCGCTCTTTGTACCTGAGTCACTCTCCAAAGGACATGCGCATCAGAATCACTCTGGGGAGGGAAAGGGTGGATGTTGCTGAGCTGAGAGGCAGAACTTCCATCTCTCTCTGATAGGGAGGGCACTGCTCTAGGTATGAGACTTTGACAAGCATCAGCTCACACCAGCTTGCCTGTGATCTGGTCCCCAGGAGGACTTTGCTCTTCATCTTTCTTCACATCAGATTTCTGCTTTCACACCCAAACTATCGCTGAAGCCAAAGGAGGAAAAGGCCTGCCACTGCCCTCTCTTAGCACTGAATGCTTCTCTTTGGACACTTCTTTTCTTCACCCAAACCAGCTCTTATTAGTCAGAAGCACTCCAAAGGAGCAGCCAAAGAGAACTTATTTAGTAACTGTAGCTATTTACACAAAAATGTGGGCAGGATTAAGGGACAATGACTTGGGTGGAGAAGCACCCTGGAGGGACTGTCAGAGGTCCTGGACACCCCAAGAGCTAGGGCCAATGTAAAGAGGTGATAACTGGCATCAAAAGGTTATCTGACAGGAGCTGTCCAGATGCTCCTGTAGGCTGAGCTGGGAAAACAGACAGCCAAGGAGTGGTCACAGTTCTCTGGAGCAGACCCTGGGGCTCTGAGCAGGGAGGAAGGACATAGGATCTAAGAAGGCAAACAGAAGGTCTAGCTAGGCCTCTTTTCCTACTGTGAAACCCCACTGGACTAAAGCCACATCAAAACTGCCTTGGGGAATCTAGAAGGGTTCTGTTGGCTAAGAGTATTGCTGCTCTTCCAGAGGACCTGGGTTCAATTCCCAGCACCTACAAGGACAGATCATAACTGACTGAAACTCCAGTTCCAGGGAAAATCTAATGCCTTCTTCTGGACTCCATAGGAACCAGGAGCAGACATACAAACAGGCAAAACACCCATACAGATGAAATAAGCAAATATGTTTTTTAAATTAACCCTGATTCATAGCAGGGTCAAAGGCCTGTGTGATATGGTAGGCTGTTAATAAATATTTTGAAGGTGACTTCAGCCACTGGTATGCATGTCTGGCAGTTATTTCCTAGATATTTTATGGAATTTATTCATGCATAATATTTAGACTATTCACAAAGCCATAGGAAAGTACAATCAGGAGGCAGGCCACTCCATTTTTCACAGGACTGTCATTTTCTCATGCACATATGGTTTTGTTCCTTAGAACAAAGAACACTTTGTGGTGGTTTGAATAAAAATGGCCCCCATAGACTCATAGGGTGTGGCATTTTCGAAGGTGTTGCCTTGTTAGAGGAAGTGTGTCATTGGGGGTGGGGAGGGAAGGACTTTGAGATTTCAGAAGCTCAAGCCAGGGCTGTTGGGGCCTCGTCTGGTGATACTATGCATTCAAATGCTAAATACTAGTATCCAAGATTTGGTTCCACAAACAAATCCTCCTGTACAAGTGGTATTCGTTAAATAAAAATGGCTATAGCCAATTACTGGGGAGAATAAGCAGAGTTTGAGTTACCGGGATGGGGTTCACAGGAAGGAACCAGGAGGAGAAGGAAAGAGTGGAGGAGGAAAGAGGAGAGCACAAGGAAGATGGAGAGAACAGAAGGTCTCTATTACATATGATGGGCCAGGAGTACATGCCTGAGCAAAATGAACCCTGAGGACAGGCTGAGGGAGCAGCAATAGCCCAGGAGGACACAAACAGTATCTGGGGAGCACGGCTGGGGACCTACGCTAGCACTAGAAAAATAAGCTAGGGGTAATTCCTCCAGTAATTCGTGCTAAAGCTAAATAAATAAACCAGTGTGAGTGTCATTCATTTTAAAGCTAGCCAAGGACAGAAATAATATATTAATTTGCATGGCCCCAGTCTCTCTCTCTCTCTCTCTCTCTCTCTCTCTCTCTCTCTCTCTCTCTCTCTCTTTCTGCTGCCTGCAGATCCAGATGTAGAACTCTCAGCTACCTCTCTAGTACCATGTCTACCCAAATGCCAACATGCTTCCTATCATGACAAAACTGGACTAAATCTCTGAACTATAAGCCAGTACAGTTAAACGTTTCCTTTTATAAGAGTTGCTCTGATCATAGTGTCTTTTCACAGTAATAAGACCCTAAGACAGAAGTCGGTATCAGGGGTTGGGTATTGCTGTTATAGGCTGGACCAGGCTTTTGTTTGGAGAAATATGGACTTTGGGACTTTGGATTAGAAAAGAAGTCTGAACAGTTTAAGAGGGGCTTAATGGGTCATACTAGTAGGAACATGGAAAATGGTGGTGCGGAGGATGATTTGAACTAGGTATGTGTTAGGGGAGGGGGTTAGAGAAGACAAATTTTAGCATATGGACTAAAGACCATTCATTATGATATTTTGGGAAAGAATATGGCTGTTTTTTGCTCTTGTCCAAAAAAAATTGCATGAGGCTAAGTGGAAGAGTTTTGGATTAATTACATTGGCAGAGGAAGTCTCACAACAGCCTGTCATGTGGTTATTAGTGGTCTCTCTTATGCAGATCTATAATCAGAAGGAGCAAGCTATGCAAGGGAAAACACAAAATGTACAGTTTGAGGAGAACACCAGGAAGTGGAGTGGAGCTTAGTCCTGAGTCTAAGGAGATAAACAGATTAAAGAAAAGTCTGATGTTAAGTAAAATAAAGGGAGTGGTGACCTCAGGAAAAGACCCCACCCAGCTAAACTTCCAACTTGTAAAAAGGAACTAAAGAAAAGCTTAGAGCTAGGCAGGAAAGGTGCACATCTTCAATCCCAGCCCTGAAGGGGCAGGGGCAGGAGCAGGGGCAGGGGCAGAGGCAGGATAGGGAAGGGAGAGGGAAGAGGCAGAGGCAGGCAGATTTCTGAGTTTGAGGCCAGCCTGGTCTACAGAGTGAGTTCCAATACAGTTAAGTTTTGACAGTGAAGGAAACTATCAAATATAGAAAGCTATTAAAAATGTATTTGAATGAGGGGGCCAAGTTCCAGCCCCCAAAGTAGCAAAATTTGGCAGCTTCAGCCATGTGGTTCTGGCTTTAGAGTCAAAGATACAAAAAAGGTCTTATGGAATTTCCCTCCATGACTAAGGAAACCTACTGAGGCCTGGTGTGTAGCAGGCATGTCCCAGTATGGAGGCCCAGAGAGGCCATTGTGTGAGGTTGTGAAGGTGAAACCTGGATTGCCATAAAGACCCCGAAATGTTGGAGATGCCAGAGCCATGGGATACTTGTCAAGGAAAGCTGCTAACAGGGAGTGGGACAAGCCTAAGAGGAAGAAGTATGTTGCAGTCAACAAAGCTGAAAGGAGTTGGGTATCTGAAGAGTCCTTTGACATCAGTTGACTAATATAGTCAGGAAAGGGCACTGTGCCAAGCCTGCCTCCTATGATCAGGACTCTGGTTCACTATGCCGACCTCTGTGCATTCTTGAGTGGGAAGGGAGACTTTATTCTTCAATTATGGATTAGACTACGCTCTTATAGATATGACCTGGACCTGCTTAGAAATGGCTACCTCCAAAGAACTCAGGAGTGTGTGTGCATGCATGCGCGTGTGTGTGTGTGTGTGTGTGTGTGTGTACAGGGTAGTGGTATGGGTAGGCTGACTGGTTGGGATCAGATGTAGGATACAGTCCTTCTGAAGACTTAGGACTGTGAGTCATGGTGAAGGAGCCATATGAATGGGCACAGCTGTGCTCAGAGCTATTTGGCCACCAGGGCTCTTCCAAGCCACAGCTGGTTCTAGAGATGATAAATGCTAACTTCTGAGCAGGTAGAGTGACACGGCCAGCATGCAGGAGCCACCTCATTAGCTGGAGGAGCTTGTCGTGGCCTATCACAGGGATTCTGGGCCTTTCAAGGACTTCATGATAGCTTTCCATACTTACTTCCAGATATAGGACAGGCCTTTAGAACATTTGCTTCTTGTCTGAAGTTTCTGCTTGAGGCTACCTCCCCGTCCTTGTGGACATATGGTACTCCAGTCTTGTATTTAAATTTCACACCAGGTTTTAAATAGTATGAAAATACTGTTCAATCTCAGGCAAGCCACAGAAATGCTTATATCCCTCATCTGTAAATTCCAACCTATACCTTGAGTTTCTTCACAACATAGCATGCATGAGGCCTTGTACTTATGAAGTAGTATTTACCAAGGTCTAGTCAGTCAAGGAAATAAATGACCACAACATGTAGTAGTGAGAATGTGAGAATCCTTTTTCCTTACTTATATCTTTCCAACAAATCAGAAACAATCCCGCCCCTCCGTGCCCTCAATGGTCTCTATGTCACAGCATAAGGCTCCTTAAGCTTTTTCCACTCACGACACTTTTCCACCTGAGTATTTATACATGACCCTGGAGATACAGGTATATGAAATAGACACACAAACCAGATACGCACTCAATCACATTAGCATAAATACAGAGTATAGGAGAAGGCTTGGGACTCTCTCAGAAGTTATTGGGAATTGTCCTAATCCCAAGACGGAATTCATTTAGTATTTTTTAAAAAATGGATTTCAAGCCAACAACTCAAATAGCAAGTTTTTATAGTCAAATATTCTATCACAGTACAACCCAAAGATATACAGACTTGATACATGCTGAGGAATGGCAATTGGAAAATACTGAAAGTTTTTGTTCTTGGTAATTAAAATATTATGTTTCCTTAGGATCAGAAAACCCCACACGTACAATATATGTGCAACTAAAACAAAATACTTCATATACATAGTATTTTCTATGTGAGTCAAGGTTCTTGGGGTGTCGTTCTTGGTGTTGCATGGTGCAGTGGCATGCCCAGTGCAAAGTGTTCCAGTTGTGTGTTCAGAACTAAGGTGTGGGTAAGTCTTGCCAGGAACACCTAGGATTCATTACTTTTTGATTGCTATGCAGTTGGGAGCCCTTTGCATTGAGCACACTTTTGTAACCCCCACACTTAGTTATATCCTGTATGAATGCTCAATGCACAGCCAAAGAATCTGTGATGTATGATGGGGCGTGAACCTCTGGAATTGACTCAAGTTGCTCAAACTGGCAGTTGTTTCCATTCTGGAACAACAGAGTGGAGGCGCAGCAGGACTGGGGCTCAGGTGCCACAGAGCATCAAGGAACACTTCATTAGAGGCTGAAGATTAGGGTGTGGGCTATTGTCTCTCAGTTGAAGCCCACAGAGAGAAAGAGGTAGGTGATGGTGAGCCTTTAGTTAAAGCAGAAGTAGTAGTGGCCTTCTAAAGAGTGTAGGAGCCTTCTAACACAGGAGTGGCATTGTTAACAGTAAATGGCCAATAATAATATTGCTCCAGAGAGAACATTATTTGGTGAAGCCTAAGTAGATCTGTTCTATCCCAGGTAGCGCCTTGTGTCATATTCAGGAATCAGTTATGAAGCTTTTCTGGGATGTGGATTCCACTAGTGGTCACGGAGACAAACATCCTAGGTGGGGGAATTTTATGGGCTATTCTTTCAAACAGGAAGAGGAAGTGGGAATCTTGTTATCTCCTCTCAGTGAAAAGGAAGAGTCGGAGAAGAATGGATCGGAAATACCCAGCCTGGTTTTTTCCAGCCTTGGTAGCAGGATGTGGTGGGGTAGGTGTGCAGAGGAATAGGGGGAGAGCTGTGTAGTAGTTGGGGTGGTTTCCCCTCCTCCCCTAGATTAGAAAATTAAGACTCTGGGTTGGAGCTGACAGGTGTGGAGCCTTTTGCCATTCTGTGGAGGAACCACGCAGAGACCAAATCATTGGAACGAAAAGAAGACCCAGGTTAGAACTCCCTCAGTATGTAGGGGATCAGGAGAACCAGTGACCTGCCACAGTGAGGGAGAAGGTGACCCCACCACCCACAGAGGGCACAGGAAAGGCAGGTGGGAAGTGTGTCAGAAGAACGAAGAACAAAGGTGAGACCCAATGATATTGGGAAACTCTCAAGCCAAGCCTGGTTGGTAGCCCCTCTGTTTCCTTCTATTTGTGTCGGGGAAGCACAGGCACCTGGGGTACCATGGCCAGAGTTTGGCCTGTGATCTGTAGGAAACAGTGCTAGCACAGGGAGTATGGGTAATTTCCTCCTGGAAGTGCTGACTCGAGAGAAACGCCATCTGCCTGTGCATGCCTCCTTCCTTGTCTCTGACACAGCACACTCCACAGTGTTCTATGTGCTGGCCGGCTGCTCTGCACACAGGTAGTACAGTTCTGCCACAGACTCTTGTTGCCTTTGCCTCTCTCCCCTCAGCTCCTAGAAGGGTTTCACCCTGGAGGGTGGGGCTAGAGCCCTGCTTTGGGAACTTAGGGTGGTTGATTGGATGTGCATCTGCACTTTGTCAGTCACCCGGCAAAGTGTGGGATGAGGCTGTGCTTGGCTGCTCCCCTCGCAGCCATGCATCCTGCGTCTTCTTTCTACCCATTTGGAACATTACGACTCCAGCTCACGAGTTAGGATGGGCAAGTGAGCACAAGGGCCTTCCTCCCTAGAACAGAAACCAGTCTGTTTTGGGACTTTTAGCTATCAGCACAGTTGGTCTGGGAAGTGTAATGACATTTGAAAGAGGGGGGTCCTATGAATGTTGGGGATGTGGTAGGAACTCATTATCTTGACATGACTGGCATTATTGTAAAGGCTGAATAATAACCTGAAGGAGTAAGTATACTTGGCATGGGTATGTATGCTCCTGCCCCCAAAGGGGTCTCTAGAATGTGTGTGGGACAACTCCAGTGTGCTCCCATCATCTTTGTCTCCAGCGCTCTCTGAGATGACCTCTTCCCCTTATGATCCATGATTCCTAAGTCCCAACAGGAAAGTGATTAACACTCACTCACTGCCAAGCTAAACACCAGGGTGGTCCGTGCTTCCCAAAGGTTGTGGGATATGAGAAGTGCACCTTTCCTATGCAAGAAGAGCTGCCCAGGACATGCGCCCACAGGAGAGTGACGCCTGTCCCACTGACTCTGTGCATCTGCTATCACATGACATTCAACTCTTCCAGATGTCACCAGGTGCTTTCCAGGAAGTTCCCAGAGCACGTTAGCAGGGGGTCCTGAGGTGCCCAATGAAGGCACACTCAGCAGAAGCTGGAGGTGTCTTTGTTCTGTCTCCTGCTCTCCCTTTGTACTCAGGGAAGGCCCGCCGTGCCTCACCTCCCAGGTTCTCACACACACAGCTACCTAGGAGTGTCTGACTGGGAGACAGATCTGAAAAACAGACCCCAGTGTACTCTCCTTGCTCTCCCTCTCCTTTTTAGGCCAGGGGATGGTTCACAACCACATTACAAGAATGGTGACATCTATATCCTGTATCTGATCTAGAAGATCTGACATAAAACCGAGGAGGAGTCTCTTGGCTTTAAGGTGATGTGAATGGCTAGGGCTAGGACTTCACGGTGGAGTTAGTCTAGTTCATGTCCTCTTTTTCTAGGGTAGACTCAGGATCTGAGGCAGCTGATCATATAAGGCACATAATGGTACCCTATCATCATTACAGGAGTAGATTTGTTTATGAGATCCATCTGCAGCCTGCTGAATTCAATGTCCCTAATCCCTGACTGGCGACAGTCAAACACTTCTGGAAAGTCAGCAACAGGGATGGCAGAGTCATAGAAACCATCAGGATGTCAACTGTCAGACTTCAGATATGCTCCAGGCACATAGGGGTTCTCTAGTCTCTGCCAGGCGTTCCTGCCTGCTCTGGGGTAGGGACTGAAGTTCCTCCTCTGTCCTTCTGGCATCGGCAACCTTTTCTTCCACATTATAGTCCTTTTAAAGAAAATATGGGATGGCTACAAGTTGGCCAGAGGCTATCAGTAAGAAATCAACTCCACCGTTTTCCCATTTCAGCACCAGAGGCCATCCCTTAGGTTAACGTATGGTACAGGGTGGAGGTGGCTTACATTTATACCAGAAACAAGGAGGGCCAGGTCTGAGTCCACTGGCCAAATCTTCTGGGAATCGTGGGATAAAGGCTCTACAGGGCATCAGGATAAGTTACAAGGAGGTTGAACCAAAATGCACTTAGAGGAGACTGGAAGACCAACAGCAGGTACCAAGTCCATGCTTTAGGCCAGTGATGCCATAGTTCTTTCCTCTACTGCAGAGGTGTGCGTGCGTGCGTGCGTGTGTGTGTGTGTGTGTGTGTGTGTGTGTGTGTGTGTGTGTGTGTGTTGTCTCATTTTCCCTCCAGTCCTTTGTCAGTTAGCTGGCTATTGGTTATCCCCAGTGCTCCCCACTCTAATTCCTAAAAAATCCTGCTAGGCTGTTTGGTCTGTGACAGAGTCACATGACTCAAAACATGAGTGTTCCAGAGCCAGTACACTGGGGCTCTGAGTCACAAAGATTGTAGAGAGACAGTGAGTTCCTTTGGAAAGCCAGGGTTGGCATGAACAGCCTGGCTTCCTTGCCTGTGAGAGTTATCAATCAGACATTGTGACAGATCTGAAGTCTGGCTGGCACTGTGTTGGCCTGTGTCTACTGGCCAGCCACTCTGAGCCACACCTCTTTTCTTTTCATACCACATCAACACTGTCCTATCTGTCATATTCTAATGTGCAGGTGTCAGTGACCAGTCCTTACTAAGCAGCCAGCACGGTTCAGTTACAGGCTCAGGACTATTTCAGTATTTTAACATAATGATTTTTACTGTTAAGCAAAGTAACAGTGTGCAAAAAAATTAGAACTTCACAGCAAATATGAAAAGGGAAAGTGATCCCTGAAGTCTACAGAGCTGATAAATCCAACAAACTCATGACACCTCCAGATGGTCTTAGTGTTCTCCATAATGTACATATAAGTACATAACACAGACAAATTCAGTAGAACACAGTAGTGTGGCTGACTTGGGTTTTTATATTCTCACACATCCTCAAATTCTCTAGTATTAACTGCGGGGAAACCCTCAGTTTAATTAAGGTCAAAGTCTACACCATGATCAGATAGCTTCTCTGAGTGCAGGGCAAAATGGAGGACTCCTGAGCACAGGGCAAAATGGCAGACTCCCTTTATCAGCAGAGCTTCCTCTTCTTTGACCTCATCTGAGGAGCCGGAACCCCCACACTCTCTACCTGGGGAAGGTCGAGTAGTCCTTGGCTGACCTACAGGTTCAATTTCCTCTTTTCCCCTTCTTTCCCCTCCCACACCTCTCCCAGAGAACCCACCCAGCAAGTACCTGGGATTCCTGGGATGCCTCTCCATGCAAATGAGGCATTCACAGAACTTTAAACTCTAACCAGTGATTTTCATTTGCTCTGAAAGCTCCTTCCCACTCTCCAAGGTCCATATATACCCCTGGTTCACCCCAAGGAAAGTTGTATTTGAATAAGCCCACCTTGAATAAAGTTAGTCACACAAGCTAAGATCGTCTAAGAGAGCTTTTTCATTGAAGATCATCAGAGAAGGCCTTCACCTAAAAGAACGGTACACTATGGCATCCCAAGACACACACCACAGTTAATAAAAATTTCCAGTTTTCAAAGGAACATCAGAGATTCACTATATTGATTGAGGCAGTGCTCCACCATTAGATGCTAGGATTCTTCCCTTTAGGGCAACTATGTGTAGCTTATTAGGGCATTTTTGACCCTCCTGTGAATTGCTAAACAGATTGCCAGACCAAAGTGTATGGTCATTTTCCACTTCAGTATAGTTGAACAAGATCTATCTATCACTGCCCTATCTGGCATCTACGCTTAGATGTGAATACACACCCACCCCAAACACGTACTTATAATTTAAAAATACATCTCAGAAAAAAGAGCAAACCTGGCCACAGAGATCATGGGTAAGGTTCATCAGGAGACAGAGGGAACCTGGGGCTTTAATGGCTGTTGAGTCATTGCATCAGCTGGGGACAGGCTCCCCAATGGGTTTTCTGTTTGGTTCTGCTGTTGGTTTTGGTTCTTGCATCTGGGTCTGGCCTCCCAGTTGGGGGGTCCTTGTCTCAGGCCCCTAAGAGCTGAGATTATAGACACGTACCACCAGCACACCAGGCTTTTTGGAGCTCCTTACCTGGGTTTTCTGTTATCTTCAGCGCAATGCATCTACTGTACCACTTACAGGCTGCAGAGCTCCTGAGGGTCAGGTCATAATAAGGGACTGACAGGGTGGGTTCAACAGCTAACGGCGCATGTGCACAGGACAGTGGCTGTCCATCTGAACTGCAAAGCAGCCGCCTATAGACTTTTACTCTCTTGATATACAAGCCACATCTCAAACTCATTAAGTCAGACATTCTAGTGCCTCAGTGACTTTTAAAGATGGTGGCCAGATCTCAGGTTTTGGCAGCAGTGTGGCTGGTGAAAGGCTGGGGTGCAGGTGAGGATGAAGTGAACAGGTTGGCAGTGTGCCACAGTGCCCCCCTAAAAGCGACAGGGGGAGGTTGGTACTGAGTCTCGGTAGGATTCGCTGAGAAGCTCTGGAACATTTGGCTGCAAAAGAGGCATCGGGAAGCTACTGGACAGGTGACTTTGCTCAGTTTGCTGGAGGTTGCAGCTTACAGACATACCTTTTCTGAGCAAGGGAGTTAGCTTTTGAGAAGGCTAGACTGATTCTATGGCAAACTTCAACTGGCAGTTAAGGAGACTAGGCCTAAATTTCTGTTTCCAAAAACTGGGCAATTCCAGGCAAGAACAGGCCTCAGCAGCTGCCCTGCCACCTGGCCTGAGGCAAGGACAATGGGTCAGCAGCAGGTTCCAGACATCCTCGGCTACTTCCTCAGCCAACAGTTACCAAACCTCCCCAGCAAGTTTCCAGTCCCCACACCCTGGTAATGGAATGTCTGTAGAGATGGACCCAACAGATTAACATGGAGGTCACCTACTCAGGAATTCCCTAATGTGCTTTAAACAAGGCCTGCAAGCTCACTTGGGTGTCTATCTTGGTAATGGGGAGACCCCAGCATGCTGGACTACTACAGAATAAACACTCTTTGCATATATATATTATTTGAGTCTGGGGTGTCATTCTTCTGATAATCATGGACCCTTACACTTTGAAACAGAAACTGGGGTACTTACTGTCTAGTCTCAGACACAAGGCTACTTTTCTCGTTTTTAAAGAAATATTTGGTCAGGAAGCACATCTTTTCTGAATCAAACTCCATCCCACATGCCAAATCCTATTTATTTTAAAGAGCTAAAGGGTGACAGAGGAAAGGTAAAACTCCACAGCCTCTGGAAGCAGTGTGATACATTCTCCTCGAACCTGCATTTACAGGGAAGTCGATTTCAGAACTGCTGTCTTGGATAAGGGCAGCTTATAAAACTTTCCATTCATTTCCAGTGACCTCATGGGAAACACATAACAGTTTTCTGGGAGAAAAGAGAATCCAGGGTTCAGGGAGGGAAAAGGAGTTGGGGGGAAAGATGGAGGGGGAACACAACTAGACACCTTAAAGGTTGTTTCTTTTTTGAATTAGGGCAAATAAAAAAAGAAGCATCTAAATCTGATGTTCAAACAACCCTTTCTAGTTTGATCTGGTCTTTTCTCCTTAAAAAAAAAAAGTGACCCAGATCTATGAGCTGTGGACACTCCGTTCCTCCCTCAGCTACTGGACTTAAAAGACAGGTGAACTCTTCCTCCATCTGCCCTCGCTTCATCCAGATTTTTTTTTTCTTTTTTTTCTTTTTGGTTTTTTGAGACAGGGTTTCTCTGTATAGCCCTGGCTGTCCTTGAACTCATAAATCTGCCTGCCTCTGCCTCCCAAGTACTGGGAAAAGGCATGCACCACCACTGCCCTGCTCATTTTTTTTTTCAGAATAATATTTTTATTGACTCTTTCACCTCATACACCCGATCAGTTTACACTCACTTCTCAGTCCTTCCATGTCCAGCCCCCTGGCCCTGTGACTTCGCTTCCAATAAAATAAAAACTAACAAACAGAAACAAGTGCAATTTGTTTTGTCCATACACTTTCTGGAGCACGGTTAAATTCCCATCGGAGGCTTCTGAAAAACCTTGAGTCCTTCTTCACCTGCACATCTACCAGAAGACATCAGTTGTGGAGATGTATACTTCAGCATCCTTATCACAATTTTTAAAGAGTTCTCTTGGATGGATGGCTTCATTTTTGTTGGGGGGAGGGGGTTGTCACAGGAGTTGTCCATGTCCCTTTTCTTCAATTGTGCATCTGCCAAAGTGGCTTCCTTTACAGTCTGCTGAAGCTCAAAACATGAGCTTCCTCATGGTTTTTGGTGACAGTACAGACAAACACAAACATGGCACCTGCCTGCAGTAAGATCATGGACCCAGGTGAAGCCTTCAGAGGTGGCCTCAGACCATGGGCACCACCAGTCTCAGGTGGCACAACAGACCACTCACATCAATATGGCCCCTGGTGGCTCTTGGACAACAGCATGGCTTCAGGCTATAGCATAGACTATGGACATTTGAGTGGCCTTGGGAAGTTAACATTGGCAAATGACATCAACACAGACCCCAGCTACTTGAGGATCACAGACCCAGACTTGGCTGGCCCTTGGTGGTGGCAGGGACCCTGACATCACCAGGGCTTCAGGTGGCAGCACAGGCTACTCACATCCTTACACCCCATCCCCACCCCCACTCCGGGCAGCACGGCCATTTAGATGGCTCCTGTCCACATCAGGACCACTGACCCACAGAGGACCCTCAGCAGCATCATGGACCTGGACCAAGGTGGTTCTTCAAGGAGGTCCAGTTCTCATATTGGCCTCCATCATTCCCAAAGCCAGGTAGAATGTTATAGAGGCGGAGTCTGCAGAAGCTCCAGGCTGTTGCACCCCACCCCACTCTACCACTTTGGGCAATGAGCTGTCCCACTGTCAGCCTCAGCCATTTCTCACACCTATCACCGCCATCATGTTTCCAGTTCTGCCTCCTCCACCATGCACTCACTGCTCCATTCTTTCAGCTTTCCGCCCTTTCCATCACACATTTGTTCATTGGCACCCACGGACCCTGAGCGCCCTTGAGAGGCCGGACGTGGGGGCGGGGAGGTGGTGGCATTTGAAGGCAGATTCTCCTATTCAAATTAATTTTTTTTGATGTTAAAGTTTGTCCTTTCACCTTTCACTTGGGAGTCCTGGTCCTACAAAAAACAGCACATATCTGAAAGGCTTAAGCATTTTTGAATCTAGTGTAAAGGGGAAGAACACCCAGATGATGCCTAGCCAAATTTTGCTTATTATTAAGGAATGATCACTGCCAATGATTACTGTAGGATGAGAAGTGTGCATTTTCCTCTATAAATCACAAGGTAAATACAAAACACATAATGTATCGTGTCTCTCAAACCTGGGTGTGAACACCCCTAGGGCTACTTTTTTAGACAGCTGGATGGCTAGAACCATTTCATTTGGGAATTCCAGGAAGGGCTGGAGATCTGCCTTTCTTGACCAGCTTTCAGGTGACCAGTTGATGTTGCTGGTCCACGGCACCACTTTGAGGACCACTGTCTTACAATATGTCTATTTCCTACAGAGTGGGTTTCTCTCATTCAGTACGGCACACGCAGTGTGTCACGCATCCTTCTCTGCTCATCTTTGCCTTAATGCTTTGAGGCTTTTAGTAACTAGCCTCTCCTGGTCCCTCAGCGTGAGGGATCTTACATGGCTGAAGGACCTGTGTACGCTGGGTGTGGAGTGATCAAACCCACACTATATCCTGTACTGCCATCCCTCAACTCTTTCTTGAAAGGGAAGTGTGGAGCTGTTTTGTAGATCTCACTCCCCTTTAGACCACTGTACAGGGGAAAACTACAAGCTAGCATACATACAGCTTGAATGTGGGATGCACAAGTTGTCTGCCTGAGTCTTTTGCTAATGGCTCTGGTATAATCTGGCTTTGCACTGGCCTCCACCCACATTTTCTTGACATTAGCAGGAATCCTTTAAGGAGCTTTCCGCCCTTGGTTGCCTTGACCAATGAAATGGAGAGAGGATAGTCCAAGGCTAGTGCTTCCAGACCTCAGCCATCTGTGATGTATTTGTCAAAGTGTGCAAAACAGGTCAGGCTAGCAGATGTTCCCCTCTGCCTTAAAGTCCACTGCCGTGTTCCTAGGAGGTTGTAGTCTGGCTGTGCTGTCATGGGTACTTGTGTGTAGTCACTGGCCAGACCAGGGTTGTGTCTAACCATGCTGGGCCACTGTAGCTCCAGTTTACAGTGGACTGTTTTCTCCAAGTCTCTCTCAAGGAAAGGGGAGGCAGACCCTGGTAGCGGAGGTTCCACAGCTGCTAAGGAGTTCCTGGCTGAGCGCAGTCCCAGTTATGTCTATTCCTATTTTAATATCTCTGAGGGACAACTGATTATATGTGCCTACATACACCAGAAGCCACCTTCCTAACCCTTTCCTCTTCAGCGCTAGGCACCCTCCTAGGGTTGCTGAAGAAGGGCACTCCCAAGGCTCTACAGAGGCTCTATCCAAAGAGCAGGCCCTTCTGGCCTCCCAGTAAGAGTGGAGCTGGGTTTGCCGACTCCCCCTGCAGGGAAGCCCCAGAGCCTGGTCCCTCCAATCCCTCCTCTCCTGTTGCCTGTGCTCAGGACTAGATGGAAAAGTGTAGCAAGTCTGGCCTTCCGTCTATACCGCTGCCTCTGACCTGTGTCTTCTCTTCAGAACTGTCTCTAAGGTCCTCTTACTATTGAAAGGGGAGGCAGGTTCTGCAGCAACCGCGGCAGGCAGGCCAAAAGCAGCCCTGGGTTGTGAGCTCTCAAGCTAGACTTCCTTGCTGCCACGGCAGACTCTTCAGAGCGACGCCGAGAAAGCAGTGCTAACAGAGCCAACCACTCCCATGTCCGTGCAAGCTTCTTGGTTTGCTTTCAGTGAATTTAACAGGTGGGGGCTAAAGTCCGGAATAGTATGGGTCACAGAGTAGGACAGTCTGGTTCTGCAGTCACAGATGGGGACAGTGTTTCAAGACTGGGGACCCTAAGGAAGTCAATGCAGCTGTGGAGGTTAGGTGGAGACTTGGCCCCAGAGCCCTGCTCACGTTCCTCTGTGACACGGTGTTGCCCATTAGTGTGCCCCCTAGGTAAGGGGAAAGAAAAGTAGCCAGTTACCATCCTGAGAGTCCCACTTCTGTGCTCAATGGAACTGCAGAGAGAGCCCCAAATTGTTGTGGGTTAGCCTTTCTTTCATACACAGATTAGGTGTGGAGGACATGGGACGTTTCATGACACTGCTGAATGATGTCATCGACATGCACTATCAGTCTATGAGCTATCTCTTCTTATCACCCACACGTGACACTACGTCCTTACCCTAATTCAGATACCATTATCTGTTAAATTTAAACAGACGATGAGTTATCTAGGAATACTTTCTCTAATGTCTGGGTCAATTAGACATGACCAGCTATGCCAAGGATCTGAAGATTAAAGATAAAGTGTTCACAATCACTATTAAGAGTGACATAGGTTATTAAGAATACCCATTAAGGATATTTCAATAACGTTACATGTAATAATTTTATGATAAAAATCTTTCATGTGACTATAACATTATTATGCAGTATCAGAAACTACAGAATTGATTTTTGAACACACTGCATTTGTTCCTTAAATGGGGATACCTAAACAAGGCAACTCAGATGACAGGAAAACCATTTAAAACAATGGCAGTGGCCAGTGCACATTGGCTTTTAGTGTGTTTAAGGAACGGCAAAGACAACCACAGATATTCCTTTCTGTTTTTTTTTTCCTTTCTGTTTTTAATAAAAAGGTCCAGGATATAATGCTCAAGGACACTAATCCAGGAAGGAGTGGGCACTGCTGAGGAGCACGAAGCCCAGGCTATGGTGGGGCGCTTTGCTAGCTACCACTGCTACTGACAGACACTTTTGACGAATCAGCTGCTCTCTAAGTAAGTGTTCTCTCCAAATGATGTTAAACTCTGACTGAGGATGAAGTCAGTAACTCAGGTGAAGTTCAGGACAACCTTGGCATATGACAAACGGCTAGCCAATGGGAGTTGAGTAGCCACTCAGGACCTAGAGATGAAGCCTGCCTATGGTGTCTGCCCAGCAGTGCTTAGCACCAAGGGTGCCCTTGACCTCAGCACATACCTCGCTGCTGAGGGTTATGATAATAACTCTTCATAATGCAATCAACTCTAACTGTGAAACAGAATTAATTAAAGAAACAGTTTGAAAGTATGTTCTCTGATGCCTTTAAAATATATAGACCATGTTTATTATTGAAAGTGAATCCACATAGATAATTTACCAAAGTGAGATTTTCCTAGATTAGACCCTTGATAATACTTGTTAATTCATTAAAAAGAAAAAGGCCCACCACCAGCAGTAGCTACTTCTTTTTAGCTACTTGTTTTTGCTGAGGGTTCTCTGCTTTTCTGCATGTTCCACAATCTTTTCTTCCACATAGAGGCCCTTCCGCTTCCGCACCGCATTCATGTACTTCCGGGCCTGGTTCTCGGAATCTGCCTTCTCCCCAAAGTGCAGGTACTCCTCCTCAGTGGTCGGCACCCAGAATGGGTCACTGGGAATTACCTTGTAAGAGAAGGTGACAGGATGAACCGTTAGGTGAGGCAGTGTTAAATTTCATCAGTCTTTGGCTAATGAAACAAGTCCAGAAATGAACATTTAATCTTTCAGGAATGGTAATAAACAAATATGAAGACTCATGGGAGCTGTGAGAAAATGGTGCCCTTTCAACAAACTTGGAACATCTGTCATTCTGAGTTCTCAGGGAAACACTCCACAAGCATGAAAGAAATGGCTTCATCTTTAATGAAAATGAGAAAGTTACCTGACTGATATCCTCACTAACTTTGCCTTTGTCTCTAATATTGATCAACTTATGTGAACATGGTCTTGTTCATTGTTTTTGTGATAGCTCATGTAGCCCATGATGGATCAGAAATCACTCAGTAGTTGAAGATGACTTCTGATCCTCCTGCCTCTACCTGCTAGGTGCTGTGATTACCAGTGTGTTATCATGTCTGGTTTATATGGTATTGAGGAGCACTGAAGGCACCCAAGAGAGTTGTTGTCCACACAGACACATGCACATGAGCACATATACATATGAACATACATATGGGGACTCATACATACACAAGGCACACACATGCATCCACAGGCATACATGTACACACAAATATGTACACACACACACACACACTGCTCTAGAGGAGAAAGCTTAGGGGTTCCATTTCATTTGGGTCCAGCAGGTGGGGATCACCACACCCAAAATAACATCTTGGGAGCTCTTCTGGTCCCACCTTCCTCAGTGGCCTCCCCCAGGGTCACCTCAGGATGAAGTGGTGGATCTGGGGTTGGGCTGACATGTGTGCAGCAGTGCTAGCTGAGAACACTTTCTCTCCCATGTCTGTTATTAGCTCCGTTTTCCCCTTTTGCAAGAAGGGTAAAACTTAGAAAGAAATTATGAGATCGCTGACTTCAAAGGTTTCCTCATGGAAAATGCCTGTAATTTCATTTCCTCTATTTTCTGAAGCACTTTCTCTCAAAAGCTCTTGATTGAAAATTATATGGTATGCCCGAACACAAACGAAAAAAAATACTTGGAGTGAGAAGGCAGATCTCAACAACCATGTTATTTCTAAACCTAACTGGGGGTGGGGTAACAGATCAGTGACATTTAATTATGATGCAGTTTTAAAGACTTTCAAAGATTTGAAGCTTTTGGAAATAGGACCATGGCAGGTGGCAAGATAAGGACAGAAGGAAGGCATTACAACCAGGACAGAAGTTTTCTTGACAAAATTTCCTCTAAAATTATTTACTGTCATTGTTTTTGTTTTTTTTAAATAACTATCTGCAGCTGCTCCAGACACTACAGTTTTCACACATTACTAAGTGCATAAGTTCAACTCAGGCTCAAAAAAAAAAAAAAGATTCTGAGACGCAAAGTATAGTAAACTTACCATGGCTCCTGTGCAAGCACTCACCTACAGTAAACCTTGCTGTTCTTGAGTGTGTCTAGTCTCTGATTCTGTAGTGACAGATGGGCACATGGCCACATGGGTTTTAGGGGAGCAGGGATATTTCTGTAAGAGCTAGACATACCTCAAAATCTATCTTAATGATTTAACTCTTTTGAAAGCAGCCCCAGAAAATACCAGGTGAGCTGATTCTAATAACAGACAATGGGCAACAGTTTGTGAACTCCTAGTTAAAGACTACATTTCTTAGCTTCCTTAGGTGGGGCCATGTTAGACGTGGCCATATGATTGGTTCTGGGTGACCGGATAAGGAGGAAACTCCAAACTGTATTCTAAGGGGAGGATTGGGACCTCTTCTGCAGTCCCAGCCCTTCGGGCAGGAATGGAGCTGTGGTGGGTGGTAGACCAATGGCTGTGACCATCAAGGAATGAACTGGGCTATTACATAGCCATGTGGCAACTCTCAGACTGGAAGGAGAAATACCCACTGCCTGATTGGCCCACTGTATTTTGGGATGCCTCTGTTAGAGCAGGCTTATCCCTTTTCTCCATAACGTATTTGCCAACCAGGAAATGAAGGACAGCCTTCAATTTGTGTGTGTGTGTGTGTGTGTGTGCACACTGCATGCATATAAATGTGTGGGTGCCTGGCTATGAATGTGTGTACATGGAAGCCAGAGGAAGATGCCTGGCGTCTTCATTAGGCTGACTGACAAGTGAGCCAGAACTTGCCTGTCTTATCCCCCAGTGCTGGCACTACAGACATCCGCAGCCATACTTACTTTTTCACATGGGTGCTAGTGATCTGAACTCAAGTTCTCATGTTTGCATAGCCATGTTTTCTAGATCCATTCATAAAAATTTAAAGAGACTCAATAAAGTCATTTACAAAGGAAGATTCAGTATACAATTTTTTCTGGTCAGGCCTGGTGGTGTAAACGTATAACCTTATTAGCTGAGGAGTGGAGGCAGAAGGATCAGGGATCCAAAACCAGCTGTGGCTGCACAGCAAGTTCAAGGCCAACCTGAGAAACTTATTCAAGCCTCCCTCCTTTTATGAGTTTTTAAAAAGAAAATAAAATATATGATATATCACCCATCCCATGGCAATGATAGTGCAACAGCTCTGAAGGCTTATTTAAGGCTCTGCTTATAGAAAGTCCCAGGCCTTCCGTACCCAACACCGTGTTAGATCAGGGACACTAGAACCCAGTTCCCTGTGCCAGTGTTGACCAAGGTCAGCACCAATGAGCCCAGCGCAGCACCTCTCAAGGCCACTCTCGGAAGCAGAACCATCTCACTCAGTCACAAACAACATTTAGCTGCACAGCCCTGCCACCACACATCTGGCCATTAGGACCCCAGCAGACAGCCCCAACCTTCGGGCACCGCCACTTTAGTCTACTTCTTTCTCTTACTGCTTCATGTTTTATGTAAGAAACCAAAACACAAGCTAAAAAGCTAGAATTTTGGATAACCAGGAAATGGTTAACTATAAGCTGAGGGTTAACAGTGCCCTAGATGTATTCAACACAATGAGAAACAAAGACAAAGGCTACCTGGTAAAAAGCCAACGAAGGAAACCATCAGAACATCATTTAGTATTCAAAAGTGTAAAACTCAAGAGAAAGTTCACCAAAGAGTCACTGTAAAACACCACCTATGCTAACTGAAGAGATGCAGCTAAGTCTGAACACGGTTTGGTTCTATCAGGCATTTTGGACTGGAGCTGTGTACTCCTACCCAGGTGACAGGGACGGCTGAATTAAAGCAGATGTGCCCATCCAAAGCCAGGTTCTTCAAAGTCTCTATTCCTTACTTTGCTGGTCTCAGTTTAAAGAGAAAGGTCTTCCTCAATCATTTCAGTTTTTCACTAATTGTGTAAATGTAAGCTCTGTGTTTAAAGGATCCTAGAGAAAGAAAGCCACTGAGCTGCAGGAAGTGAGAGAAGCACAGATGGCAAAAAGGAACCCTGGCCAGCAGCAAAGGCCTGCAACACAGGACTTGAGGCAGGTGCTCCACATAAATTATTCCGGAAGTGAAGTCTTTGCACTGTCCCAGTGAGCGGCAGAGTCGGCAAGTAAAAACCAGCCCAGCAGACAGTAACACCACTGCCCCCCAAGTTACAAACCACCCCAGAAGCAGAGAACTGGAATTACTCAGGCTTCCTACAAACAAGAAAACACTGCCTGTTTTGAGACAGCCTCTCTTCGGCTTTCATTTAAGTCTTTTGTTCAGGACTTTAGGATTTTTCTCACTCAGTTCTCCTGGCCTATGCTCCTCTGGTTGAGTGTTCTCTCTGCTAGATAATGGCTAATTTTGCTTTAAGGATCTCTTCAGGAAGGCCTCCCACATACTCACAACACAGTATTCACAACTCCTTCTCTTCCTTGCAGTGCACCTACTGAGTGTCCCTTCGTGACTGTAGAAGGATTTGCTGTGTGCTTGACTCCATGTGTGGTCAAGGAAAGGTTGTGGTGAGCTACGCCATTCCCCAGAATGGCAGAAGCTTATAAAGACAAACTGCAGATCTCCCTTGAAGAGTTCTCCCCTCCCGATGCTGGAAGAATCTCTCCCCATCCTCCTACCCCCGCAAGGGAAGAGAGTTCTTCAAGTTTCACATTCAAAAATGCTGTCATTTTTCTTTAACTTAATATATGTCTATAGCAGGAAGAAAATGGATTAAATGTTCTGCCTCTTCGATTTAACGTTATAAACAGAATGCATGTTGGTGCTATGAGCCAGCTCTCGCTGGTCCCTTGCCTGGTCCTAGGAAGGCGGGGCTGCGTCTCACCTCCCAGTGGCTGAACACCAGCTGTGGGCTAGCCAGCCCGCTGGTCCTCTTCCTGATTTCGTCCGCAAAGCCGAAGCTTTCCGCCACAGGCAGCACAGCGTTGATGATGAACATGTCCGTCCCTTCCTTCATTTCTTCCTGAAGCACTCGACCTTCTCGCTTTGACAGCACGGCATAGACTCGGCCTACGAAACCAAAACTCCTTAAGTTCATCCACTGATCACAACTTGACCCAAAGTCACAACAATTTGCATGCCTAGTAATGATACCGTGAACATTTAACTGCTAATTAAAAGGGCAAAATTAGAAAAAAAAATTGTATATAAAAGATAACAAGAGTTCAAACTGTGTCCACAGTGACAATCCCCACCATGCGGTGTGAGAAGCATGACCTCTGGAATTACAGGCAGAGTTATCTCCAGCAAGAAATCCAATGAGAAGAGTGTGACTGGATTCCTATAACTATTAAAATGCTTCAGTAACTATGGGTATTCTGTTTGTTTGTTTGTTTGTTTTTCGAGACAGGGTTTCTCTGTGTAGCCCTGGCTGTCCTAGAATTCACTCTGTAGACCAGGCTGGCCTCAAACTCAGAAACCCGTCTGCCATGCCTCCCAAGTGCTGGGATTAAAGGCGTGCGCCACCACTGCCTGGCTAACTATGGGTATTCTTAATATGATGACCAAAATGGTGCTAAGAGACAATTTGTGCTCAGTAACCAAGCAATTGACAATGGCATTTTTATACCAATTAAAAAACCATACCTATGTAAACATTTGCTCATATTTTTCCTAAACTGACAGTATTTAAGTGGTGTTGAGAAGGGGTATTTTATACCCCTGAAGATGAGTCATGCTTGGAATCTTTACTGTCTGGTAACAATCTCTAAGACATCACAAGAGTCTTAGCAACTTCTCCTGCCTGACACTTACAATTTGTCTTGAGGTAAAATTTGGCCTTATACCCACGAGGGGACACATCTGCCCCTGGGGAGTGGCATCTTGCACAGATGTCTGTGTGTGCTTAGGGTATACTTTCAACTAGTAAGCAGAATGGTTGAGAGAAACAGAGACGCCCGAAGAGCTCATTGTAGCTAGCAGGCATGCTCATTAGAGCCTCACCTTTCACCTGCAGCTTAAAAAATCGTTGTGATTGCAGAAGCGATCTGTGTGTGTGTTAAGTGCACAGAGGTGGCTGGGCAGAGTTTGTCTCCCCAGACAGCACAGTGAGCTTAGACCTCCTCAGAATAAGGGGTGTGTCCAGTGTGGCCAGCTCTATTCACTCGGCTTTGCTTCTTAACCCAGGAACTGAGGGCTCAGAGCAGCACTGGCTCACATGCTCCTCTCTGCAGATCCCCTCTGCTGGCAGTGACTGGGAAGGAGCAATGGCAGACAAATGTGCCACATGGCCTTGAGGACTAAAACAAGGACCTTTCTATTAGCCACGAAAGGCACTGCCTCTCCATTGTCTGTTACCATTTCTTTTTCCCTGCCCCACATTCCTGAAGAAGGCAACTTCTTCGTTCTCAAATGCTCTTTGACACACAAGGTCTTTGAGCATCTCAGGGCTCTGTTAAAGTGCTCCTTGGAGCTGCATGTTAACGTTCACGTTCCAAACCAGTGTACTCCTCAACCTGATTCTCACGGCCTGTCTGCTGCACTGGGGACCTCTGATGGGTACACATCCTTACACACCTAGGCCCGGGGCCACCAGTGTTTATTTCTGTAATTCCTAAAAACATAACTTTCCTGTGAGCATTCTGGGAAGCCTCATACCTTCCTTCGAACAAACTTTGTCAGAGAGCCAAGTCAAATACTGTCTGTGTGGTAAGTGGATTCTAGGGGAGATGCCTGCGACTACCTACCCTGGGTGTCTAGCCTGCCCTCCAGGACAGCTTTACAATGCTAACTGCACTCCACAGTGGAGCTGACTGCCTTCTAAACTCAAGTCCAAGCAAAAAGACAAACCACTCTCTAGGGATAGATCCTTCCCCGTCCTTAGTACTGGGAATGTCAGGTACAAAATCATAAAGTAGTAATTAGAAGGAACGTGAAAGTCAGCAAACATTGCCAGATAAGTAAATTCAAAATGTATCACCTAAACCTGGCTTGCTCTTGGGCAGATCTATCTATCTTCGACAACTAGACAAGCCCTGAGCCTAAAATCTGAAGATCCCCTGAAGTTCTTACCTACCAGTCCTAGATTTACCACATGAGACACATGTGATCTCTCTTCTATAAGCCAGCCTTTCAGCCATCTGAAGACAGATACCTAGCCTAACTTTCAGTGACAGGCTGTGAATTTCCTGTTGTATCCCAGCCATGTTCCTAAAAGAGTCAATATGACTTATTTATCTGCCTCTCACAATGCAGTATTTTAAGAGCAGTCTGTCAATGCTGAAAAAAAGAATCATAACTATTACTTTGATTAAATAATCTCTATTCTGCTACATAGTTTTTGTCTTTGTCTCTGTCTCTCTCTGCCTCTGTCTCTGTCTCTCTCTCTCTCACACACACACACACACACACACACACACATATACTCCTTACGAAAATACACAGTATATATGAACAAGTCATCTTTATTTTATTCTATTCTAAGAAAGACATTTTGCTATTACTGCGTATATGTGTTTATGTGTGTCCATGCTGGTGTGCACAAGCCACAGTATTTGCATGGTGGTCAGCGGACAATGTTCAGGAGTAGGTCCTTACCTTCTGTGTGCTTTAAGACAGGCTCTGCTTAGTTTTTCTGCTGTGTACACCACGGTAGCTGGTTCATGAACCTTTGGGGATCCTACCATCTCCACCCGCACTGCCCCTTAGGAGTGCTGGGATCCCAGATGTTCACAACACACATCTGGGTTTTGCATTTGCTCTAGGGATTAGAATTCGAGTCCTTAGGCTTGTGGGGCAAGCAGTTATATCCACTGAACTATCTTCCTAGCCCCACATTCTAAGAAAAAAAAAATTAAGATAGTTTATGAAAGTGACTGGTAAGCAGTAGGGTAGGAAAGTCTAGAAAAATGGGTACATGAGCCGTGGTGAGGGCTAATGAGGACAAACAGGTGACTGCTGCTGCTCAGGCTGCCAACTTTCCTCCTCCAGGGGCCATAGCAACAGTTGGGATCAATACTCATAACTGAAACTGAATGTAATTAATCATTCACTTTTGAGCTATTCAATATTAATTCTACTAGAACTACATCCCACAACAGAGGCCTAGGTGATGGATCACCCAAGAAAGGAAAACACTGTAAGACAACTTTCCATAGTCACTGGGCTCCCATGACGGCTGTGCCCAAAGGCTTGAAGCCTTTATACACCTTCTAACCCTGCCATTGCTATCCCTGGGGAATCAACATGAGTTTCTGACCCAGGCTGCTCACTGTAAATACTTTGTTATTCCTTCACTGGGGCAGAAGCATCAGACCAGTCAGTCCTTCCTCTGTTCATGTGACTTCAGACCTGAGTTCTAGAGGAGGCACCTTGAGAGAGAAAATTCTTCAGGAAAACAACAACAGCAGCAACAGCAACAGCAACAGCAACAACAACAGCAACAGCAGCAGTAACTCAACTAGAAGGGTCCTGGGCATGAGTACACTATTGGTGCTTCAGCCTGTCCCTAGCCGGTTACTCCCAGGAATTCAGCTCCTGTGAAGAGCCCGCCCTGAGAGCACAGTGGTGAGCTTCCCCAGCCCAAATGAAGTGCTCACAGCCCGGTGTACATCGGAGGACTTCCACTCAGAGCCGCAGTTCCTTCGGCAAAGAATATGTCATCTTAGGCCAACCTATACATATTCTCTTCAGATTCAAGGGCACTCTTGAACACCCTGCACTGTCTGATACCAAAGGCTAAAAACTCTCTCTCCAAGTCAGCTCCATGGAGCACTGTCTTTACAGCATTATAGATTCACATACATCTTCTTCTAATATAACAGCTTAATCTATAATTCCTAAAGACGGGAGGCAAAGAAAGGCTTGTCTTTCTGAATATAAAAAACAAAGTGGCTGTTCACAGCATATTGTGTTCTACAATAAACAAAGATGAAATAATGAATTTCCAAATTGGGGATGATGGGTCAGTAAATTATAGCACGTCAAGTTCACAGGAATTATGCAGAGGTTAAAATGAAAATTATAAATAAGTGGCCAAATTGAAGCATGCTTTAAAAAGAACAGTAAAAATACTAAATTACTTATACCATAAGGTCACGACTATGCACAGCATTCCAAGGAAAGGGATGACAATAAATGAATAAATAAATAAATAAAAATAGAAAATAAAAGGCCAACTTGCAAGGAAGATTTTTTTCTTTCATCTCATGATTCATTATTGCAGGTAACACATGTGGACAACTTTCAGACACACACACAGACACACGGACACTGTGGATATTTAAGTCTTATGAACAAGGTCACATGAAAGCTTTCTCTTGCCACAGAGCTACAAGAATGTAAACTCTAGCAAATGCAGCTAACAGGATGGATTCGATCAAGTTGAGCTGAAGCAAGCTGCAGACACTAGGCTTGTGGACTGCTTGCTATGACAAGTTCAGCGACAGGGTCAGAGGAAGTTGCACAGCAGGCTGACCTATCCCTGGAAGATCTTCAGAGACTCTCTACACACAGACACTATCATTGTCAACTACCTACAGATGCAGAAGGGAAAATCCAACCCAGAGGTGATATGGAACTGGCAGAGTAATACACACCCAGAGAGAACTAGCTAAAGATCCCAATTAATCGGGACAGAGTTAAAAGTGTCATTTTGTAGGGGGTTAAGAGCAGTGTCTGGGCTCAGAGAGGGAGCACTGAGCAGGTCCTAAAGCCAATCAGGAATGAGCATTAGCTCAACTGTGTTCCTGCTCATGCTGCAGCAGCAGATGCTGGCTGGCTGAGCCTGCAGTGACTCAGGCTAGCCAGGCCCACTTCAACATCCCGTCGCTTTGGAAAGACCCACCCCGTGTCCCATTCCACTAATCGTAATTTCTCATAACATGCCACTGTAAAACCAGTATACTAAACAACTGGATTTTACTCTTTATTCACTTACTATTATTACACTTTGTCTACTTAACTTCTCCTTTGTCAAGACAAGAATCATGCTTGGTTTAAAGATTAACACATGCAGCTCAATAAGACCTTGTTGAAAATTATGATACTGGCTAAACATTCAAAGGACTTCAAATGAAGAGGGGAAAAGGACTTTAAAAGCACAGTGACATTCAGGTGTTTCCAGCTTGTTCTAGTGCATATGCTCTGACAATATCAACATTGACTCCTACGTATCAAATTAAGCCAATAATCGCAGCTGTGATTAAAATTTTAGTCCTGTCGGACAATCAGGGTAAGTATCTTTATAGCTGAGGATAAGGCCAAAGAGTTACAGGTCTGAAGAAAGACAAAGACAGACAACTGATTGGTCACATGACAAGGTAAGCAGTATCTATGTAAATAATAATAGAGCCATAGATACCTTTAGAAAAGTGTTTTTAAAAGTAAAAAACGACATTTTTTTGGCATCTTTTTCCAAGATAAACTACTTTGGCAATGAGTATTTTCCTACAAATTTTCCCATTGTGATCATATATAATTCTAATCATGTAGAGAAGGATATGTCTTAATAATCTGTATAGGAATAATTAAGATGTAAAAAGGAAATCCATTTTTGCTAATAAAAAGGACCTAAAATCATCGATTCTTAGAAAATTAAAAGGAACAGTCAACAAAGTCTGATGTCATCTTGCAAGGTCTCCAGATACCCAGGCAAGAAGTAAAAGGGCTTTAGAAACAGAGAAAGTTTCTCCATTTCTTTTTCTAATTGGAAGGAAAAAAAAAAAGCAAAACAACAACACATTATTGACAGCTGACTTCGCAGATGGCCCCTGAACTCTTGGCTGTCCAAACCAAAGAGTACCCTCCCTCCCCCCACCCTCCAAATGCCAGGAGAAAAACAGGCCTCAGGAGAATGCTCCAGGAACCCGACTTCAAAGGAATTCAGGAGAGGAAAAGGTAAAGATACCCAAAAAGATTCGTGGTGGTGGTGATGGCAGCCAGTTGGTTTTGAGGACCAATGTCTACTCTAATTAAACCACATACATAGCTGCACATTCAAGACCTGTCACAGTGGGATTTCCATGCCACTCAGACAAAAGAAAGCCATACTCCACTCCAAAGAAAGAAGAGTGCTAACAACTGGACTCAGGCAGGCAGCTGGCTCTGGGAAGCCACAGGCTGTGTCTGGTAGCCAGGTGAGGGGCTCCAATGTGAAGATAAAAGAACTGGATGACAGCTGGTACCTTGAAGTATTACCCCGGGGAGCATGAGTCACCACAGGGGCTGGGTGTGGTTTCAGGTGATCAGTTTGCTGGGACTTTCAACCTGGTAACAGGACAGCTGCCTTTGGCTTCGGTGTTATGCTGAAAACTTGTCTTTACGGGAAACAGAGGACAAAAGTCAGGAAAGCAGTTTCCTGCTGTAGGGTTAGTGTACACAAAAATGGCAAGCGCCACCTGGAATTCGAAATGCGGGACTGATGGTTTGGGGAGGAAATATGCATCTCTTATCCTGAGTGAAGGCACAAGGAGGACCTCCACAGACTGCAGGCTTTAGCAACCACTTCAAACATACAAAGAGAAAAGAAAAAACAAAGATAAAAACCAAAAAGCCACAGGATAACAGATCCCGAGGACAGTGAAAAAGAAAAAGGCTCAATTCCAAATGATCCTTGTGAAAGAAAAAAGAGCCTGCATCCACATTCTATGTAGGCGCATGTGTACAGTGCGTGGGGAGGACGCTGATTGAAGCAGTGTGCCCAGCATGCTTACAACAGGCTGGACCAATCAGAATAAAAGCACTCACGCAGCACAGAGGGGCCTTCTCCCTGCTCCCACAAGGAAATGTGTCCACACCTGGGAAGAGCCAGGGTGACACTCCTGGTAACAGCAAGAAAGCACTGCTCTCTACACCTACATGACCTTCTCAGAAAGGTGAGAGAAGGCCTTTGCTGTTCTCACACAACTGGTTAAGTTGGTAACCAGGGCATCACTGACATGAAGGACTGCAACCTTACCAGAACACTTGATTCACTGATAGCTGGCCATGCAGAAAAAAACAAACAAACAAACAAAAACGGAAAAGGAATGCATGTGATAAATTTAAACTTTTTGACAATTTTCTCTTTTGTATAGTTGTATTGCTTACTATATAACATACTATGTAACAAGAGAATTATATAGACTCAGATTATTGATATATAAATATAAGAGATCATGAGACTACCTAATTTTTCACAGTCTATGCAATCACTCCACAGTGCGGTCCCCAGTACTGATTTTGGAGAAACAGAGCGGGAAGACATGTCTATGAAAACAAAAATGGGGCCAATAAGACTCAGTCCTAAACTTCATGAAAGAATGCTTACCCACGTGAGAGGTATTTGTGTCCTGGTTGGTCTCCTAGGTGATGAGTTCAGTCATGGCTACTTTATTTAGGAAGGATGCTGACCAAGTGAAATGTGTCTGAAGGAGCACTGGAGTGGAAAGGCCACAACCCACAGAAACAGCTGGAGGATCAGGGTAGCTTCCTCCTGAGCAGGAGACTGGGAACCCAACATTTTACAAATACAAACTCACTACAGAGATGAGGCGGTATAGACTAGGACAAAACGAGCAGGAGACTGGCCATGCTTAGTAAAGGAGACACTGTCTAATCATGGAATTAGCTGAGCTGCCCACTGCCAGAAGTTTAGAATAGACGGGCACAGAGACTGCCAAAGTAAAAGAGAATGCAGATGAGCTCTCCAGGATGCGAAGGAATCAAGGTCTCTTGATTTCAGCTCCATCTCAGTCTCTTCAAAGAGGCTCTCAAGGGAAATGCAGACTAGGGTCTGGGAATGAACTAGTTAGAGACAGGCTATATGAGGTGCTACATTCAGAAGAGTGGTGATCACTGTGTGTAGCCCCCACTTAGCCACAGGACACACCACTACTCAGTAGCCTCTGACTAAATCTACCTAACTTATTTAGTCATGCTGTTTTGAAATGCTGCTATAGATATTCAGTTTGTCCTAAAGAACTTTATTATGATATAAGCCTAAATTTCTTTTGAGAAGAAAGAAGAAGAGGAGAAAAAGAAGATGGAGGATGGAGGAGGAGGAGGAGGAGGGAAGGTACAATCAATCAATCTCAGATTCTTCTTTTGGCAACTAATCAGTGAAGCAAATTTACTTACAACATAATTGAGTGTGTATTGACTCAAAGGACCTTATGGCCAGAGCAAAGACAATAAATTCTATGGTTAACTTTCATCCTTTATATTCTCTTCACTACTACAGTTCCAAGATTCCTCCAGAAAATGATCTCTAGTCTGTCAGGACACTTTGAGGAATGATGCTTGTGTTCTAACCTGAATTTTCTGCAAACACTAACCTGCAAAGACTTCTTTTCCTTGCCCCCTTCCCCCATTTAATAGAAGAAAATAAGCTCCACTGAAACAGCACAGAACACACAGCAAGCGGCCACCTGGAACCCGGCTCCGTGTGCCCTGAGGTTCCCAGTGGCCAATTGGAACCCGACTCCATGTGCCCTGAGGTCCCCAGTGGCCACCTTGAACCCAATTCCATGGGCCTTGAGGTTCCCAGCACTGCTTCCTTTACAGGGAGGGAAAGCAGCCGGTAATCTGATGTGACAGCTGGCAGCTAAAAGGTCTGAGAAAGTCCAAGTGATTCTTCTTCTGAACTGAGAATTTACAATGTGAATGGTGGCTTCTTCTTACCACAGTTAGGGTGGCCCGGTTACCAGGCTGAAATGCTGATTCACCTGGGTCAAAAGTGCTGCCAATTTGGGGTTATATCCAGACAGGCCAGAACTTTCATCAGAAAACTGCTAAGGAGGAAAAGTATGAGAATATTTCATTCACAATGGCTTAAAAAAAAAAAAGTCTAGGAATAAATTTAACCAAGAAAGTGAAAGACTTCTATAAAAAAAAAAAATTAAGATGCTGATAAAAGAAAGTAGTCAACCAGATGGCGGAAAGTCCTTGCATGCTCCTGGGCTGGCAAAATAATATTGTAGAGATGGTATTCAACCAAAGCCATCTACAGATTCAAAGCAACACCCATCAAGATTCCAGCAATGCTCCTACAGAATCACACGAAACAGTCCTGAAATGTGTATGGAAATAGAAAAGACCACAGACAGCTAAAGCGACCCATCTGTGAACACATCTGGTTGGGGCTGTCACATTACATGGTATCTAACTATACTACAGAGCCATGGTAACAAAAATAGAGGACAGCAGACAGAGAATCACACATGTAGGCCAAAGGAATATAAAACAAGCCTTAGAGATCCACAATACAGATAATGGCATCTAAATTTTGATAAAGGGACCAAAACCACAAACTGGTAAAAAGACAGCTTACTCAATAAATGATACTGGCAAAACTGAATATCCAACTGTAGAAAAATGAAATTAGATCTATATCTCCCACTTTATACACACATAAATAAATCAATTCAAGCTTAATCAAAGATCTTGGCTTAAAGTATAAAAAAAGATACATTCACTGTAAAAGAAAAGACCTTTACTAGCCATGTATTTTCTGTCTCGAGATTTTAAGATACAGGTCTCTGGCTTTCAAAAACCTCTTTAATTCATTAGTAAATTAGATGATCTAGCTTCAACAAAATACTAAGTGGGCTTAAGATACAGGAGACCTTGTCACCCAGGGCGCCTCTCTGTCTTCATCTTTCCCTCCTTACCGAGGACATCACTGGTGGCCATGATGTCACATGTGTACATAGCTGCCATCAGGCGTTGAGGTTTCACCTGCAGAGCGTAGCGGCATGCTTCTTTCATGGTGGCAATTAGCTGCCCGGAGAAGGGTCCATAGCAGTCAATGACTGGAGAGTCTCCTTTCTGGGAAGTCTCTTCAAAGGGCTCTGAGCAGACATCTTGCTGCTCTTGGCTTTCATCTCCAGAGTGACAGGTTTTACCTTCCCTCTCTCCCTCTCCTGCCAGATCACACTGACCTTGGTTCTGTTTATCACTTGCTCCTTGTTCTACACATTTATTTAGCTCCCACTTTTCTAGAACAAAACAGACACCCATGAGGGGCTCCTCACACATGGGGCCAGAGAGGGTCGCCAGCTGGAAGCCACTCACAATGCTGTTGCCAAAGTCTCGGAATCTGCTGGCTTCTTTTGATTCTCTGCCAGATGGGCCACACCATACTGAGTTCTGGAAATCTTCACTTCTACTGACTAGGATGTTGGGCCCACATTTCCTTGGGCCAAATGACCAGATTTGGTCAACAGTGTTCCTCCATTTCCTCCCTGTTAGGTGCTTCTCTAGTTTCCCTTTGAATTCCCAGATTTTCTCTTGGGTCTTCTGATGAATGGCCTGGGTATTTCTACCCTCATTCAAGGAGGATGTCAAAAGCTCCATGGAACGAATCAAGTCGCTGTTTTCTTCCAGAATCCTAGTGACTTCTTCTGGAAGCGGTATGGCACGGACACTGAGTGTGGCCAGTTTATTGGGTGTTGGTATGGTGATAAGCCCATCAGAGTCTACATGGATCCCCTCTGGGATTTTGCTTTGTTCTTCTTTTGTTTGGTGTATAACAGCAACTTTTTGCTGTCTGCCTATTTCTTCATTGACCATGTCAACTTTGGGAGGTTTTGTGATAGTTTCTCTGAATGGAATAATGGGTTCAGATACACTGATGTGAATCTTTGCAAACCTATGAGAGCAAGAGAAATCGCAGATGGTTAGAATCTTAGCCTTGCATCACAATAGAGATAACAGAAAAACATAAATATCATTTTCTATGAGGCCTGTCATTTACATTTTGCCTCAGTTCACACGGTGCTTTCATTTTAGACTGAGAGACAACCTCTGATGGGAACGGACCTCCAGGGAGTTCTAGGCTTGTGCTGGGAGATTGCTGCTTTGTTCATTCTCAAGACAACTAAGCCATCTCTTTAAGCAAGATTGTTTTGAGTAGAAAACAAATATTGTAATAGGATCTGCCACATGACTCCTTTAAAATCAAATCTGCCAGACTTGGGTCTAGAGAAGAAGAACCCAGTGATTATCCCTCTGAAGAGACAGTCAGAGACTCATGCCAGTCAGAACTGCACAATACATTCTATATTGACAAAGAAGCTCATGTGAAGCCAGACCAACCCAGGACTATCTAGACTAGCACGGCACCATGAACCTCCTGTAGTGACAGGAAGTTCTATCTTCTCTGTGATGACTGAGCACTGGAAACGTGGCTAGTACAACAGAAGAAAAATATTTTAATCTTATTTAAATGTAAATATCCACACGATGGCTGAACATTGGAAATGTGACTAGCGTTATTGGTTTTTGACCGGTATTATTTATACAGCTTCATGTGATCCCACACCTTCACACAGTGCCTACAGTACTATATAGCACAGGGCTTGAGCCCTGATCTGGCACAAAGTTCAGAAAGTTCCCCTTTGACACAGTACTGGATTTAGTTTCTTTCATGACAGCTGTAAGCTTATCCAGGGCAGAGACTGGAAGCTGGCGAGGACCGACTCTGCTGCCGCTGCTGAGGAACTGGGCAATCTTTCTTTCTGTCTTATTTTCTGTTTATGCCATTGTCAAATCACACTAAATCTTTGGGTAGTCTACATCTTTGTATGTATGCACTCATGCATGTACAAGTACATTATACTGATTTTTCAAATTTCAAAATGATATCTTCCTATTTATTCCCTAAGGAAACTAAGTGTTGACAATTCATCCTAGGTTTCTTTCTGTTTTTAACATTTTGTAGATATGGCCCAAGTACTTTATTTTATGCCTTTTTGTAAATTTGAAAACTCAATAGTTTGTTGTTTTTTCTTTTTAATGAAAATGGTATCTAAATGGATTTTAGCACATAGAACCTGAAACAGATAATGTACAGAAGTAAAGAAAAAGCATGAGAGCACGTTACTCCCACAGAGAGCTATGGTTCTTTGAGTAAGCTTTTCTTCTTTCAAGGATTAGCTTACTTCAAGTCTACATGTCTGCTCCAGGATGCATGCGATGGATGAATGACTACCTGGTATTGTACCAATTAAAACTTACTTTGATACTCAAACCTGAGAGTTTATACAGATGAAGCTGTAGTTCAATCTCACCAAACAATTCAGATGGAAAGAGAGAACAGCAGTGAAGAGCTTCGAGAATACACACGTGTGTGCTCTGCTCTGTGGTGGCCAGTCACTACACTGAACCATCATGCCACCTCCTTAACAGACACTAACACAATCCCCATCGTATAGAGGAAAGAACCAGGCAAGCGTACATATTGTCCAAGAGGCTGGTGAGTGTAGGGTCTAGGATCTAAATCTAGCTCTGGCTTTAGCGTTCACACTCTTCACCATTACACGCAGTGAAAAGTCGAGTTTCACTGCACACATTGCACTGCAGTGAAAAGTTTTGTTTAAAAGCATGATAAAAAATTCACAGTGCTAAATGATTCTGATCATAGGTCATGTAAACTTAATTTGTATGAAGTCTGTCAATATAATTAAAATTATAATATAAAACAATATATGCTAAAAATGTCAAGTGATCTATAATCATTATTTAAAATGTCAAGTTGGCATTCAATACTTATTCTTTGTTTTTTAAAAGAAGTATTTAGATGGAATAAAAATTGCCATTAACTGGCTCCAAATAGCTAATCCAGTCTTTTCTTAAGTGTGTGACTCTTCCCACTTCCCAGTCTGAGGGTTTATTGCTACTCTATCAACCCCAGCAAGCCATTCTTGCTGTTAGAGGCTCAGGTGGGAGGGACAGCGGGACATGTGGGTCTGAGCATCTCATCCTATCAGTTGGCACCTCGCTAGGCACATGTTTGACTCCCTTTTTATGCATGGTTAGGGGCTACTGAAATAGTACTAATGAAAACCCAAACCATTCTTTATTTCATGCTGTTAGAAATAAAAGGCCAGATTCATGTTCAAGCTTCTTTTTGATTTTTTAAAATATTTATTTTATTTATATGAGCACACTGTTGCTCTCTTCAGATATACCAGAAGAGGGCATCAGATCTTATTACAGGTGGTTGTGAGCCACCATGTGGTTGCTGATTTGAACTCAGGACCTCTGGAGAGCAGTCAGTGCTCTTAACCGCTGAGTCATCTCTCCAGCCCCCCTATTCAAGCTTCTTGACTACTTAAAAGCATTTACTGGAATTTACAGTCTCATGTGGCTAGGTAACAATTGGCCTGCACTTTGGCAAACAAACAACCAACAAAAGCCCACAGAGTGATGACAGAACTCCTTGTTTTTACAATTCTTGTAGGCTTTTAAAGTGACTTATTTTTGTTTAGGTTCAATAAACATGTTAGGTAAGGAGGTAGATCAGGTAAATGCCTTGTAGCAGAGAAAACTTCAAATGGTCTAAGATTTAAATTTGCCAGTTAATTGTTGGAGGGTGGGTGAGTAAGAAGAGAATGAAATTACCAAAAGAGAAAGAAACAAAACAAAAAACTGTGACTTCCAGCCTTATCTCAGATAAGTCTCTAAGGCTGTGCTGGACATAAATCTAAATGTGTCTTTGTTTGATTACATTGCTAATTTTTTTTAATTGGCAGGTTTAATAAAAGGTTTATTTTTATTTATATGTATGTGTGTGTACTGTATGAGTTTATGTGCATCATGCGTGTGAAGGCGACCAGAGGGCTCAGGATTCCTGAGGCTGTGGGCTGCCTAAGGTGGATGCTAGGACTGGAATCTGGGTCCTCTGCAAGAGCAGCAGCTGTTGAGCCATCTTTCGCTCAGCGGGTGGAGTGCTTGCAGTGCAAGCCTAAGGGCGCGAGTTCGATCCCCAGAGTCCATGTGGAAAACGCCAGTGTGCTGGTTTGTGCTGGCAGTGTCCCTGCGGAGGGGAAGAGAGCCGGGCTCCTGGGGTTCGCTGGAGAGTAAGCCTAGCTTAGTTGGGTTGCTCAGTATCTGAGGAATGGCATCCAAGGCCTCCACACACACCTACAAGCATATGTACATGCATCTCCCGACCCAAATATGCATACAAAACAATAAAATAGAAGCACGGATGCTAAAATAAACAAATAAATAGAAAAAGCACAGGAGTGGGAAAATAGTTTTAAAATTATAGAGAATATTAGGTACTCTAAGGAAGCCAACTACGAAGCTATTGAAACTGAGAAAATACAACCATACCATTATATTGTTACCTTTTATTATAAAGTAACAAAAAAGCTATGCCCTACTTTGAATCTCTGAGGTTCCACAAAGTCTGCTATAGAAATTGCTCACACAATTAAAGCCATTCCACACTGTGGAGGGACGTGCGCAGTTGTTAAATCTACAAGGAACCCGGAGCAGAGGCTTTATAAATCACAGCAATCAGAGCCTGCTGTTACTTATAAATAGATAAATAGATGAAGGACAGACAGACAGACAGACAGACAGACAGACAGACAGACAGGCAGACAGACAGACAAAGTGCAGTAGGCGTCTACATAGCTGTGACGGTGCTTCGTGTGGGTTCTTGCTCTGTCTGTCCTGTATCTAAGATCTCCATGCTGAGAACTCGGACAGCTCCTCTGGCTTAGAGACAGCAGCTGACACTTCATCTCTCTCTCTTCTCTATACAAACCACGGATGGGTGAAAAAGTTGAAACAAGAGGCATGCCCCTTGACAACTAAAAGGTCCTAGAAGGCCATAGCCGTTCTTAATATAACTGTGAGATGTAGCAGTCACAAAGACTAGAACACAAGGAATCAACTGATTTGTAATCATTTAGGTCAAAGTGAACATCCATGTAAACTGTTGCCCAGGCTAAAAACAGTTTCTCTAGCCATAAGAAGGCACCTCCCCATTTCTTTCAAGTCCCTCACAGGCAACCATAACTTTCTATTATATTCTGTCCCCTATTTTGTTTTTCCTATTTAAATGCAAACACCTAAACTATGCAGTTTAATTATGTATATACAAGTATACATGTGTGTGCATGTGGACACTAAAGATCAACAACGGTCTCTTCCTCAATCAGTCTCTACCTTAATTAGTGACAACCTACTTATGGTGGTAGATTTCTAGAGCTCCAGATATTTAGGAGGCTGAGGGACAATCACTGGAGCCTGAGAGTGTCAGGCCATCCCAGGCCATGCAGTGAGAACCTACCTTAGAACAAGAATGCCATCAAGAGCACACATCCTGACAGACACTTGCCCAGCTTTGTTACACATACAGAGATTCAGAAATGGAAGATTTGCCAAGCTGAGGGAAGTGGCTGTTCCCTTAGGACTTGGCACAAACCAGATTCCAAGAGTGTATCAATTCCTACTCCCACTCTGCAGCTCCTCCATCACTTGAGAATGTCTTGGTGGACATAGAGATATCTTACCCGTGTGTGTGCACTCATGAGCAGGCAGGGTACAACTGTGACTGTTGTGCCTCAGAGGCCACCTTCCTTGTTTGTGAGGCAGGGTCTCTCACTTGCTTGGTATTCACTAAGTAGTTTAGGCTATCTGGTCAGCAAGCCCCACAGATCAGCCTGTGGCCACCATCCCAACAATGGGATTACAAGTGAGTGCCAACATTCTTGCTCTCTAATAAGGGTCAAGGATTCAATTCAGGCCTTCAGGTTTACAGGCAAGGGCTTTACCAGCTATGATCATACATCTCGAATGCCTTTTTGCCTTTAGATTCCTGTTGTGATGTGCCTGTTAGTGCTGGTAACACTTCCTTTTGGATTGTCAGTTATTTTTAGGCATTGTTTAGATATGAGGACATAAGTCTCACACGCTGCAGGTATTACAAAGGTTAGAACATGCTGGTGATGCTTTCTTACTCTGTAGACTTTGTTGAGGATGAGCTAAATCTTCACTGTCATTTGTCTTTAAAATCCAATTTTATTACCCACTTCTTGTACATTCTTGTACATATTCCCCTACCTTACAGTATCTTCTAGACTAGACAGTTGTCAGTCTTTACACATTAACCTACAATCTACCTCACATACTCTTTCAAGTAGGATATGAAATAAGACCCCCTTCCCAACACTCCCCTCCCCCGCCACAGATATCAAATTGGGTAGCACTGTTCACTGAAGAATCTGTCCTTTCCTTGTTGCACTGCCCTGCAACCCATTTTTGGAGTCTCTATTCTACTCCATCACTTCTGCGGTCAGCACTACAATCACAGTCTTACTGCTGCTTTAAAGAAAGACTGATTCCCAATCTTGTAGCACAGTGATAACACCCAGCTGGGAGTTCTTTGGTTATTACTGGCCCTTTTGTGAAAATTTGCACACAAATTTTCAAATCAGCCTGAAAAGTCTTATTCACATGGGGGTGGGGGTAAGGATACACTGGACACATCCTTCAAGGACATGACCCCGGTGACATATCCCTCAATCAAAGCCCACCTAATAGGCTATTCAGGGTAATTCCTTCTCATGACTCTTGGTCCCTCATATAAGCCCTTACTTATCACAGGGCACTGGGCTACTGTAGAATTGAATGGCCCATTTGCCAACACCACTTGGTTCTCTTTCTGGGAATTCAAAAGCAGTACTTGTCAGAGCCACAGACCATTGCCTGACTAAGCCAGTGCACCTGCCCACCGTCCCCACCAGTTCTGCACTGAGCCTCACTGACTTCTCTGCTGACCACCTTTACATATCCTTCCTTCTGGGACCCAGGTAACCTCTGAGTTCTGACAGGCAGCACTGGGCTTGATGTCTTTCCTCTATCACAAGAGGCTGCATGAAGGGAATAATTTTGTTTGTCTTGAGGGAGTGAGCAGTAAGCAGGACTTTCAGAAATGATAATATTTAGTCAAACAGTTAAGGATCACTTCAGAATTTAAATGGGATTGCCAGTCACTACCCCAGACACTATCTTCCCTAAGAGGCTGAGACAGGAGGATTGTGAATTCAAGGTCAACCTGTGTTCTATACAGGGAAACTCTACTTTTTTTTTTAAAAGAGAACTTTCGTGATATTTTAATAAAGCAGTATATACTTTTAAAAAAGATTTGTTACAGTTCTCGCTGCTTTCATTTAATGTAACTATAAATTATGTTCAGTTTTTAAATAATAACATTTTCTAGGAACATTTACATGGCATAGTTCCTAAAATAAAAATATATTCATATTTATTGAAATTACTTAATACCATGTCAATGGTATATTTCTAGAAAGCTATTATTAAAGATATTTGGAATTTTCCCTCCAGAGGTTAAAAGGCATCCACAGTAAAAATCAGGAGGTGAAAACACTAAGCAAAGATATCAATTAGATATCAATTTAGAGCTACTAAAACAAGTTTTGAGTTTAAGGAGAAAATATTTTTTAAAATAATTTAAATTATCAAAAACAGATTTTTAAGGAAGCTAGCAACCTGAGAATGTGAAATTATTTCATGTGAAGTTTTACTTTGTCAGTGGGAGAGTGAAATGGGGAGAAAAACCTATTTAACAAACAGAACAAATACCATTTCTAAAGCTTAGTAAGAAACCTGGAGTCTGGGGTCCTACCAGCCTGAACGTACCTGATCTACTATAATCTCATAAGCTAAGCAGGGTCGGCCCTGGTTAGCACTTGGATGGGAGGAACCCTCTGGAACTGTCTTATTTGTATCTCATGATTTACCCAAACAGAACTTGAGAAAACGGCGACAAGAGATGGAAATCGATCTTAAGAGTTTTGTGTGGATCTCAGCTATACAAACAGGGAAAGGGAAAAGTTACACTAGCATTTCCCAGAGAGGAAGACAAGGCAGACTCTGCATCTGGAAGGAGACCTTGCCTCATCCTACAAGGACTCCACTGCACACTGCTGCACAGTCCACACTGTCTGCTGTGGCCACTGCCGTATCCAGTCTATGGGCTTGTTGTGCAGGTGAGGTGACAAACACGGGAACCACATGTTATACTTAGCAGCATATGATTAGAATAACCATTTATTATCTAGGTTATCATTATTACCTTCCCAGAAAATTTAAAAAGAAAACAGCTATTACAAGAAAATTCTCATTGTTTTCATTAGTAAACACATGTATGTATATATAACAAATACCTTTTGTCTTCCAGATTGTGATGTTGTAAGGTGTACAAAAGTGTGAGCAGTCACTTTCAAACACTATTGGTAGTTACAGTAGTTGGGGCACTTGTTTTCTAAGTTAGCAGTAACAGCTGCAGAAGCCTGTCATGGCCAAAGGAGCAGAGCCCGACACAGACAGCTGCCATCGTAAATACCTATAGGACCAAACGGGCTTATGGACCTGAGTGCTCAGAATCGTCATTTCTGCATATAACCTGATAATCCTTACTTTTCTATACTTTCCTTATTTTTGCAAGAAACATACATTATCAACAAAACAAAGAAGAAAAACATTATTTATAAAGTGATCTGGTATGCTCAGATATAATGACTTACATATGACCTTCATAGAGAAATTTCCAGAAGGTTTACATTGTCCTAATCACAGCCTGAATTTACAAGATTTTTGTTGCTTTGAAATGTGCTGTGTGGATGCTTAAAATCAACATATATATTTTAAAATGTTTCATGACTTAAGTTAAAACACAAAATTATTCAAATGTATGAAATTCATGTCAGTTTTCAGTTATTAACATTTAAATTTATGACCCAATAGCAGTTTTATGTCTGAATCGAGGGCACTGCATTTCTCTTCCAAAATAAACCACAGTCTTAGTTGACCTGTTTTGGAAACATTAAAACATCTCACTGATCTTAAGAGTTATCATTCTCCATCTCTAGCATTTTAATCTGACCTTTCTCGTAAGTCATCCAAACATCGCTGAAGGTGGACCTCCCCAGCTGTAACCAAGACATGCTCTCCTGTTTCTTGAATTAAAATCTGGACACAGGGATCAGCTTGGTTTAGCAGCTTCATTCCTTTCACAAGCTGAGGCATTTCACCTAGATGACAAAATGAAACAAAATAACAATGGTAGAAGAACCAATATGACCTAGAGACAACAGCGGCTCTGCTGGGGGCATTACAATAAAGTAAGTTCTTAGGCCCCAGGGGTGTGAAGATCCCACTCTCTTGTAGCTGACTTGTACAGCCAGCCAGGATGGGGCCCACAGAGGCTTATCATCAGGATGCCAAGGCTGATTTACATGACTTACATCTCTTCATCAAATTCTTAGCAGATAAAAACTATCATCACCATGCCTGTGAATTCACTTCTCTTACTAGTAACATATATATTATAGATCTAGAAATACAGCAACACTTCTTCAAATAGTATATAAAATCAGCAGATACACAAATCATCTATGATATCTAAGAAACTACTAGAACATATTAAAACAAGAATTTATAAGACAGACTTGGTGACACAGACTTGTTATCCTAGTTAACTCAGGGGCCTAAGGCAGGAGAATCTCAACTTCAAGGTTTGCTTGGGCAACAGAATAAATTCCAGGCTAACCTGAACCATTTAGTGAGATTCTGTCTTAAAAGTAGTGACAGGGTTTGTAAGAGGTGTATTTCGTTGGCACAGTGCCTATTTGTTGTGCACAAGGGCCTCAGCTGGACTCCCAGTACTTCAAGAAACAAAACAAAACCAAGACACACCCATTTGTGAAAGCCCTGGACAGAAGTGTGGGCTCAGGACCCACAGTAACTAGCTACTGCACCCTCTGCGCTCCCTTCCTTGCATGTGCCTGATACAGAACTACTTCAACCCAACAGCACATGGGAGGGGGGGAGAGATGGGACTGAGATCTGCATTTGGGAGTTCCTTTTTCTCTCCTACACACTCATTGCCACTGTGGCTTCCAGCCAGGCCAGAGCAAGTCTTCTGATGCTGAGTAAAGACTGAGGGCGTTCCTATACTGTACTGCTTTGATTCAACATTTTGCTTCACAGCTCTCCAGTGTTCAATTTGAACATGTGAAAGCACAGGAGCTTTCTGCACGGCAGAAACAGGAGGAGATTAAAATAAATTCAACATTCATTTATTTTTGAACTAAAGTTCTAAAAATACCTAACACTATTTATAGTGTTAAAACACTAGACAAGCAATTTAGAAGTGGACATCATAGAAGGAACGCACAGATTAATGTTCTCATTGTGTGGGTGAGGAAAAAGCTGGAGAGAGTGAAAAGAATTTGTGTTCAGAGTCAACAGCAACTATGTGGCAGAACCTGTTTCTGAAGCTGCCTGGACGGGCTTAGAGCTTAGGCTTTGTCCACAGTCACCACAGCCCCACAGACTAGATGGCTCTAAGCCACAAGGGAGTACAGAGAATCCCTAGGGAAGACGGGGTGGGATTTGACCCTCCTAGAGCCCTTTCAGCATGTTGTGGCTTCCCCTTGCTCCTGTGGGCAGATTTGATCTTTGGTGTTGGCTTGACTGTCAGAGCATCTGAAGCCCAGCTTAAAGGACTGCTACACAGACACGGGCAAGACTCACAATACAGGAAGACGGCAGGAGCAGGAAGACTAGGCTCCTTATTAGTTCTCCATCGCTAGATGGCAAAGCCCAGTCTGTATACATCTGTCACCATTCATGCAGACTTAAATCTATCTCTTAGCTAAAGGAGACAGTTTAAGAGTGAGGAGAGAAAAAAGTTTTAGAATGAAATTTGAGACTTGGAGTCAACATTGAAATCAGGGATTTGAAAATGTTTCTGGTAGTCATTGTGTGGCCAAAATCAACACAGACACTCAATGAATTAACCATTTAAAATTCAGAAGGTGATTTTCTTCCCTTATTTTAAAAATCTTACAAATTGACAGTCCACTCGCTGCACAGACATTGACACTAGGGAGTGTAAGAGGAAGTGACATCAAGAAAAGTAGACATTTATTTTCTGCATTTCATTGAGAACTTGGTGTAACTGTTAAATGTTCTAAAAGGAACATGATGATTCGGTACAGGCTGCCAGCTAGCCATTTCTCCTCTGTGACTTACCAACACTGACAATAACCGTTAAAATCAAGTGTTACAACAATGGGGTCTAGGAGACACCTCTGGACAGTAACAGCTCAGAGTGCCAAGTTGAGAGTGAAAATAAGAAAGCACTGTATATCAGCCAGCAGCAGGTGACCTCAGTCACCCTGGCCTCCCAACACTCAGCTCCATTACAGTGGTCCCCAACAGTAGTAGTGACATTTGACAACACACTATTGTGGAAGTGGTGATGTGTGACTGCCAAAGCTACCTCTGGACTGCTCAGTCACTTTGGTCTGACACAGAGCACCTGAGTACCAAGTAAAGAGGCCTTTGGGAGAACAGAGGGCTAACTCAAAATGGATACTTAGTCCATATGGGTGACTCTTGGAAGCTGTTAACCTGCATGTGGCTGCAACCAGAGTATGTATAAAAGCCACTGGCTGGGGACTCTAAGCCCTACTGCCTCCAAATTGCTGACCAAAGGACAAATAAGAGATGTTTCACACTATTAAGTTTTGCAGTATCTTGCCATGACATACTATTACATAATTAATACAGCTACAAAGCACAATTACAGATAGAATGTATCTGAACCAAAAAAATCCCATAGAAACATAGTTATTTTGTTTCTCAATTTTTAAATAATTTATATTTTTGGTATTTCATAATACATACAAAACATCAACAGAAAAACTAATGTACCTGGAAGTCCTCCTTCAGCTCAGGCGGATTTCTTATTTTTCCTCAAAGGAAAGATTTAGGATTGTCTCTGAGGTAGAGGTTTGAAACCTGAATGTAGCACTTATTAACTGTATGACCTCAGACAAGTTGGCTTCTTCTATTTTATTTTAAAACTGTATACACGTGCGTGCGTTTGTGCATGTGAGTGAATAGTGCCTCCAGAGCCCAGGAGAGGCCTCTGTATCTATCCCCTGTGGAGCAGCACTGTCTGAGAGCCACTGGACATGGGGCTGGGAAATGAACACATGTCCTCTGCAAGGACAGTGTAAAATCCTAACCGACAGACGACCGGTCTCTACTGTATTGGTTTCTTTAGTTTTATAACTTTTCTAGTGTTGGGAATCAAACAAATTATACCTATAAACTGTACCTAATTAAGTTCGTTATGCCTCAGTCACACACACATGAAGAGGAGATTAAAAACTGCACTCAAGTGGCTGCCGAGGGGATTAGATGAGATATTCAGTGTCAAATCTGCAGTGTGCTGTTGGGACACATGCACACAGGATTAACGAGAATGATGGAAGCAGTCATGGTTTGGGGGCATTCGTAGTTGTATATAGAGTTCTGAACAGTTTGAGTGTCAGGAGCAGAGGCTAGCCAGTGGGACCTTTGAATCCCAGCTTGGGAAATCCCAGAAGAAAAGTATGAAAGCAAATGGGTGTGGTTTTTCTCTATGACAGAGGAAATGGCAAGGTTCTGGATGAATCCAGTTCATTGAGCTACTAAGTCTTCATGAAGAAGATAAAAGGTCTCAAAGCTAAGAGCTGTGTGCAGGATTGGCTTAGTGGGCAGTGTTATTGGGAGTCTTGCCATGAGACAGCAGAACTTTTTTGTAGTTATTAGACATGGGACCCATGGATGGATGAGTCTCCAAAGGAGGACGAGTATAAGACAGGAGAGCCAAGCACAAACACTACATGTGCTTTGAGGGCTCAAGGACATGGGGACAGCATGAAGGGCAGTTTCTCAGACACTCTGAATATAAAATTAGAAACGGGACAAAGTAGAAGAAACAGGACAAAGTAAAACATTTAGAAACCAAAACATACAAATGGACACTTTCATAATGCAATCCGTGAACATGCTGTTTCCAGCAAATACAACATACTTTATGGAAAAACAGCAATACTTCTTTAAAAATTATAGTGTCCCTCTTTCAAGTATTTCAATTTAGATTTTAAAAGCTCAAAAAAAAAATGTAATCAATGGTATGTGAGGAAATGCACTTTGGCTTCCAGGTAGATAACCCAATAATTCTCTCTGTTTAACTGCCTTATTTTTGAACAAAGTAAAGAAAATTAACATCATTTGGAGTATGTCATGAAGAAGAAAGAAGAAAGGGTACTGGAAGGTTATGTCAGGGAGCCTATGAGGCAGCTCACAGCCACCTACAACTCTGACTCCAGGAGATGATGCTGTCTTTTGGCCTCTGTAGGCACCCCATATACATGCATACACACAAATGAAAACACACACACACACACACACACACACACACACACACACACAAAACAATAAATATAAAAAAATTAGAAATTAGTAAATATTTGATAACTTAAGCCCTAATATTTTAATAGAAAATTCCTTTCTACTATGTGCTACATTATCCAAGCTAAATAAAAGATGAGCAGAACCAGCTTCTGGGTATTTTCCCAATATTGTTCTAGGGACCCAGGGGCCATGAGCATCTAAGTCTATACCTAAAAATTCAAAGAAAAAAAAATTTTCAGGTCTCGGATCTAGGGAAAGGAAGAATATACAGGTACAAAAAATAACAGCACAGACCTAGCATATACCACACTTTAATGACACCAGTAAATCCTTCAGTAAAACTGCCTTTCAACCCTGGCTTTACGATCCCTTAGGGAAGGTTTGTAGAATCTCCACTGACCACCGTGAGGTACTAGGAACAGCTAGGTCCCGGGGGGACAAATCCATGAACAAATGTAAGCGAGGGGTATGGTGGTCTACGCTTTTAATCTCAGCACTCAGGACACAGAGGCAGGCAGATCTCTGAGTTGGAGCCCAGCCTGGACTATACAGGAAGTTCCAGGCCAGCCAGGGGTATGTAGAGAGACCCTGTCTCAAAAGCAGGACAAAGAAACCCATGCCAGTGTTACATGCTTCTAAGAACAGCTTCATCTTACTTGGGTGTTTTGGTTCAACAGCAACTCTCACAATCGGGGTGGCTTCAAAGTTGAGGGGAATAAAAGGCGGGCAGGATGGCAGGCTGCACAAAGTCGCAGATTTTAGCACAAAGTCCTGGAGGCCTCCAATTCCTGCAGAGAGAAAAAGACCCAGGGGATCAGTCAATTCTGAACTTACATTAGGAAAATAACAGCACAGACCTAGTACATACCTAGTACACTGTCAAACTGATAAGGAATGAGTGAGGCATGCATTCTGTGGTGTTTTTTTTGTTTGTTTTTTATCCTAGATAATATTACTTTTGCCAAAAATATAGAATTCTGGGTGGGTGTGATGGGACACAAGTTTAGTCCCAGCACTGTAGAGCAGAGGGAGGCAGTTCTCTGTGAGTTCCAGGTCAGCCATTGCTATACAGTGAGATGCTGTCTCAAAAAATAAACAACCAAACAAAGCCCCAGGTATTTGCTAGTTTTTTGTTGTGCATATAGGCAAATTCAGTTGCATCAGATTTAGTGAAAGCTTATCAATTTTGACAATAGAAATGATCACTTTTAGGCTCTGTGTTTGTATATGTTCATGTACATATGGGGGGGTGCGTGTGCATGAGTGCGCACGTGTGTGTGGAGACAGAGGTAGACATCAGGTATCTTCAATAGCTTTCTGCTTTACTTTTTGAGACAGGGTCTCTTGTTGAACCTTAAGTTCACCAGCTGGCTAGACTGGCTGACCAATGAGTCTATTGATGTGCCTGTCTCCCTTCCCAAGTAGTGGGGTTCCGCTGGGGCTCTTATGTGGGTGTTAGGGACCCAAACTCAGATCTTCATGCTTGTACAGCAGACACTTTCCAGACTGAGCCATCTCTCCAGGCCCCACTTCTAGATATTTTGTTTGAAAACAATGATTATTTCAAGTTATAGTTTGTATAATCACCCTTTAAAATATATACTAATTTAATGAATACAAACCTTTGCTAACAATAATCATCTTGCTAAATATATTTAAGGGAAATTTAGAAATCTACAGAGTGACATGGCTACTGGGTATTCAACCCCCAGCTATTCTGAATTCTACTCCAGTTTTAAAGAGAATCCCAGTTCCCTCTCTGGGCTCCTGCGTGATGGATACATGAGATTCTGAGGAGTATATATGGTCTCTGGATAAATGAGATGGAGCAGAGAGAATTTCCTACAGAGATGAAATGGCATTCTGATCTCACATTCGGAATCAGAGTGGACAGGATTTTAGAACACATTAAGAACCATGCACGAGGACCATTTGGGAGTTGTGTTGAAATAAAAGACTGAAAAAACTAAGAGGGAAGGAGAGATTACCTGCTTTAGGGAAAGGTGCTGTAGGAGAAAAGGACAGTGCTATGGGCGTAAAAACAACCAAGGAAAGTAAAGTCTGCTGTATTTACCAGACAAGCTGCTGTAAAAACCCCAGAGTAGGCAAAGGAAGACCATTTCACCCAGTGCAGCAGCCAATCTGGGACTGGAGACCTGAGGCAAGGGCTCGGCCATGCACTGGGAAGGCAGTTCACAGGAATCTCCTTGTCTGACCACACCCATGGAAGCCTGCTATTGATGCCTCAACCTGAGCACAGTAAGACGCACCATCTCATGAAGCCAGTTCCAAGTGTAAGGGACAAAGAGTTCATTCTGCTATGATCAAGTCTGTGGCCCCATCTGTACATGCCTACACACTCCAACAAACCCTTTTGACTGAAATCCTTAATACTGTAGCCATTAGCCTAGAACCTAGTGTTTAGCTGCAGCTTCTTCCTGTTTGTCTCCCTGGTATCAAGGTGTAACAGATCTGGGGCTGGCAAAATCTCCAGCAGTGCTACTAGAAATAGATTCATCTCTGTTCCTGAGGTCAGGCTTCCAGAAAACCCCATAGTAAGTATACCCTCTCAAACCTCATTCATCCTGCTTCTGACCTCTGACAGCAGTACTTCCTTCCTGCACACAGCACATGGCCTCACTGGGAGGACAAATGCTGCCCTTTCCTCTACACTATGAGGGATATGAGTTGCAGAATCTGAATACTAGCTCTCTGATTGCTGGGTTACATTTTGCCATTCCAGTGACCAAACCTATTCTTGCTATTTAGATCTGCCCAAATGTGCTGACATGATAAGAATTCCTCCAAATAGGAAAGAGTCAATGCTATAGAATTCATAGCAAAGGACATGACCCAAAGAACAGAAAACCCTTGTTACCTGTATATAACTTCAATTTTTTCAAGTTTTTAATGGTGGTTCTTAAATGGTTTAACCTCCCTTTAGCCCACCACCCACCAGACAGAGGTAGTGGAAAACAATGGATGGGGGGAAGTGGACCTGTTTAGAAAGGTTCTTTGGAGCAACTCCCATCTGTGGTATCTGGAAATTGGCAGTTCAGTTCATAGGTTAGCAGGTACTGGGAGCTCGATCCACTTGGGTTAGCAACAGGGTGACATGACCTAGCAGAAACAGCCAGGCCTCAGCCTCGGCTCCAGCAGGAGGAACACCAGGAGAAGTTCTTGACTGTGCCTCTCTCAGGGAAGCAAATATCAGTGAAGCGTTGCACAGATAGCTGTACCAGCCAGCCAAGCTCCCTCTCCATCACTCCGCTGATTCCTATTTATACCCTCCAAACATTCCGCGTCTTTGTGCCTTGCCTCAGCATGTGCATCCAATCAGCCTGAGTCCGAGGAAGTAGCAAGAAACTGTAGCACACCACCAGAAGTTTTTTTGGTGCATTTCTCTCTATGGAGTCCTGACAAATGCAGTTCAACTACGCAATGTAAGGCAGACCAATACATGTGTGCTGTTAGCAAAGAATCCTTTATCACATGTCCTTTCACATGCTTGCTTTAGCAGAACATCTTCTTTCCTGTGTCTGTTTTGGCGAAACATTCCTTCACGAGTCTACCTTAGCCTTTCACACCTGTGTCCACTTTAACAAAAGGTTCCTTCACGTATTTGCCCCAGCAAAACACTATCCAACCGACTTTCCAAAGAACCATCAAGTTTCTACTTCACCTGTATTACAGGTTATCGATTTTATTTTAAAATATAATTTAAAGACACAGAAAAAGAACCATAAGGTTATCTGGGCAAATCACAGTAGACTGAAATCTCTGTGAGAATTCTGTGGTAGGGCACAGGGCAACATTAAGTGCACAGTTTTGTTTTCATATCAAATACAGTCTGAAACAAATTTTTTTGCCTTAAAAATAATGCCATCAAATTCAGTTTCAAAAACAACAACAACAAAAAAATCCCCAAAAAACAAAAAACCCAAAAACAGCATACACATTACCCATCATCCTCACAGTGCAACTGTTTCCCTTACCCTCCTATTTTCTACTCTTAGGGAACTCCTTTATGATATTACAACATTTAATAATCTTGCATTCTTTCTTTACTTAAATCATGATTCTTTTCACTTCAGGCATTTCAGTAAATATTATAATAATTAGCCAGGCATGAGATCCCCATACTCAGCAGGCTGAAGCAGGATGTTTATGAGTCAGAGTCAGTTTGCACTATATAGACCTTTTCTCAAAACAGAAACCTAAACCTCACTATTCCTTTCAACTTGCAGGGGAGGTGCATTCCCAGGAATCATTTCAGAATCTCTATATCAGGAAGAGACTGGCTCCATGTGAGAGAAGCCCCTAATGATGGTGGCCATCATTCTTAGTCTCTATATTTATTTCCAAGGTTTTTAAATTCACTTTATATCAGCCTCCCTCTCACAATTCTTCCCCCATTCCCTCTTCCCTTCTTCTCTGAGAGAGTGGCCCCCCTTGGTATTCCCCTATTCTAGCACATCAAGTTTCTTTGGGGCTAGGCATATCCTCTCCCACCAGGGACAGACAAGTCAGCCCAGCTGAGAGAACATATCCCACAGTCTGGCAACAGTTTTTGAGATAGCCCCCTGCTCCCGTTGTTCGGAATCCACATGAAGACCAAGTTGCACATCTCCTGTTCTTCCATAAGAGTCCCCAAGTTCCATTCACTGTTAGGCTGTGGGTGTCTGCATCTGTCTGAGTTAGATGCTGTTTGGAGCCTCTCAGAGGACAGCCATGCTAGACTCCTGTCTGCAAGCATAACACAGTATCACTAATGGTGCTTACCCATGGCATGGGTCTTAAGTTGGTCCAGTTATTGGGTGGCTATTCCCTCAGTCTCTGCTCCATTCCCTGTGCCTGCATTTCTTGTAGATAGGATAAATTTGGAATTGAAAGTTTTGTGGGTGGGCTGGTATCTCTATCACTCCACTAGGGCTACTGCTGGGCTATAGGAGGTGGCCTCTTCAGGTTCCATATTATTTCCAAGTTTTAGAATTACAAAAACAAACAAACAAACAAACAAATGGTAGAAAAGTCAGATTAAGGGATCTGGAGATAAAAGCAGTTTATGGAACAAAAAGAACTCTGGCTTGTTTTATTTTGGAACTGACTGAAGGTAAATGAGTTTATACTCTAGCTGCACCTCATAGACAGGATGACAGTCACGAGAACCAAATAAATGCTGAGTTCTTCAACTGGGCACAGAGACCCTGGTTAGGCTCTCTACCATTCATTTGATTCTTTTGACAACAATATTACTAGGCCATTTTTTCCAGGTTGTCCCTAATATCCCTACTAAAAAGTAGCTCAAACATAAAAAATACAAAATAATGTGTGTGTGTGTGTGTGTGTGTGTGTGTATATACCAGTTAAAACTTTTACAGAGATTGAGAAGTAGGTTGGCTTTGTTACATAGGCTGAATCAATCTAGCATGAGGTTGTCCTGCAGGCAGGAAGATGGTTAAGCTACTGCTAAATACTAACACTGCTTTCTGGGGACAAGCTGGTTAGCTGTCTATACATAAAGCAACATTACTATCTTAAGAAAAACTTAGGTTTGTAAAGTACTCCTCCCAGTCTAAAAGAATAGCTTTGGTGGGTTTACAATTTGTTGGAAAATATGTTAACATTCAAGCTAGCAGATGTTCCCTGGTGTTTAACATTATCATAGTGAAAGACTCCCAGCCTGCCCTTTCCAAGCTGGCTGGGCAGAACTGATGGGCTCTGTTAAACTCTGGAAAAGCTCACTTGCACACAGCCTTGTCTGTTCGAGCGGAGGGCCACTTTGGAAGGAACACGGGGACTTCTCTATTACTTAAGTACATCCCTCAGGATGTGGGATGTCCTTGGTGTGCAAAGTGACATTCTGCCCTATGTCCAATGCCATCAGGCACCCAAGGAACCCAATTCATCTGCCCCCAGGTTACACTCCAGTTAGTGCTGCTTCCTTGTCACTCAGACTCAGCAGTTTGACTCAACCCCAAAGAGTGCTAGTGAATCTACACTTTACAACCCTCATCATGGAGGTGGGGAGCTGGGGGAGGGAAGGCCAGAAACATAAGCCTGCTTTGCCAGCATTGCCAAGGCTGACAGGTATAGGCTAGCTAAGGTGTTCAGAAGATTGGTTGGCCTGTTAGGTATACTCAGCAGACCCATGAAATCAACAGACTGTCAGCTTCTTGATGTTAGGGGTGGCCCCAAAGAAAAGTCTTGCAACAGTGACATCATAATGTCATTTTTTTTCCCTTCTCATAGGAACAGATAAGCTAAAAATAGGTCTTAAGCAGGTTACATTAAGAAATGGAAGCCCTTTCTTCAGAAGAGAATAATGAAAAAAACTAATACCTTAAAGAATTATAATTTTTTAAAATTTTGTTGTATTTAAGAATGGGGAGCAAATTACCCATTGAGGTAAGAGAGTTATAACCATATCACCTACCATCTCAATTTATGCTCAAGATGTGGTCAAGGGTTTGGCTGACACAACCAGGCCTGAGAGTTGAGGACTGAAACAAGAAGTACATTGAGTGGTCAGTACCGAGAGCGGTCCAGGACTGTGTCAAAGGCAGAGCAGAGAGGAACAGAAGAAGCCTCCCTGTTGTCTTAGTGTCACACTAGGACACAGCAGCACTGCCGCTAGCCCAGCAAACAAGGAAGCACATATGTCAGGAACACAGCAGACGCATCAGGAAGACAGCAGAAGCGGTGTTTGCTGCTAGGTCAGAAATAGCTGTGCTATGTAAGGTGACGGGAGGGGATTCTAGGCCCAGTCCTAACAGTCCCCAAGGCTCAGGGCAGTGTGGCAGTGGAGAGAACAAGGCTCAAGGTACTGTGGACAGGCGAGCAAGGGGCTGGGCTGCACGGCATGGACTCTGCTCTTCAGCGTGAAGGCCGCGACGCGGTAGACTACAGCTTAGGGTTAGGGACTGCATAGCATGGATCTGGTCTTTGGTGTGCAGGCTGTGGAAGTGGCAGACTAGCTGGATTTGGGACTGAGGTGGGGCTGTCCCTGTGGTGGTTTGTTAGAGGCTGGGAAGAAGAAAGGGAAGAAACAAGGATGAAATTTAGACTCTGCTGTGGGCAGGAAAGGGGAGCATCACCAGTCCAAACTCTTCTTTAGGTGTGTGATTTCTTATTACTAATTATATTATTCATTGTATAATGAACTTTTGGATCTAACTTTTTTTCCTCTAAATATTTTTTTTCTATAGTTTGTTTTTGAAATTTTCATATTTGGTTGTCTAAGTTTTAAAGTTTGGAAAGTTGTGTTCAAAGAAATCACTAGTTAAAATTTTCTTTAGCCTTCCAATCATATGATTTTAAGGGCAGGGCTCCACAACAGGTACTACATAATGATTCTCCAAGGGCTGAATGAAGGTGAGTACTTCTGTCCCCACAGAGCTCAAGAATAACAGAACAAATGCAGGGAAACAGGAAATTACAGTACATTATGACCAGTGGTACAACAGGGCAAGCTTGTTCTGTTTACAGAAAAGAGAATTCAAAAAGTTCTAGGCTTCCTCGAGAAACTGAAACAGAGGGCTACGGAGCCAGGCAGCAGAGCGCGTGGGAGGCGTGCTGGAGAACTGAAGCAGCACCACTGCAGGCCCAAGGGAGAACACAAGGTCCTCACCGACAGACAGACGGACGGACACAGGACTCAAAAGACATTTCACCCCTGCGGTCCCCTTCTCTGGGATCTTGCAAATGCTCTCAGTTCTTTTCTCTAGTCCACATGTGTGCTTGTTATGTTTGATGTGGAATCAGGGGATTTGAAACTAATTACAGCTCTAACCTTGTGCAATAAATGAAGCAGTGATAATTAGAAAGGTCACAGCAGCAGCTGTTGTGTTAATAGACATGCTCATTAGATTTTGAACTTATATTTGGTGTATGAAATGAACTGTATTAATCAATCACATGTATACACTAAAGAATGATCTACAAAGAATAGCAGGTTTGTATTCACACCCCATCCATGTATGGGCTCTGTACCCTGTCCTGGTGACTGAGCGTACACTGTGCAGGTAACACACTGCAGATAATCGTCTTCAGGATGAGTTTCAAATGGAACAATTTAAATAAATGGAGACACATACAAAGGTCAGCCCACAAGAAACATAAACTGCTTAGAGTAGATTAAAAATAATGCTGTTCACTTGTCTAAAGACAGAACTTAAGGCTAGAAGGGAAGAAGGGAGGGAAAGGGAGAGGAGGGGAGGGGAGGAGAGAAGAGAGGAGGGAAAAAGGGGAAGGAGAAGAGACCCAGGGCTGTTTGAGACAGGAAAGCAGTCTCTCCGATTCCTTCTGTCTTGAAAACCCAAATATTTCTGACTGGAAAAAGGAAATGAGTTCCTTCTGGATAAAATGGCAACTCCATCTCAGGTTCAAAATGAACCTGACCAAAATAATCAAAGAAACAGAAAGCCAGGGCAAAGCTGAATGAATAGGTGGAACCAGAGAAGGGCACCTCCAACTGTGAGCTGTTTCTGCTCATGAGGATCAGACTGAAGAGGACTGTGAAGGGTCAGCTCATGATCCTTTTCATGAGAAAGTGGCACAGGTCCAGGGGCAAGTGTGTAGACAGCATAGCAGCGATGGTCTTACAGATGCAAGATCAGTGGGAACAAGTAAGAGCCAGACACAGACCAACACGTACACATGTGGCTGAGAAGCCAAGGTGCAGACAGGAGGACCCATTCAGCAAGCAGCAGCCAGACTATTAGCTGATGAAACAGAAAAAACAAAAGCAAAACCCCCCCCCCAAAAACTCCCCCAAACCCCAACAAGATGGAACACTTAAATCCCAAAGATTCTATAACACTAGACTCATAAACCTCACTATATTGTAAAACACAAAACAAGGTGTGAAACTGGCTCACTTTAGAGAGTCAGAGTCCTGTGAGCACCAAATACTAGTGTAAGCCAAGGAGCCCTATCGAGCAGCAGGGGTATAAATGAGGAATAGAAGCACATCTACAAAAAAACTCTAAAAGAGGAAGGGCCTTGGTTGTAAATAATGAAAAACAAAAATCCCCACATCTTAATCTCATTAAATAGTAACACAGATATAAATCAAAACAAGATATCATTTCCCCTATATAAATGGTGCAAAAGAACCGGGTTTTGGTGGCTATGTGCATCAAAAAGGGTGCTTTGTGAACTAAAGATGGGACTAAAGCTTGCTACAAGTGCTACTAGCATTTAGTGGCATGAGCAAATGTCTAGAACAAAGAAATCAGCCCCTTCTTATGCATGGCTTGTGGCTTTTATGCTGGATAAGTAGCCAATGGTAATCTGAGCTTAAATCTAATTCCATTTTAATAGCAAAGGTTGTTGCCTTCTTTCCTTTTTGCAGTTAAATACACACTAGAATTTTAAAACTGAAATTACAACATAAATGAGAGGAAAAATCTGCCGCGAAAACAAAATATCCACCATTTCACCAACAACCAATCAGGGCAGCCAACAATTCCACACACTTCTATCAACCTGCATCTGTAACTGTGTCATAGACACCATGTGTGTAAGTAACTGAGTTAATCGGATATGATAACAAAGAATCTTTATATTCTAAAGGGCACTGCACTTTATTAAAGATGACTTCCCTTTTGTTGGCCTTGTAGTTAAATTATTATACTGTGTTGAAATTACGTAGTCAGGCAGATTATTTTATCTTTGAATTTCATTTCTTGGAAGAAAGGTGGCATTAGATTAGCTATTAAAACCAGGTTTGGATTGATAGGGTTAAAAACCAGTGTCCTAGTAAACACCCACATGTTGAAAGATGCTTGCTGTAACACTTCAAAAGGCTCAAAGCAAGAGGGCTGGAAGGTGGAGGCCTGGCCCTCCTCCTCTGCTTATGGGTCTGGATGGAGCTCTCTCTCCCGCCTATCTCTCCAGCACCATGCCTGCCTGCTACCATGCTCTCGGCCATGATGAGATGGACTTAGCTTCTGAAGTTGTAAGCAAGCCCCCAAGTAAATGCCCCTTTTAATAAGAGTTGCCTTGGTCCTGGTGTCATAGCAATAGTTCAGTGCCCAGGACAGAAGCTGGTTATCAGGGAGCAGGGTATTGCTGTGACAGGCCTGACCATGCTGCTTGTGGGAGGAATATAGAAGACTTTGGGACTCTGGAACTAGAAAAGCAGTTAGTCACTTTATTGTGCTTAGTGGGTTATCCTAATATGAGTATGGTAGACAATAATAGCGTCATTTGAACTGTGGAGGCTCAGCAGAAGAAGTTTCATGGGGGAGGAATATTAGTTAGTGGCCTAGAGATCATTCTTGTGATATTTTAGCAAAGAATATTGGTTGCTTTATGCGCTTGTCCTAAAAGATCTGCTTGAGGCTAAATTGAAGAGTTTTGGGTTAATGACACCGGCAGAGGAGATTTCACGAGAGTCCAGTATTGACTCTGTCATACAGTTATTAGTAATCACTCTTATGCATATCTATAATAAAACGAAGCAAGCTGGACAAAAAAAAAAAGAATGTACAATGTACAGTTTGAGGAGTAAAGGATTATCAGGCAGTGTAATGAAGTCCAGTGCTCAAGGAGTTAAAAGTCTGATGCTAAATGGTGATTTCAGGGCAGGACACCACCCAGTGAAGCTTCCAAATTGAGAAAGAGAATTAAAGAAAAACTTAAGCATCTAAGGAAACCATAGACAACAGAAAGCTGACATAAATATAATTGAAGGAGGGGATCAAGTTCCAGCCCCGCCATGCAGCAGAGCTTGGTCGCATTGGCCACATGGTTCTGGCTTTAGAGTCAGGGATACAGAAAGGGCTTGCAGAATCTCCCTCCACTGCTAGAAAATGAGGAAAGACAATGAGTGGGTAGGCTGAATTCAGGGTGTTTCTGCATAGAGGCCAAGAGATGCCACTGCATGAAGCTATGAAAGAGAAGCACAGATTACCTTAAAAACTTGAATATGCCGAGGATGCCAGAGTCAGGGGATACATGCTAAGGACAGCTGCTAACTGGGTGTGGACCAGCTCAGGAGAGAGAAGCGTGCAGCAGCCAACAAAGTGAACAGGAGTTGGAAACAGCAAGGATGCTTTGACATTCGACACAGAGATGCAGAATTTGGAGTTCTCCCTGCTGAGTTTCAGTCTTGTTTGGTCCAGTATTTCCTCACTGTGCTCCCTTTTGGAATGCTAATGTATATTCTGTACCAATGTTAGAAGTATGTGATCTACTTTTTTATTTTGATTTTATAGGGCTTACAATTAAATTGCCATGAGTCTCAGAAGAGACTTTGAGCTTTTTCAATAAGAATGACTCATATTATTTGAATGCTTGGTCACCAGGGAGTGACACTATTTGAGAAGGATTAGGTGTGTCACTGGGGGTTGGGCTTTGAGGTTTCAAAAGCCCAAGTCAGGCTAAGTCAGTCTGCCCACCTGCCTACCTGCTTGCCTGCCTGCCTGCCTGCCTGTCTGTCTGTCCTTTTATCTTTTTCTCTGTTCCTCCCTCCCTCCCTCCCTCCCTCCTTTCTTTCCTTCCTCCCCTCTCTGTGGCTCAGCACCACAGCTGCCTGCTGCTCTGTTCCTTACCATGATGACATGAACTTAGCATCTAAAACTGTAAGCAAGTCCCAAATGCTTTCTTTTATAAGAGTTGCCTTGGTCATGGTGTCTCTTCACAGCAATAAAATAGTGAGTAAGATACCCTGGGTCTAAATACTTAAGCAAAAGGAACAGGGATCTAGTTTGGGCAGAGCACTTGTCTAACATATGCCAGGTCTTAAACTGTATCCCTCATGCTGGGGGGAAAAAGCAACAACAACAAAACCCCCAAAAAACCCAACAACTTGAAAACCACTTTTAATACCTATGAACAGAAGACCAGAAAAAGTACATTATGATAAGTTCAGACAATGGAATCAACATGAGGTGGGGGAATGCCTGCAGGTAAGCATAGTGGCAGTCACCTATAATCCCAATACTGCAGAGCTAGAGACAGAAAGAGGATCATGAACTATAGATAGAACAGCCTAAGGCTACAGAGTGGGACCCTATCTCAGAAACCAAATTAACATCCCTCATGTCCACCAAGCTAAAGCAACATGAAACCGCATACGAAAACACACAAGTCACAAACAATATGGTGCTACTATTCAAAGGTAACAATTCAGTACGCATGTATCTACACAAGGCTTCTGTTAACAGATACCTACTGAGGCTGTGATCAAGTTGCAAGTACCTTTCAAAGCATAGTAAGTGAAAAACACAGCAGTTTGAACAAAGTGACTCCCACTGAAGCAGGCTCCCGAGAAGAGAAGGGAAAGACACGAGGGCTCCTTAGGTGACCACTCCATAGTATAAGAAGAGTGGATACAATTACAGGAAAACTTCCAAGTCAGTTCAACGCAGACGAATGTGTGGGCGGTCACTGGATTAGTCACCACTTCAATACCACAAATGTTAAACTGTTGATAAGGCTCTTGACTGCCTCTTTACATTTTCATATTTTTGTAATGTATAATATTTTGCTTTTTTTTTCTGAATTTTTGGGAGCTGGGGAGACATCTCAGGATGTATTCACCTTGAACACATGAGGACCCAAGTACAGACCCTAGATGGTATGTAAAAGTGCTGGATGTGGAAGTGTGTGATCCCAGAGCTGGGGAAGTAGAGATGGAGCTCTGAGGGCTCACTGGCCATCCAGTCTAGCCTAATTAATGCCCACCAGACCAAGGAAAGAGTCCCTCTCAAAGGAAGAAAGCTTCAGTTCTGAGGATAACATTCAAGGCTGTCTTCTACCCTTCTCATCTTATACATGCACATATTCCAGCAGACATGCGCATTAAAGAGTACACATGACATGCACACACTTTAAAAGTACCATCAAGTGCACAGTGAACTAAGGATACACAGAGGAAAAAGATGTACTCAGAACATCAGGAGTGGTATCCCTTTTGTTCTCACACATTTAAACAAATGATCTCAGCAAAATTCCTACTTTTATTACAATAACATTTTCAAAAACATAAGTTAGAAAAACAAAACCAGAAACTGCCATTTGTTGCTTCTGGGCTTGAATAAATGTTCCCACTGTGCGAGTGATCGCAGAGTAATAAACCTGGGATTATGCTTTCAGTGAATTACATTAGTATTAATCAATCTGAGCCAAGAAATTGAAATTGGACTCTGGACTGTCAGACTTGGATCTCTCCGCCTGGTGTCCAGAGGGAGGTTTGGGTTCCTATCAGATGGGGAATGGCTTGTTCCTTAGGTTAATTAAGGTCCTTCCTGAGAGTGAGGTGCTGAAGAACCTGAGACTGAGGAAGGCTGTGCTGAGTCTCAGAGCCCCCACCAGGCCCTCACCTGCAGGCTACTCGTCTCCAGGCTGGTGATCGGATCATTTCCTTACTAGTGGGCTGCACCACCAGCCACTCTCCTACCTTTACCACTAGTACTGAATTCTTTCTAATGGACAGTTTTATTCAAAGTCTATTCAGAAGTCATGGGATTTAGAGTGGCCTGTGGAATCTCTTTGGTTAACACAGTGATTTGAGACTGAATCTAAACCCTGCTGAAGGATCACTTCATACAATTTCTGTGCTTTTAGAAACTTATTTCACTAAGTATGTACTGATCACTCATGCTTACGGCTGTGCTGAAGACCACAAGATGCAGAAAGAGGCAAGATCATTTCTTGTGTTTGGCTAGAGTTGCTGCTCCTACAGCATTTTAAAAATGCGCTGTTTAACTTGCATGTAAAAACATCAGAGTTTTACATGTTAATGGAGTACCCTAACTATTGACAAGTTTGTATTGTGTGATATTTAGATCAGGCTAAGCATGTCTACCTCCCTAAAATTTATTCTCCTCCCTTCTCTCCTGTCTCTTTCTCTGCCTCCTCTCTCGGACTTGGCAGTTTTTACTAGAAAGCGAAGCTCTCCATGGAAGTCTCTGCCACGATGGGCTCACCTGCTGTAAATGGTCTATCCTGCTTCCACTGTTTACACCTGGGGAAAGCAGAACATGTGTCAATCCCAGGTTGTCAGGAAGGACGGTTAGATACATTTACAGAAGGTGATCCCGGTATATCGTATGTGTTAAGCCTTCAGTGGAAGTCATTTTTGTACCGTGAAACCTTCCAAAGTCCCTGCTAGTTTTCAGAAACTGCTATACACAGTCATCACCTGTGGTCATCCTGCCATGAGAGGAACAGCACTGTAGTCCCTGCTGGTGAGTGCTGGAGCGGTGTTAGAGCTCAGCCCATCACTGCTTGCTTACTGGAGCCCTAACCCGACTTTGCACTCCCAGGCTCTTCCATGCGTCTGCAGCTTGGTGCAGCAGGCAGGCATGGGTGCCCCCGAGCTACAGGCCTAGCCCTGCTAACTCAGTTTTAAGCAAGACATATCGGTTCTATTCAAGCTAATATCCATTTCCAGAGCATACATTACTTTCCCAGTAAGAAGCAGCGGCCTGCATGATAGTTCTGCTACTACGGCCTAAAAATGAAAGGGAATCATCACATTTTCTCTCTTATTAGAACTTCAATAAGGGGAGGCAAGATGGCACAAGTTTGATCGCTAGGACCCATGGGGTGGAAGGAGACTCCCACAAGCTGTCCTCCAACCTGCACACAGGAAGGGTGTCATGTGCTGTGGACCCCACGCACCTGCCTCAGAATAGACAAAAGTGTTTAAAAGTTCAAATGATAAAAAACACTTCAGTTTTTCATATTAATATTGACTCGGATATTAAAAAGACTTTACAGTTGCCATGGGTTTTAAATTTGTACTGTAAGAACACTGTGGATAATGCTGGTATGAAAGCAATCAAAGTATTAAAAAAAACAAAGGACTGGTGTTATCAGGGCTGGATTAATGTTGACTCAATTAAAAGTAAGTGAAAATAACTAAGGAGAAGGCTCAAAATTGATATGGCCATTTTATTTGTTTCCTTACAGTATACCTTTTTTTTTTTTGCAAGGTAACAGTGTTTCCTAACGAGACAGGACCAGGCTAAATGCCTAGAGACTGAGTAAATATGTATGCCTGTCGGAATTCTACACGCCACTAAATAAACTGAATTTGGATGACCATTTAAAGTAGAATATACAATATATGTAAATTAGATTATATATATAAAACAGAAGGAAAACAACTATAAGTCAAACTATAGTGTTAGCATCTCGTGATCTTTCAAAAATGAAAAAAAATGTCACCAACTTTACACAGAAAATTTATTATTCATAAGCTATAAGAACTTGTGAGTTGTTTTTAAAGTGTGGGTACTGTGGAATCAAGTGATTATGAACCATATAATGACACCAGGAAAGATGGCCATGCACATGTGCGTGGGACAAAGGCTCTCGGCCAAATGGACAGCTCTGCTGGACTCAGCAGTCAACTTTCCCTTCCACTCACGCTTCACAAAACAAAACAGAGATCTAAATCTGCTAAGTGAAGGAGTAACCTCCCATCCAAGTACTATCCAGACCTGCGCCTGCTTAGCTTCTGAGATCAGATCAGACTAGATCTGATGCATTCTGGGTAATACAGAGCGAGAGAGTGGAAGACTCATCCTAAACGGGATGTCTTCATCAAACCCTCCTATCAAGGCTCAGGATCTATGCAGAAGAGGAAGCAGAAGAATTATAAGAGCCGGAGGTGATGGGTGACTCTAAGAAAATCGTCTTCAAACATAACACTGATGCACATATGAATCAGAGACTGGCAGCACACACATAACCTACTCAGGTTCAAGCCAGACAGAGATAAGACAGGGAAATGGACATGGGTTCCCACCCCTAACAAAGAAGCTATTGGCAACTAATACCCACTCACAAAGGGGAAATCCGTTTTCTCCAGTGTAGTGTCACTGGGTTTATCAATCACAATCCAGGCAGGCCTCATGCTCAGGAGGAGCTGACCAACACAAAATGAACTTGATGGTTTGTGTGTTTGTGTGTGTGTGTGTTGTCCTTTGTTTGACATTATTTTGTTTTGATTTTTTTAAAGAGATAAAAAAAAACCCATAAAGTTGGGGTGAGGGATATGAGGAGGTTCTGAGAGAAGTTATGGGGGGGGGAAACGTGATCAAAATATAGTACATAAAAAATTTAAATAAATACAAAAAACAGTAACCCTTGATTTTAGAGGTTTTGTTTTTGGTTTTGTTTTTTGTTTTTTTCTCTGTGTAGCCATGGCTGTCCTGGAACTCACTCTGTAGACCAGGCTGGTCTTGAACTCAGAAATTCACCTGCCTCTGCCTCTCAAGTGCTGGGATTAAAGGCATGCGCCACCACTGCCCAGCTAAGCAAAGACTTCTTACATGGTATCCAAAGGATGAGTTACAGAAGAACTGTAAAGTCATAGATTATATTACAATTAAGAACCTCAGTTTATTAAAAGACATCCCTGGAGGGCCAAAGGTTACTCAGAGAGGAGGAGGAAGTGTCTGCAGTCTGCCCACTCAGCCAGGGACTTTTATGAAGAAAGAAGATACAAAGGATGCCTATAGCTCAATATAAGACGGAACAAGAATTAAGAGTACACACTGAACAGCTTTTTCACAAACAGAAATCGGTGGTCAACAAGTAAAAGGACTTTCTTTTCACAAGTCACTGGAGAAACAGACATAGGAGACTGACTATTTCATAAAGACATGAGTGGCTCAAATGGAAATAAAAGCAGAAGCAAATGCTGATAGGGTAGGATACACCTAGATTTTCAGACACTGCTGCAGGAAGTCTAGGAAACCTAAATTCTTATTCATTATACACAAGCATATGCCTACTCTATGATCACATAGTTTCTCTCCCATATGCAGCAAAACAGAAGAAGCACCTGATTGGTCTCCTCCTTTCCCTCCAAGTTCTCCAATGACACAGCATGTCCCTGACTCCTAAGTTCTTATGGAGATGAGTCTCCTGAAGATGCCTGGCCTCAAGCAGATTCCTATTAATCAAATATGAGCAGTCAGCCTCCTCCTGCCTGCTGTTTTCTCTCCACTCTCTAGTCTTTGGTCTTTGACATGCTCTGATTTATCTATAGTCTAATTGTTTGACACATTCATTAGAAGTTGTTAAAAAAAAATTAGAAATCTATACTATGATTTTTGCCTTTATTTTTGGAGAAACAATGTTCTGGCAAATACACTTACTTCTGTACTGCTAACATTCAACACGTCACCAAAGAACTGTTGTATTTGCATCTATATTACTATTTATCACTATTAAGATCCAGTGGTGGAGAGATTAAAAACCTCAGCCTAGCCTGAGTGGTGGCGCACACCTTTAATCCCAGCACTTGGGAGGCAGAGGCAGGCTGATCTCTGAGTTTGAGGCTAGCCTGGTCTACAGAGTGAGTTCCAGGACAACCAGGGCTACACAGAGAAACCCTGTCTTGAAAAACAAACAAACAAACAAACAAACAACAACAACAATAATAATAATACACAATGTGACAGCCTTATGTATGTGGTTTTCAAGGCAAAGACCTCCAACATCTTGAGAGATGGGATAGTCATTTCTAATTGATCCAAATCTGGGGATTCCTAAGAAGGGAAAGTCAGTGGAGGGAGGCTCCTTTACTTCATCAGGATCACTGGGATGTGTCTGCTGTAATTACAGGATTTCTGATTTATTAGTAACCTGTCCCTAGTGCAGCCTGTTGCAAACTAGGGAACTTGAAGTAGCACAAGTCAGAAGTGCTGGTGTAGTATCCAAAGACACTCTCACTAGGGAGGCTAGTGCAAAGATACTTACTCAAGGCTGCTAAGCCTGTCTATTGCACTATAGTTAGCTTAACAACCACCAAAGTTTACACAGTATCTAATCTAGCATCTGTGTTCATCAGCTAACCTGGGAATCCCTAGGGCTGTTCCCATGAGCTGATGAGCTCATGTGCCAAAGATTCTGGATTTTCTCTGTGCACATAGGGGACGTTGCTGTGATCCAACGTCTTCCAGAGGCTAGCTCTTCCAGGTGTTTCTCCTGTCTCCCAACAGGTTCATCCATAGGATCAAAAGGCAAACAAACAAACAAACAGGCAAAACCTCTTGAGATTAGTGCCAGGTGCAGGATTACCCCGCCATGCATTTCTTCTTTCTTGGCTTCTGAATTACCTTCCCAGATTCCTCTACCAATCTCTGGCCCCACTACTCCTCTGAACTCCAGAAGATAATGCGACTCATGCTGAGACTGCCCTGGGACTTGACTCCTCACATTAAGAAAATGGCCTATGGCGTTTGGCTCAGGTAGGAGAGGACACTGCAGCAATGCTACTGAGCATCCAGAAAGTAGGAAACCCCCAGGGAGCCATGGAAGCAGCCAGGTTTCCATATCCAATATTACAACAGGGAAACAAAATCATTTCTCACTCTTTGTTTTAGTTAAGGGATTCTTTTTTTTAAAGCTCTGGAAACAACTTTTATAGCTAGCTTATAAAACAGCATTGTGCCCAAGTTAAACGTATAACCACAGACTATAAACCCACAGGTCCTCAGAGTACATCCATCTTACAGAGAAGGAATCTGAGGGGAGGGTGCACACAGGCTGCCCCTCACTACACAGCACTTGATGGTTCTGGAGACTTCCTTACTGCCAGACCAGAACTAGTCCCCCCTACTTTCCCTCAGTGTCTTCTGGTGAGAGGGCTATGTTTTCTAGGGACAGGGCAGTCATCATATTGCTGCTCCATTCCAGCCACTGGAATTCATGTGCTTTCTTTCCACTGAAAGGGAGAATGCCTGATGTGGCTACAGAAAAGAGGAAGGAAGGAGGAGGAATGGTAGGGACAAAGGGGCAGTGGGCTACAGGTAGCACATAGGGACAGGTGCACCATGTGGAGATGCTGAAGCAGTAAAGTCTCCAAGGTCTTCGCTCAGCATCCTCTTCAGAGAACATAAAAGGCCAGGTAAAGGAGTTTTGGGTACCCTGCCTATAAATACCATTGTGCACATGAACTGGAACCTTGAAAGGACAAGCGAGAGCAAAGTACCATGACAAGGTAAATTCAAGGCAAGGCAAGGAAACCCTTAAAACACCAGCTGGCTCTTCCACTGCAGCCGGGAGCCTCCATTGCCAGTGCCGAGCCTCAGGTAGCTTACACTATTTTGCCACCTGACATATCTTGCTCAGGCGACTATTCCCAGCTCCACTTCCAACTGGAGCCTTTCTTCTTCATTAGTTCCCCAAATGGCTCTCCTTGGCACCTATGGACCACTATGGATACTGCTAGATGGCACTCATTTGTATGAAATACTGATTAAAGTGAAGCAGAAATGGTCATTAAACTGGAAAAACAAGGCGCTGGTGTAGCATCATAGAGGATGGCCACTGAAATAGGAAACATGCAAATGGCACAGAGCTGTCTGCTAAAGAAAATTGTAAGAGCCTAAACTTCACTTATCCACAACATGGACTGTGGTAAATCTGAACATGATGATAAATTCTAGGATACAATGCTAATAGAATAGTCTTAAATATTTTTATTTTAAAAGCTAAGAGAATAAAATATCAACAATGAAATTCCTCCTCCCCTTTGAATGTAAACACACACACTTGTCTTATCATTGTTTACGTGGCAAGAAAAAACGTGGGATTTTGGCGAAGTTTATCCTCAAGTGACCAATCATCCAGAATGCTGGCTAAAACCAGGCTTGGTACCACAAGCTGGTGAGTCGGGCTCTTAGCTAAGGCCCGCCTAGGCTGCACGATGAGTGTGAGGTCAGTCTGGGCAACTTAGCTCTTGCAACTAAAAACAAGAAAAGGCTGCGGACAGGGCTCAGTGGCAGTGCCTCTCAGCACACCAAGGTCCTGAGTCAAGAGTCAGTTTGGGGAAGGGGGACTAAAGGACAGAAAGAATATCAGCTGGATTCTTTAATTAAAACTATTTGAAACATGCATACAGTTAAATTTTCAGTAAAAGGATACACTGGATTTTACATACGAGAAATTTATAAACTGAAAGTAGACTCTTGCTAAAGAACGTGGAGTGGACAACGCAGCCTCCTAAGCTCCATTAAGTTTTAAATTCCTGTAACTCTGCCAGCCAGGTTCCGTCTACTCGCTCAGGGCACACACTTCAGAGGCGCTGCAGAGTTTTACCCCAGCTTCACTGAGGGTGAGGAATGACCCCTGAATGACCAACCAAAGTAAGTTAGCTTGTATTTCTGTATTTTACAAGTCCAGGAAAACAGTTTCTAAAAAGCCTTAGAGACCACTGAAAGCAACTTCATTGTGATAAGGTTACACAGCTCTTCTGCTCCACAGTTTGCTGGAAAGCAAACAAACCACCAAAGGCCCTACCCAGGTTCTTCCCACTTTCATCTGGGTACTCCGCTCACACTCCTCATGCCACCACCAGCACCTCTAGATTGGGCTAGCTTTTAAACACTTACAAGCTATTTCCACAACACCTCAGTTTTTATGCCCCACCTCAAGTCCAACTCCTTCTCTGTATCGTGTATAAACTGAACAAAGGATGTTTAGGTTAGAAAGAAAATCAGTTGCATCACAGGTACCGTATCTCTAGGTAGCCGTCTGTGTGAACGGCTCTGCAGTTTGTGGTTGGCAGCAGGTTAGCTGTGAGCTCACAGTCTGAGACAGCTGCTAAGTCAGTCTTTCTTTCTTGAAGCAATGTGAGGTTCCCACAGCGGTCACCCCAATCTGAGTTATTACTCTATTAGAAAGGACAAGTTTGGCAGAAGGGATGGCAAGCTGCTTGTAAATCGTATTTCACAAGTCTGAAGGACAGGGGAGCAAATGCGGTCTGAAGTCAGGGTTAGTCACCAAAGCAGCTGGCCAGTGAAAGCAACAGCAGACGGGTAACTGCAAGGAAGAAAAGCACAGCCAGTGCGATGTCAAAGGCGGAGTGCTTTGAATCTTGGCATTTTTAGCAGGTACCTGGTGCAGAGAAAACAAGGGGCACTGGTGAAAGGACCAGCTAGCAGGACATGACAGCCACTTATTCCTAAGGTTACGTAGGAAGGGAAACAGCAAAACCAACCGAGGCCTTGTCCAGAGAACTTTATGGCGGGACTCCTTTAGATATACATTAAGTACCAAAAAGTATGAATCTCAAATGTGGGGAGAAGGAAAAATTTCTACTCATACACAAGGGATAAAAATAGACTTGGCAGTGATTTTTCTTTTTTTTAAAGCAGGCAGCTTTCACTTGCCTTTTTGGAAAGTTAGTCTTATTCTTAGCAGGCGGTGTCTTGACACCACTTTGGGCAGCTTTTGTTACTAAGAGTCACCAGCTCCTTTGTCCCTGCTCCACACAGTAGCAGAGTCGAGCTGAGTACAGGTTTGGTTACACCCTCCCCAAATCTGATGGAGGGGGCCCGAGAAAAGGCAATAATAGCAAAGGCTCCAGGGTGTGTGGGGAAGGTGTCCCGAGGCTCTGTGGCTCTGCAGGGCTGAAGGAGGAGCCCTTTAGAGGGCCGTGTCTGGGTTTACAATAGGCTCCTGTGTTCTCAGTTTGTGAGCAGGGTCAGCTGGCAGCTGTTACATTTCTTGGGGAGTTATGGCAGCCAACACTGACACAAAACCAAGCACAGGATTCCCTAAAAAGTGCAAAGTGCTGGGAAGTCTGCCCAGCAGAACCCTGCCAGGTTAGCTAGTAAGCCCTGGAGCAAAACACCTGAGCAACACAAAACATTGGTGAAGGGCTGACAGGGCTGGTCATGCCTCTGTCCCCAAGACAGCAGGTTACCTTCCACAGGTCTCTGGCACTCCTCAGAGGTGGAAAAAGACAGAAAGCACACTAAAACAGCATGGAAGGAAAGCATCCACTCAGTTACACTACACTGTAAGTTATTGGTTCATAATTATTTCTTATTGAAGATTTCTATCACCTTTGGAGATTATAAAAGCACTAAGTGTCTTTCTCATCTCAGAAAGGCTATTTTGTAGTAAGACACAGAGGATCAGCATACAGTACTCGGGTACCCACAGGAAGCCACAGAAGCATAGTGAAGAATGACCAAACCAGACTGTCACATGTGCTTACCCTCAGTGACTTACAAGTGCTAACTGCTTCAGTGCCATCACTTTACCCATGGGGGGTGGGGGGGGGACAACAAACCCAGCAGGAGGGTTAAAGTTGCTTTCCTGGTAGCGTTGAGGATTAATCCTCATGGCCAGTCTTCTTCAGAAGGCTCCAGTTCTTCCCTACTTTACTGTCAATCATGATCCGGCTGTACTCTCTTGGAGGGGCAAACCAGAGGCAGACTAGAATCACATTTCCAAATGGAGGAGCAGACTAGCCCCACCAATATAGACAGACACTGTAGAACTCTAGCAGACTCAACTGCTCTGGGACACTGCCCTTAGGTCATTCTTGGCCTTACATCTCACATTTGGAATCCCAGGGGAAGCTAAAGAAACTGTTAGAAGGAGGAGGAACTGCTCCCATGCTGTCAAGTGGGTTACAGGCTGAACAGAATTAGACATTAGACATCTATAGCAAAACCATGCATCCTCATAAAGGGACAGTCTGCCAGTTTCTTATCTCAACATTTAGAGAAAAGAGCTTAGAAAATGGAAGGATTAAGTAGTTTACTGTTCAACTAATAAATAAGGAGAGTTTCTTTTCCCAGACTCAGTTACCAGGAAGCAAATGAAATTAGTCTATAATGTCCACTATGGTGGGCTCTGTCCTGATGAACTTGCTGTATGTGTGAACTCACAGCAGGTACTTACTTCCCTAGAGGACACAGTTCACAGCAATGCCACAAGCTGTGCCCCATTTCTCAATCATTGGTTAGAGCGCATTTTCAAAAGAAAAAAAAATGGACCTACACTTCATATTATCAATGAAGTTAAACACTCAGGCAGAATGAGCAGTAACAATACGTTGCAGCTGTTCACAATGAAAGTTATGGTTCTCTTCTTAACAGAAGAGAGACTGAGATTACGAGAATTATAAAGCTTAAAACTGTTAAAAGAATGAAAGGAAAAACAGTGGGGAAATTAACTTTATTCACCCCCCTCCCTTCCTCTCATTCTCTCTTTTCCTATGCTGTGGACCATATCTAGAAACTCTGCATCCTAGACAGGGTTCTATCATATAGCTCTATCTCTAGATCTAGCCATTAATTCTTGTTTTGTTTTGTTTTTTACCTCTCTGGCAAAAGCTATAATACACAAGAAGATGAGTAAAAAACTGAAAAGTAACTCAAAGTACTTTAACAAAAGCTGCCATGCTGGGTATGATGACGCACTGTGTTCGAGTGTAGCTTGGTCTACATAGTGAGCTCCAGATCAATCAGAGCTACACAGTGAGATGCTGTCTTCAGGAAAAACAGTCACCTTCAGCACACCTGCTGTCTGTTAGTTCCAGTGTATTTTGTAGTTGGAACTTTAGCCTTCACTGTTTTTCTTCTTTAGAGGGCAGCTGTACTTTCATTTCCAAGGGAAACAGTTTCTGTCTTCCTCAGAAGCAGTTCTGGAGCACATCTCTATCAGGAAGCTTTGATATGTGCAAGTCCTACTTTTTTCCCCATTTAAAAATTCCTCTAGGCACTCTCTTTCCTACTTTAAACTAATAGCTAAAAAACAAAGGGTCAGAGGTCAAAAGGCAACAGGGGAAAGGTCACTGAAACAACACCAACATGTTTTAGCCAGAAAGAACATGACTCTAGGAAAGCCCACCTCTGCGGTCTCCTCGCGTGAAAGCACAGGCGTGTGCAAGGGCAGAACAGACACGCCCAGGGCTGAAACCCCTCTCTCCAAGCAAATTGCTTCCAGATTCTGTGTGCTCTGGTGTCATGGAGTTTTGCTACGGTCAGAAGCAGCCACCTATGTCTGATCTAGTTAGGCATTTAATGTCTTTGTTTTTAATACAATTTAATGAATTTAATATAATTTTACAGTAATCTCAGCACTCAGAAGGCTGAGGAAGTTACACTGCTCTAAGTTTAGGCCAGCCTGGGCCTGAGACAGACTGTGTTTCAGGGGAAAAAAAATTAAATAAATGTGCATAATTTAGTTTTTAAAAATAGCCAAGTTTAACAACTGGTTGGAGAATTTGTGAAACTTAACAAGTGGCTCTTGAGAGCTGACAGCCCCCCCTGGCTTTGTCCTGCAGGGCCAATCAGAGTTCCCAGAGCTGGGCTTGTGGCTCCAGCTGTCTGAAGGCTGCAGTCTGTGGCTTGGTTTTGCTCCTATTTTGGCATCCATTTCTGATCTATAATCTTTACAGTCCTTGCCTCCTGTCTCATGGCAGAGGCGAGTTCTCTTCAGTGGTCTCCTGAATGCTTCAAGATGCCGGGCAGCCACATCGATTCTTAGTAATGTGTACTGAGAAGGGTCTCCCATTGGGCTTCTGTCACCACCACAGAGGGAATTTACACAGACCTAGAGACCTCACCTTTTGACAGGGCTGAGAGGACAGAGTCCTGAGGACCCAGAAGTCTCCACTGTCACCACACCACTCGGTGTTCCACAGCTCGCCTCTAACTAAGGAGGTGCACATGCTAACAGGCATGATGATTACAAGTAGAGGACTTGGGTAAGCTGGTACCAAAGTCACTTCTCTTCAAGTACTCGTAGGACGTGGACAACAGAGTATGCCTAGGAACACGCTGGGCTTCACACTAGCATCACCATACACGTGAGCTGTGTCATATACTTGGTTTGTGATGGCTATCATATCTGAAGGTTAAGCAATTTGTCAGCTCCATTACAATCCTATGGGAATCACATCTTTCATGAGAGAAGTGTCTCATGGGGCTGTGACTACAATCTCAGCTAGGGAGCAGCTCAGAAGGTGGATTCTGAGTCTCCTTTCTCAAAAATCTTAGCCTGAAGGTTAATTTCTTGATCTTTACTGTTTAAAGTCCTTGAACTCTGAATAGGAACAATCATGTCCCTTGAAGCTTTTTGTAGGCAGCAATTGTTGCTGGTCTCAGAGCATGGTGCAAGTGTCTCACTTCACACATCATATAAAGGCTGCCAGCAGAGGAGAGTGGTCACTGAGGTTGCAGCCCAGTAGCTGGCTCTCTTCTTGATCCTCAACTATCCATTGTGATTTTAATGGATACAATGTCTTCCTACACTGAATAATCTCTTTCCAAGCTTTCTCTCATTTCACACAAGGCTGATTCGCACGGGCCTCCTTGCTTTGGTTGATGAAGCTTGTTCTCTTTGGAACTCTGAACTGTCCGTGCTAGTTTTGTGAGTGGTGAGGAGTTTGTGTCTAGTACTATACAACTATGCAAGTTTTTATAGTCCACCAAAAAAGGAGGGAAGGTTTTACATTTCTTATAGATTCTTTGCCGTTTATCAGATGATATTGTACCATTGTATGGTATAAATAATAAAAGAGTTGTCAAGCAGAATCAGAAGAGAGTTTTACTCTTGTTCCAAATAATGTTTTCCTTATCTTCAGTAACATAAGCAACACTATCAATAGGTATATCTATTTTACATGTATGCATACATTATTCTCACATATACATACATAGTACATATATATAATATATTGTATACATGTATATAGATGTATGTATTATATTTTTTATGTCCATTTAACACTGGATAAGGCTTGGGTGTAACTCGGCAGTAGAGTGTGCATTTACCATGTATAAAGCTGTAGGTTTAGTCTCCAGCAACAGAAGCTGAGCTCACTCTAAATTCTGAGTGATCACTGTAAAGTCTCAGTATCTACTCTTGAACACATGCAACCTGAGCATTACTTTTGCTCGGATTCCCTTGCTTTTCCACCGTAGTTTGTTCTTTTCGGCTACTTTAAGAAAACTGAGTTCTTCTTTGCTCCTTCTTCCTCCTCAGCTACGCATGTGCTCAGGTTTTCTTTCACATGTTACACATCGCCCACACTGCAGTAAGTTACAGCCATCCACTAAAATAGAAGAGGAAGAGGGTGGACGATAACCAACCCGCAATTTCTTGAGGGCTGCTTGTTCCTAGGACGGTTCAAGGGGCAGCAGCTTTTCTTTACAGGAAACGAAGTTTGAAGTTTCTCATTCAGATGCAGCCTGTCAAAAACACCTGGGAATGATTTCAAAGTCACTATCCCAATAGGTCTCACTTCCAACCTAACCATTACTGGCCTTTGAAACATAGAAGCTAAAAGCAGACTGGACAGATCAAATACTATAGATAAAAGCATTTTGAAAAGCATACAGCCCTATGAAAACATAAGGTGGGGGTATTAAAAAATGGATTTGGACATGAGATCTCCCACGCTCACTCATTCCAATGGTTCCTAATGGTTGGAAGAAAACAGAAAGCAGGCAGACTTCAATCCAGACCCAGTCCAGCATCCTACAGGGATCATTTCAGGCCAGCCGACTTTAATGAAGCCATGCTCCATCCATACATGACGAGCGAGATAAACTGAGGTTTGGTCATGTGCCGCCAAGGCCGCTGTGCTTACTTTCTTAGGGGCTGGCTGGAAATTATGTGATCAAATCTGAATGTAACTTTTCAAGAGTTGTGTGTGGTCTTTCTAACAGAGAGGAGCTTTATATTTGTGGCTGACTTGAAAATCTCTTGCCTGTAACTAATTAATTGATAAAATAGTCACACTAACAAACCAAAAGAAATGTTAATGTATTAACTGAATGCAATTTATAGTTTATTCTCATTGATCAGATGTAGGCAAGAATATGGAAGAGAAGTATTGGTTTTACAAAAAGTCACCTGACAGAGAACTAGTGTTCTCCCCACCCCCAAATCAAGTCAAGATGGTCTACAGTGCTACAGAGCTACAGTCTCAGTCCATCACAACTGTTAAAACTCAAGGCTGTCAAGGCAAGGAGCTTTAGGTATGCTGCATCTAAAAGAAACAAACACAGTAAGAGAAGCCAAGTGTTTAAAAGATTCATGAAGCCCACTGAAATAATTCAAAGCTAGGCAGACAAACCTTTTAGAGAAATGACAAACTTAGGTTCCGAGATATCAATTGGTGGCAATCAATCTCAGTGCCTGAACAAACAGAACCTTATTTGGGCTTTGTAATATCATGAACTGGAAAGCCCTGGCACACCGATAAGGGGATTAACTACAGTAATGAATTTGAGTATGTGTCAGAACAGAATGTGATAAATTGCCCAAGGGCAGAGATTATACACTCAGTGCTTAGTGCCTCTTGACACTGTGAGCAAGCGCTCAATACGTATCCATTGAGTTGAGCCAAGCGGATAATGCATCTAATGCCACTTTCATAAAACAAAGGCAAATGGGGAGTATGTGCTGGCTTCTACTCAATTTATGCCAGAGAAGTAGCTACAGAGATGAGGAAACTTAATTTTACTTAATGATTCTGATTTAAAAAAAAAAAATCTTTGTGTGTCTGAATGTGGGCATGTGCATGTCACAGTGCATGGTCAGAGAACTAATGCTAGAGTCCATCTTGCTTGAGAGGGTCTCATGTTTGCCACTGTGTGGCAAGGGGTGGGCTAGGGGAACTGCAAGGCTAGGTGAACTGAAAGCTTCCGGGGACCATCCTGTTCCCAGTTCTCATCTCATCTAGCTTCACATGGGCTCTCAGCCTGAACGCAAGCCCTCAAGTTTCCACGGCAAGCACTTGACCCAAGGAGACATCACCCCAGACCTATTTTAATATTTTTACTGTTGGGATTTGCATGACAAGCATGAATTACTTATTTTGTCGGTGAAACAAAAATAAAAGTGTATCACCTAAACCTGTCAATGAAGACTTGATAGTAATTTAAAAACAAGACCTTCAAATTATCTATTTTTCAAGGGAAGCAAAAGAGAAGATATCTGGGGATTGTGTTGTGGTTGGATTACATTTGACTCCCAAATAGTTTCCTCCTAAAAAGGAAGCATAGTGAACCCAATAATAAAATATACTAGAACCAACCTATGGGGTGATGTCAGATGACAGGTATATCTGTATCTAACTTGCCTTCTATACCTCACCTGCAATCCCATACTTTGAACACAAACCAGTGGCGTTTCCTCATTACCCAGGTGTCTATTGCTGAGAGCCTGGCGCTTTATTACATTAAGCAATAGTTGACCTGTCCTTATTTCCCCTCACCTAGAGGCACTTGGCTGGGGTAAATTCTGGCCAAGTAAAAAGATTTCTCTTTATCAGGGACTGCAAATGGCCTATCAGAGTACAGACCAGATTCTGTAACTCACATTCTACAAAAGGTCATTCTTCCCTCCTTGGGCACATACCTGACTGATGGTTACAGGATACACCTGGCTGTCTATAATTATACTGCTTCAAATAAAGAGAACAAACTTGTTGAGAAATGCACACTCCTCAGTCAGCTAACTGCCCATAAAGTCTTCAACTTCAACAACTCTTCACACATCTCTCAAACTATTGTCTAGTTTGTCCTCTTCCACACAATTCAAGGTCTTCTCTTTCTAGCTCTGGGACACACTGCTGGCTCCTCACAGCTGATGGGCACAGGGTATCCCCAGCCTTCCTCTGCCTGGCACTTAGAAGCTGTATGGCCTTAGAGTAGAACTTCAACTGAGGGTCCAGCATGCTCAAGTGAGGTTGCTAGGGAAGCAAACAAGCTGAATGGATCCTTTTCTATACGTAGGCTCTCTCGGTCAGTAGCATGGGGCAGACTGGGTCCGCAGCCCAAGTTCAGTCTAGGTCCCTTCCCTGGGAGGTTCCTTTACTGTTCATAGAGGAGAACAAATTCCAATCTTTAAAAGTCGAAATACTACCTAAGACCCATTCCATAAGTTCTTGATCAGTAACTTTTTGCATAGAGACAAGAATTAAGTGTCAGTCTCTAAGAATTTATGAAGTCTACATTCTAAATTGAAACATGAAGGACAACATTTTAATATCGACTTATATTTAAAGGACAATTTGAAATATATAAAACACAGCTATGAATGGAAATAAAAATAGAAAATGCCATCTAAAAGCTAAAACAAAATGGGCTTGAGTCATCAAAACTAAGTAAGAGTAAGCTGACTCAGTGGGTAGGGGGACATGATGCTAGGGCTGACGACCTGTCCCAGGGGCAGGGGCCCCCACAGTGAGGGAAGTGATCTGACCCCAGTAAGCTATCCTCTGATCCCCACAGATGTGCTAGAGAATACACAATAAGCAAATGTGAAACAAAGTTACTTTTTAAAAAATGAAGTTCAAAATATATCAGTCCTAACAAGTGTGATCACATAGAATTCATCATCCAAAGCAGTAGTCTTAAGAGTGAAAAGGACACTATTAATAACTTTTCCAGGACAACAGGCTTGAACCAGGTACCCTAAGCAAGATACCATCATGAGGCCTTTGGGGTTTTTTTGTTTTGTTTTGTTTTTAAAATCAAGGACTGGATGGGTTCCAATGCTCAGCTTCCTCTGCACAGTACCACACCCTGATTTCAGAATCTAAAGATCAACAAAGCACACTGAAGAAAATGGAAACTAAGATACACAAAATTTTTACATTCACGTAAAGAACAGAACTATATGCATCTGCTACATGTCAAAATTTTAATTTGGCAATGATTCTGTGGGTCTTAAAATAATTTTTACATATTTCAGAATTCTACATCTGAAGCTTCACATTACTTCTGAATTTGCTACAATCACCTTCTACCTTTTGGACTATTATTGTTATTATTATTATTATTATTATTATTATTTTTGATATAAGATTCCGCAGTGCTGGCCATGATGAGACTCCCGTGTGCTGGGATGACAGGTGTGAGCACCATGCTTGGCTGCTTGTTTGCACTAAAAGACACTTTTATATTACGAAGTAAAGTTAACATACTTCGTTGCCAGTCATACTCCTGTCACCCAAAAACAAACCTGGAGATGTATCAAAATTATACACAAATGTGGCTTTAAAATACCGAACTCAAAGCTAGAAAATACAGTTTCTCTATAGAGTAATTTTGAAAGAACTGAGAGAGTCCAAGTTATACTACTTGCAAACAAAGATGTTTAAGGCTGGGAACAGTGTTGGGACACCTTGTGCCTATTCAAATTGTGTATGTATGTTTATGCATGCGTATGTGTGTGTGTGTGCTCAGTGTGTACAAAACACACTTGCTAGCAGCATATACAAACACACATCCAGGCTCGCTGCCCGCATGAACTTCAGCACTGCTTCCTCGTAGGTAGCTCATGAAGGATGGACAAAATATTGTAATTTGTTGGGAAAGCAAACCTTTTTGTCCATGTTTTCTTTGCGAATAATTAATGCATCATCACTGAAGTTTATTGTGAAGCTTAAGAAAACAAAAGTTGTTCACTGAATACCCAACACAAAGTACTAAATAAATGCTGGTTAGATTTGGTTGGAGAGAGGGCTGAAGTACCATCCTATTATCAGTTAACAAAAGACATGTAAATATGAAACTATAGAAGTCACTACTGAAAAGTTAGTTGTTATTTTTGAAAAAATTCAAGGCTTATGGCTTTGAAAAAAAATCATGCAATAAACCAACTAATGTTGCTGCTGTGGAGACCTAAAAGGAACTATTCTGTTTCCACCCTAGCCTAGCCCTAGGGAGTAGCGAATTTACCTTTGATTTTCAAGGCGTATCTGATTTCTTCCAGCCATTACTGAGTCAAATAATGAAGTGGATTTAGATACAGCAGTAGAGGAGAACAACTTTGACTTCATCTCTGCACTTGAATCAACAGACCCAAATCCTCTGAAATGTGGTCACCAGTGCAATTATGTCCTGGTCTCCTGCACACTAACAGACAGTCATCTGGAAAGCATCAAACAAACCCAGTGACACTGGGCTCTCAATTGCACAGGAGACCAGGAATTAGCAATGTGTTACATTCTACCCCCTAAGCAGCATGCATTTTTACAAAGCTCTCTCCTACCAGAAACAACTGAGGGAATCTTAATTCATTTCCCTGGATGAAGAGGAAACCAAAGGGAAAGAGAACAGACCACTAAAACAATTCCTTCCAGAATGGGGCGGAGGGATGGCACCAAAGAGATTTAAGTGGCTGCTTTGAAATCCTTCTTAGGATTCAGAGAGCAAGCTACACTAGTCTCAGCTTTTTTACATGACACAGTCAGGTTTTTTTTTTCCTCTTTTTAAAATTTAATTTTATTTTTTGACTGTCATCCATGCCTCTAGTAATAGAATGTTTGTTTTCCACGTACTGCTGTGGGTTAGGTGAGGGAACTGTTTATAAAAATGACACTGAGGGATTCTGGAGTGTCTGGTAAAGCTCGACTCTATCAGCATTTAATGTCCTTCATAATAGCGCAGCACACTTGCAAACAGGGGCCACGTTTCCTCTGGTGAGTACCTGCATAGCACATACTCCTGCCAACCAAGTTCTTTGTTCTTTTCTGGTTTGATGAAAATTTGGAGAAGGCTGCCCCCTTGTGTTCATCTTGGTGCAGCTGCACCTTACTGGGCAGGTCTGGGAGCATAGACCTTTGATTTTTTAATTTTTATTTTTTTTATTTTTTTGGCCCCTGTCAGGACCACTGTAATGGGACCATTGCTGGGGGTGTTGGAGAAGAATCAGGAATTCTGACTGGGACAGCTGTTTTGGATCTCTCTGTAGGCACAGCCACAAACGACTAGTTTTTATGTACCCAATCAGGGAAAGGACTGCCTTCTCAAAGCTCCAGATACAGCGGTTCCTGTGTGTCAAATGTCTGTCTCTGTGACACTAACCTGAGACAGTTCACACATACAGGGTACACTGCACAGAAAGTATTAAAACCACAGAGAAGCCAGATAATAGGACAGCTCATCTAGGAATGCAGGAAAAGGTGGGAGGCTTCCAGAGAACCCCAACTAATTCAGGTGGAGAATTCTAAGTACAGATGCCCTGAATCTGGACACCAGGCTCCCCAAGGTTATCCTGCTGAAGGCCCCCAGCTGGGATAAGCTGCAGTGTTTCTCTCATCAGCATCCAGTTACCCTACTGGCTGCTGAGGTGGGCTCAGAAGTAGGAATGACCTACAAATAATCTGGAAGACTAAACACAAAAATCTACTCTAGTGAGCAGTATAGACCCAGACAGTCTGGTGAGCATAAAGTTAATGTATATGAGCAGATGATCAGGTTAGAAAAATAAGTCACAAAAGCTTGAGTTTTCAGAATTTAACCTGAAAAAGAGGATTTAAAAAAATGTTTTAAGTAACTAAATGCCAAGAATGGTCTAAGATTGAGGAGATGTCAGTAGGTATGTACAAACCTATGGATCTGAGTTCAAAGCCTCAGACTCCACATAGAGGATGGCATATGCACCTGTAACTAGCACTGGGTGGAGTGGAGACAGGGGGATTGCTGGGGCTTGCTGGCTACCAGTCCAACCCCAGGTTCAGTGAGAGACTCAGTGTCAGGCATAAATAAGCGGGGAATGAAAGAACAGGGCACACAATAGCCTCTGGTCTGTGCATATGTGCACTGGACCACAACCCACATGTGTGCACACATTTGCCCACCCCACAAAAGAGGGTTTATGTCCTACCCCCTTCCAAGGCTCTCCATGTCAAATCTCAAGTCTATAGAAAGGTAGGGATTAGGGAAAGGCTGTGTCAATACAGGAAAAGGTCTCATGCAAATGCCAGAGTCTGAAAAATGGAGCTACATTAAAGGCCACCCAGGTGCTTAAGAATTAATTCATGCCACTAGTACAGCAGGTGGTCTCTCTAGAAGTTAAAAAGAGGCCCTGGGCTTCACAAATAACCAGCAATAAGACAGGGAAGAAATCACATCTCAGGGAAGCCCCTTGAAAGGAGTTTAGACTGCTGCTGGGCGGCTTAAGTTGAGACAGCTGGCCTAGAAGCCACTAGAAGGGCCTTGTATGAAAATGGGAAAGGCTTCTTCCCCAAGATTAACACCAGGCCATGCTGCCTGCTTAAAATTACTGATCTGGTGATAATGAAGTTAGGAGGCCAGAACAACACTGGCGGGCGTAAACCGCACACTTGTGTTCACTAGAAATGCTGCAATATTGTAAAGAGTCTGAATCTTACCAACCAAATGATAGCTTCACTCATAAAAATTATTATCTAGTATATATACACATCTATGCATAATGTGCTTATGCATATGTAAAGTCTAAGGATTCCCCATTATGCTGATAACACATGCAGTAATCACTTCTCAAGACTTGACCTCTCTAGATTCTTATATACTACTGAGCTCATAGGAGAATGTGATCGTGACTCTGTTCTGCAAACAAAACAAAATGCCTTAACATGGCAGACATGAACTAGACAAGACAAAAAGGATTTCAAGCTCACTCATATGCAAGGATGAATGTAAGAGTGTAGCCCCAAAACAACAACCAGCTGAGATAAACCAGATTCAAAAGTGACTTCATGGGGCTACCAAGAAGCCTCTTAGGTCAACAGCACTGCCTGTCCTCCCAAGCTTGGTCCCAGCCCCATCATGGCAGTGCACCACTGCAGTTACTCCAGCTCTAGGGGATCCAACATCTCTTTCTGACTTAGAGCCTTGCTCCCATGGCTTGCTCAGCCTGTTTTCTTTCAACACCTGGGACCACCAGCCCAGGGGTGGAGCTGACTACAGTGAACTGGGCCCGCCTACATCAATCATTAAGAAAATACCTGGTAGACATGCCTGGAGGCCAGATTGATGGGGCACTTTCTCAACTGAGGTTTCCAGATAACTCTAGCTTCTGTCAGGCTGACCAGACTAACCAGGACATCAGGAATTCATTTTTCTTTAAGATTTACTTTATATCTTTATGTGTTTGTGTGTGGTGTGCATGGATGTGCTCGCATGTGTGGGTACACATGTATGTATGTGTACAGATGTGTGGAAATCAGAAACTGCTCTTTTACTTACTGAAGCAATCTAGTGGAGCTAGCCAGTTTGCTTTGGGGATCCCATCTGTGCCTCTGAAGTGCAGGGACTGCAAGTGGACTACACCGCTCATCTGGCTTATATACAACTTCTGGGGGTCCCGCTCTAGTCCTCCTGGTGTGCAGCAAGCCGCCTCACAGCTCAGTTCTAGTACCTTTATAATGCGGAGCTAAGCCTTCATACTTTCTATGTTTCCTATGTGCCTAGGAACACTAAGCTTTGAAAAAGTAGATGATGGCTACTACGCTTCCTGCTGCCTAAGCTCAGCCATCTTATCAATGAACTCACCCACTCAATAATACACATGAAGTACACAGAGCAATTAGGCATTGAGACTTACAAGGCCTAATCCCTAAGAAGTCTGCCGTTAGCCCCCCTTCTCCGATCCAGCACACATGATGTAGTAGGAAGCCATATAGCCTGCTCACCTACAAAGGAGATTGCCTGTCCTAGTCAAGGATAAACTGAATGATCTGTTCCCCTACATAAAACTGGGAAAGGGGAAGTTTCTTTTAAAAGAACACAGTATGTTTTCTTCTACAGAAGAACTGTGTGCTTTCAACGCCTACTGCTCTTAATATAATCCTGGAGGTACAGATTCTGATGTCCTGTGCTGCTATCAGCTTACAAACATTAATTGATAAGAGTTCCTTTTAAGAAATCGCACTGAAATTTCGTTGTCTTTGTATTTATGAAGATGATTTTTCTTCAGAATGTCATTTTAGAAGTATATGCTGGTTTATGTGGTTATAGCTAACAAGTTTATATAAACAAAAGTGACTCAAACCTTTATTTTTAATCTTTCCCCGCTTAGACTACAGTTTGCTGAACAGGTATGTGGATTCTCACAGATGACTCCAGGACAGTGTTCTCAAACTATAGGTTGTGACCCCTTTGGGGGGTGAACAACTCTGTCACAGGGGTCGCCTAAGACCATCTGGAAACAGATATTTACATAACAATTCATAACAGTAGCAAAAACAGTTATGAAGTAGCAATGAAAGTAAGTTTATGACTGGGGATCACAACACGAGGAACTGTATTAAAGGGTCGGACGTTAGGGAGGTTCGGAACCTCTGCTCTAGGACCACAGGGTTACTACTATCTGCTTTCTCCTTCCTGTTCCGTGTAAGCTACGAGTCTCTGCCAAGCCAAGGGCACTGCTTCCAAGGCCAAGGCTCCCACAGCTCTGCTTATACAGTTAAGCCCTGCCCAAACCTGGGCTCTGACTCCAGTGCCTGTTCCAGGAGCTTCAAGATTCCTTAGGCTCTGTTTCTCAAGAAAGGGGTTCTTGCTGCAATCTCGAGCTTTCTCTAAGAGGATCCCAGAGGGTCGGGGTCTTTGTAACCAGAGTTGATTATGACTGAGAGAGAGCATCAGAGGACTGCAGCATCAGCGAGTGTACCTGACTTCTTCTCGGCACTGCTGCAGAACATCTTTCTAACTGACTTCCCTAGAATAGAGTACTTGTCCTGAGAATGCTTGTGAATGGTCCACTTGAAGTGTTTAAATAGATACATTAAGTGCATCTATTTAATGCATCTATGTTTTCCGAACTATAAAAATCTTTTAATATTTAGTTAGGAAATCATACTTTGCTTATGATTTTTACTTTGTAGGTATGATTTTTGGAAGCCTACTAACCAATAATAATATTTCTTATGAAAATAAACGGTAATGGCCTTGAGACTTCATTAACATCTCATGTTTCGGTACTTTTGAAATAAAATGAAGCTGTACATCCCACTGAACTTCACAGCAGTCTTGCTTTATCCTCATCCCACAGCTGACAAAGTGAGGGATCAGTTAAGCACCTGCTCAGTTACTAAACTCATTATTCAACTACTCTAGCCACAGAAGCTAAACTGGAATTTTAACCCAGAACATTCCATTTCTAAATCATAGATTTTGCATTTCTCCACTCAGTTCTATGGAATAAACTGTACAGGACAGAATCATCAAGGTAAAGAAACCACACTAACACTATTACCTATGAACTTATTTGTGTGTGCACACGTGTGTATGTGCATGAATGTGTGTGTGTATACACACACATGCACGTATATGCGCATAAGAAACAAATGGTATCTAAATAAAAGGTTAAAAAAAAAACTGAAAGAAAGGACATAAGCCCTCTTGCCCAGAGCAGCAGCCATTGTCAGCATCCATGGCATTTCCCTCTCTCTTAAGTTAATGACCGTGAACACCGCCTTTTTTTTTTTTAAAACCTTGGACACATCTGTTTCTAAATAATCTGCAATATTTACATGCTTTTAACTTTTACATAGAAATTCTGCAATCTGCTTGTTTTAAATTCATTTGTAAGACTGTCAAAAATTGATAATATAATATCATTCATTTTTACTCATATGTACAACATTCCATTCATAACAATATACTTTGCATTGATGAGCATTTAATTTGCTGTTCTCTCATGACCATGAGCACTATTAACATTCTTGTGTGCATTCCTTGTTTAAGAGTCCTTCTCTCTTGAGTTAAAATTGCAGTACTGGGTATCATGCATCCTTCAAAGCATATCAATAGTTGCACGAATACAACACAAGGTGTTATCAGATTGTAATATTTTTGCCCTTTTAATGATTATAAAGGAGCACTTTATTATGATTTTAAAATGCATTCTGAGTTGCTACATATCTACTTGTTAGCCATATATGTTCACATTTTAGATCATAATTGAATAATGCTTCTTCATCTAACATGGAGTTCCTCTAAGCCACACACTCTGTCTTTTCTGAAAGATTAAGCTGTGTAAAGTTTTCATTAAAAACTGCCACCACTCAAAACTCATCCTTCCTGTGATTACTCAAAAGTCTCCAATCTACAAGCTAGCCTCAGGGTCTTAAAGAAATACCTCTATCCCAGAAAACATTAAAAACAAAAACAAAAGAACCTTAACAGATTTACACCTTTCTGTAAAACTTACCTTTAAAGTCCTTAAGATGTCAAACTACACTTCAAATGGATGCATCAACTTAAGCATTTGGAATTGCTGAAAGATCTGTTTTGTTTTGTTTTTAAAGCTGATTTTTCCCATTTTCCCCCCTTCCCTTTCTCCCTCTTGCTCTGGCCCAGCTCGCTCCGGCCCATAGGTTTTTTATTTGTTTCTCATTATAGATGGTTGTGAACCACCATGTGGTTGCTGGGATTTGAACTCATGACCTCTGGAAGAGCAATCAGCGCTCTTAACCATTGAGCTATCCCACCAGCCCGAAAGATCGCTTATATCCAAAGATTATATGGTATGAACTATCAATGGTATCTCGTCAATATTTGCAATCCATTTACAAATGTCAAATTACTTCCCCATTTTGAAATGAGCTATAAATTACTAAGAACCAAGCCCATACGTGTCGCCAGCTGTCTCCTGAACTGACATTTGCTCGGTCCATTGTTATTCCTCTCCTGCTTCCTCATTGCTGACACTAACTTGTTGGTATCTTGTTAATTTAGCCAAATTCCAGGCTCTGAACTCCACAGCCTGGTCAGTGTTATCCCAGCAATTATATCAACTAGTAATTATTGACCTCTCAAGTGTGCCTCTAACAAGTCCTTGGAATGGAACATGAAGTCTACTCATTGTGTCCACATTCTGAGTACAAAGACTCACTCTTTAACTACTACATCCAACACACATGGGTCAAAATTATAGTTGCAGCTCAAGAAACTGCAAGAAGCCTACAGGCTAAGTTTGCAGGAGGCTGTTCAGTGGCATGGGAGCTTACCCCCATCCTAGAAGGTGTCAGCAGCATTTCCTCCAAGTTTACTCCTAGGAAAGCTTCCAGTTGTCTAGTAACAGCCCCAGTCCATCCCTGACTTCCACTATGCTCAGGCCAACCTTCTATTTCCATGTCTGTGTGATGCTTGCTGGGTTTCACATCTCTACTTTTTCTGGAAGCCTAGTGTTGATCCAGCTTAGTCTAAGTATAGTGTAATGATCTGCTGGCAAGGGCTTGCTGTTATTTCTCCTTCCATTTACTATGATTCAAAATGTCACACCCTCCCTTCTTTCCTCTCTGACAAGATGTTGCTGTCTTCTGCACGGTTGTGAGTCCTCAACACTTCCCATCACTGGTCCCTTGTGCATCTTTCCCTTCTACCGTCTTCCCCATGATCCCCCCCCACTGCCGCAACTATCTTTGATGAATTAACCTGCTTTGCTCCTTTAACCAATAACTTTGAACACTATCTGCTTCATCTTCCCTCAGGATCTGCCCTCTGCTCTTGAAACTTCATTAAAGAATGAGTCAAAGAGGAAGCTGGTTGTGGTAGTGTACATCTGTAATCCCAGGAATGAGAGGCTAACACAGGAGGATCGTAAGCTTAGGGCCAGACTGGGCTACACATAGTGATACTCTTAAAAAACAAAAAAGAATGAGAAAGGAACGTATACATTCTTTGGAGATGGAGCGAGGTCTACCTAAATGCGTTTCTGTTCTCAAATAATGTCTAGAGGGGCAACTTTTATATTAGGAAGCAGTGTCGATCTAACTTTTCAAAAAGATCCACGTTCACAGCCAAGTACTTCAGTCAGAGACTATGAGAACCAAGGGGCACAACTTAGTCTACATGATAAGAACTGTATCAAACATATAACAACAATCAAAGCTGAGGTGACAGAGAAGGAGGTGTCCCCTTCCCAGAACCTGCTTAGTGGTTTCCAGGGCTGAAGAGACTGAACATGTTACAGTGCCACCTACAACTGCAGGCCAATGATAAGATTAAGTGTGCTGGCTAATGCTTTAGTCTCAGAACTTGTGAGGCAGAGGCAGACAGATCTCTGTGAGTTAAAGGCCAGCCTGGTCTACACAGCTACAGAGTGAAAACCTGTCTCAAAAGAAAATGAATGAAAGCTACATATAATATTACGGGCATTTAGTCAAAGTCATATTAAGATTCAGGTCATACATGCTTTAGTTTCAATACAATAAGTGAAACAACTCCTACTTAATTAACAGGATCTAATAAAAATAATCAGATTAATATGAAGACTTACTCTTTAAGGGCAGATGGTAAAATGCAAGGTCAAAAATGATTACTCAGTAAGACTGATTAGAAGCAAAGGAGGAAAACCTAACTAATACAGAAACAGAACGGATAAACAGTCACAGATAAAAGCAGCAGCTAAACACACCAACTTTCACAATGTGCGCCACTGTATTACAGATCAGGGAGTTAGTTACTTAGTGATTCTAAGCTTCAATTCCCTGTCTGTGAAATAGTCCTCTTACTGGCAAGAAGTAAATAGGACAACCACCAACAAGTACTTAGTAGTTTCTAGTACACAGTAAGTCCGGGTAGACATTAATAGTTAATGCCACTATCATGGCCAACATTACCGGACATCTATGACCTGGATAATGTCTTATTATCTATGACAGGAGCACTGATAGAAAGACCAGGAAGAACAACCCAGAGGGACCACAGTGGGTGACATTACTTCACCACAAAGCTGATAACCAGCCAGCCAGGGACAAATGGTTTCATGGAAGTCAACATCACAAATTTTAAGAATGAGAAGAGCCTTGGGGCAGGTGAACTGTTTCCCAGAACATGAAGGGAAAGCTCTGTAACTTTCATTTGTTTCCCATCTGCTCTAATGCCTGTATCTGCTCCATACACAGAAAGAGGTGACTTTTGCTTAGTTTACCTGAATTTTCAAATTTACATGTTGAGCTTGTGCTACATTACTAAATTATTTTTAATGTATTATGGCATTGGGCTTTCTTTAGCCCAGGCGTTTGTACATAAGTAAGCATGCAGTCTATTTATGTCTCTAGTTAGAAAAGTTGTTTTTTAAAATATTAAATATTTTTAAATATTAAATATGGCTAATTATTAAATATTAACCATATATAACATTAAAAATGTAAAGGCAGTTTTGTAATCAAGCACTCAGGTAAGAAGGCACACGTGGAATCAAGACGGAGGAATACACAGCATCCCAGACCCCCACAGGCAGGCATGATGCACCAGACTCTTCCAGTAAGAGAGCTCACATTACACACACAACATGCTTCACTTCTATAACTGGCTACAAAATACTGGAAAGAAATACAGCCAGTACAACTGATGAAGTCAATCTTACTGTCATTTGGTTTCAAACTATGTAAACGTAAATGCCTGGATGTACTTAGTGGCCACCAACCAAACAGTGTAGTTCTGAACAGGAAGAAGACAGAGGTTTCCTATTTGGTATTTTCATGATACTTAGAAAACACTGCTCTACTGTCCTCATTATATGATGGGAGTCTGGACAAAACACTAATGTTAAATCTAACATTCTATCAAGAGAATGTACAGGGATCAATGGCTGGAACTTTTCTCTAAGATTACAAAGGCAACTCAATATAATTAAGAAGATCAAATATAATTCACGACATTAGTTACTACAGGAAGTCTCAAATACTCTCTCTTCAGAGTCTGTGTATTTATCAGTACAATTCAGGATCATTCCTAGAGTCACTGAACCAAAGGTGGCCCTGAAGCACTAGGCACATCACCCTTACAGCAGGGAATAGCAGCGATAGCCAGTATTACCTATTAGTCTTGATCAGCAAAAGAAAACAAATAAGATATAGCCATTACAGAAGAGGAAAATGTGTAAACCATCATCATCTATACATGGAAAATTATGAAAATCAGGTTTTGCTACTAAATGTAAGAGACTACTAAAGCCATTAATTTTTTGTTGATCACAATAAACTCTCTCCAATCAGAAATGCTGATAATAATATAAATTGTAAAAAATTCTCAAGAAATAAATTTAAAGTACTATATGAATATCACCAAGACCTAAGGACTACAACCACATACTGCTGAGATTTCCTTTGAAACAAATCAAGTCAAACTTGCTGGTAAAATTCTTCCAATGATTCTTCTTTCTAGGTTACTTTACATAAACAGAATGTCCACACCCCCCCACACACGCACACGCACACACACACACACACACACACACACACACTCCACACATACCCCACCTCCCCCATTCAATTCATACTGATCACTGTCACTGACTTCCTATTGGCCCAGCAACCAACCATGGCAGAACTAAATCTGTTCAGAAAAAGGCTAATTAATATTTATTATTTTCCTTATGTTGTGAAGAGAGGAATATCATGTTTCCTTTCAGAATGTGTCCCTGAACTTTTAAAGGCTCAACCATATGGAAGCGATCTACAAGAGTATATGAAAAGGCCAAGGATTTGGAATTCTAATTCAATTTCCCCTCATATTTTAGTGCAAGCCTGTAGCAAACATTTATTTTTAGAGGTATTTTCAGTGGGGAATTGAACAAAAGACTATTGTGTGCTCCACACAGTTCTCTTTGGTCCCATCTATACCAACTATACATACAAACATCAGGTTGGAATTAAATGACTCTAAACTTGAAATCAATTATTTCCAGACTACAAAAATCTTTTCCATATTTATCAGCACATACAAGTTTTGAAGTGAGTTACAGCTGAGTTCAAATGTGAAATCTGCATTTTCAAGTGTTTCAATAAAAGAACTTTGCTGGAGAGTCTGACTACCTAATACTGATTGCTCAAGAATGCTATATAATGTTTTCATTTCCTCTTCCAACAAAACACTTTTGGTCTGCAGCGAACGAACTCACTGCTACACGGCTTCTGATGGAAAGCAGACGGCCATCAGCTGCATCATTGGCCACCATTTTCTTACTGAAAAGATACGCCTTTTTCTCTAAGTGAAGAAAGTCAAAAGGCACTCACAGGCATTCCCTCATCACTATGAGTATCTCTTAATTTGTGATGTGTACAAAATGCAAAAGGAAACAAGAAGTTATCCGTGAACAAGAGTGTGGTAGTTTTAAAGCACTGTCCACAAATCCTAGAGAGGCCTCTCATTAAAAGTGAGGTTTTTGTTGTTGTTTTTAAATAGATAATAGTTCTTCTTAGAATATGGGCTGTGATTCACTTCTAACAAGAGGCGGTGGTGGCATGAAGCTGAAGGCTACGGAAGTCATGTCCTATGGAAGGCATGCTGGGACATACTCATGGAGAGAACTTACAGAGGGGAATGATATATTTAAGCATAGTGCTAGAGATCGCATCCTGCACGTGCTGGCTGCCTTGACTTTAGGTCGTCCATGGTGAAGCAGAATAAGACAGTGGAGGCAGAGACAGGGGGCTGCTCACCTCATGGTACGGAGAAAGGGATAAAGGTGGCACAGCAAGATAGAGCCTTTAAAGACACATCCTGGTGACCCAGAGTCTCTCTTCAAGTGTCTACTCACATAGCACTACCAACAGGAGAAAACTCTTAACAAGTGAGCCTGTTGAAATGATTTATATTCAAAGTGTAACAAGCCACTCACCTATAAAGCCTGTTTGCCCACCAAGGCCAAGGGATGGCATCAGTCTTCAACACATGGGCTGAAAGGCTCTTCCTACAACTCTACCCCCAGGCTTTGAGCTCCCTCAGCAGACACCCGTGGAACATACACACCAAGCAAATGCACAAACCGCAGATGCATTAAAAAAAAAAGCCTCCTTTATTTTAAGGCACTAAGCTTCATGGTTTATAATGCAGCAAAGGTAAACTGGAACATGCAGATTATTCTACTCAATTCAGCTAGCCTAATTTTTCATTTCAAACTATAAACAATGAAAAACTGTGTGGATACACCTGATTTTAGCCAATGCACCCTAGCAACCCTTCATTGTCCTTAGCTACCAGCTAGCCTTCTGTGCTACCTACCTTTTAAGATCAAAGCCCTCCGCTTCCTTCTCCATTCCTCCACCCGTGTTAGCTTTGAGCAGCTGCTTTTATTAAACACCTTGGCTTAGGAACTTGGGACTGCTAACATATGTTGTATGGTTTTAAATCAATGAACCAGTGAAATTTGTCTGAAGAGGTTGTTCTGCGTTGTGAGGCTGCAAATGAGTTCATGGTGTTCTGATGGACTCATTCAAATGGGTCATCAGGCCCAAGAGACCATGTTGAAACATTTACTGCTTCTTGTAATGAATACTAGGAGAGAAAGATGTCCTAATTACTGAAATAAAGTTTATCTTTAAGAACCATAGACCTGAAATTAGAGGCTTTGAAGGAACCTGGATATAGTATTGTTCTTTTCCAACCATGGAGATACTGACGATCCAGGTAAAAAGGGCAGAAGCAGGCAGATTTCTGGGAGTACAAGGCTAGCCTGGACTACAGAGTCAATTCCAGGATAGCCAGAGATACACAGTGAAACCTTGTCTTAAAAAACCTAAAAAAAAAAAAAAACTAAAACAAAACAAAACCCTGCATGATATAAATATGAAGAATTTTAAACTGACTGCGTTTTGACTTGGAATATCAGCCTGTTGTAATACAACAGGAACATCAAGTTCAACTTTGTAGGTATTTTATAGGTTTTTAGTATTTTATAGTTAGTACAACAAAATGTACTTTGTATTTCGCTAGTTAATGTTCTGTTCTTCAAGTTTTTTGCTAAATGATAAATATAATAAATGAATCATAGATAACAATCTTGAAAAATAAGTATAGCTGTTCTGCTTCTACTACAAGAAACAGAATTGTCAGTAATGTTAGTAACTGTGGCAGTTAATTCAAATCATCTGAAAATCTTTAGGCCCAGCAAGGTTGCATGCCTGGCTAGAAGCCAATCTAACTAGTTTGTGGGAAACTATGGGCAGAAGCTTGGTGCCTTTGTTCTTGCTGGTTATGCAGGGAGCCCAGTTAGCTTTGGAAACAATTACTGCCTGTCTCAATTTAGAGGGCAAATCAAAGATGCTAGCCTGACTCTAATTCCTCCAGTGTTACACTCAGAATCCTTTGGGCGGGGGGGGGGATGATCTTGCTTGTTAATGTGAAGAAAGGGGACTCAGGAATCTCTAGGTAACAAGAGATGAGGGGTGGGGATGGCTTGGCTGGAAGTGAAAGTCTGATCTCTGAAAACCATTCATAGCCTAAATATCCCTACACTTAATCCTGGCCTCCCTTGCAGTTACCAGGGCATAAGACAGGATTAAAGAAACAAGACTACATACAGAAGTCACCAGCAAGGCCCTTTTATATACAAATAAAAAAATATACCTTGCTAGCAGGCTAGGATGGTTTATCTGTTTAACTGGCTCTTGAAATGTCTTGGAGGTTTAATAAAGCATATCCTGGGCTGAATATCCAGAGACACTCAGATCATGAGTGTTTTGATCCAATGAACAGTTTCACTATTGCCAAGTAGAATTCTGGAAGGTAGGGCCTGGTTGGAGATGGACCCCTATGGTAGTGACCATGGAACTATACCTTATCCTTCCTGTCGTGACTTTACGCTTCTTCCCATCCCCCAAGGTATAAGGCACTCTGCTCTACTTTCAGGCTGCCGTAACTTCACACCACATGCTCCTGCCACCATGATGTTCTGTCTCACAACAGAACCAGAGCCAAATAGTCAAGAACTATGGACCAAGATCTAAGCAGCTAAATACAATCCTAAGGCATACAGGAAATATACCTGGCATTTCCCACTCCATCTACTTTGCCTTAAAGTAGTGTGTCCCTTTGGCATATTCGTAAATAGGTAAATGACTAACAATGTTCAGTCACTTTTACCCACCTTCCACCTTCATTCCACAGATTTTAGAAGAGGGAGGTATATGTCTATTTTCCTTAAGAAGAGATGAAGCGTTCTACCTCATAGTAGCTCTTCCCACAGCAGAGGGTAGAACCATGGCTCCCTTGAGGGATGGATGAAAAAGAGATGGTTTCAGCCCTTCTATGAACACTTAACCACAGACTTGGACAGTATCTAGAAACCCAGAAGAAAACCACAAGCCACTGCCTGCCATGCTCCTACCAATTGTACTGGAGAAGACAACACAGAGCCTTAGGCAAGGCAGCCTCAAAAAGGTCACCCATGCTGTGCACACCACAGAGTGGCTTCCTCTCCCTGGACATACATATACTGAGCTCCTCTAGGTTACAGGGCCATTTAAGACACAAAGAGGGTTCCAGCTACAGCCCCCCAAGGAGGGCTTAGGAGCAGAGGCAGGGCGTTCTTATACTTCACAAGTTCTAATGAAGTTGGCTATTGCCATTCACAAAGCTAGATCAATCGTCAGCTAAATCAAAAGTTCACTGGCATTTTCCAAAGAAACAGAAACTAAATAGGGACATGGTAGGAATTCTACTAATTCCATATCAAAAAAATTATGAACTTAAAAAAAATACATCTCAGCAGGAGCATGACAAAATGTTTTGGCAAATTTCTTGGATTAGGGCCCACAAAATTCAGGCAAACCAGTAGCTATTCTAGACCAATATCTTTCATTTAACGAGACTTTCTCATCTTAGCAGTTATTGAATGAACAGCTCTACAGCTGACAATGACCCTATGGTTCAGAATTCAAGCACACAATGGGACACAGCACTCCATGTCCCCGTTCTGATGAAGACCTTGCCTCAAGAGCAGCACTCCGCATCTCAGTGGATTCTGCACAAGGGGCAGGAATCAAGCAAGGGAAAAGGTACAACATTGACAGGGAAATTAATATCTATCAATCACTCTTAAAGAACCAATTCTCAATAGTAAGAAGCATTTGGGGCGGGGTGAGGGAACAAGAAACAAGTTTAAACAGACCTTCATGTCAAAATAGTTTCCAAAAATTAGAATCAAAACTGTAGACCAAGAAGCACTTGGTCATCTACACTGACTTTATATGAGTAAGAATTCTCTTTTTAGCTTCTAAACAAATGGAACCCCCACTTACGATAGGGCATCACAGTTTACTTAAACAGCACCTACAGTGTTGAACTAGATCTCCAAGTTACTGACTCACTGGCTAGTGACTCAATTATACCATGTCAAAGACTCCAGAAAAAAATTATAACTATGAAAAAAGACAGGTTATTCTCTTTAAAAACTCCACGCCATGTTGGAATGCCTTCAAGGCTGGGGTGAGCAGAGTACCCAGCAGCACCCTACCGAGCACGTTTCCTGGGGGGACTTCCTCCAGATCTTCCAGCTCCCTTCCCATCAGAAGGTACAGGTTCTCCAGAGTACAGCACGCCATGTGGGGCACAGGAGGGAGGTCCTCTAGTGGAGCCGAGAAGCCTAGTGGAACCTGCCAGAGAAAAAAAACAGTAGAAAGGATGATGTAGTGAGGATGTAGGTAAGGCTCTACAGTGCCCTCAAGTGAGGAAGCAGTCGAGGCTCTACAGCACCCTCAAGTGTTTACTGAGCTACAAGACACTGTGCAGTAACCTTTGCCTCTTTCCCATAAGCTTGAAGCTGAAATGTTAGTTTCAATGGATTATAAGAAACAAGTCGTATTTGATGGCTAAATTCTGAAATACCAAAATCTCTCAAATATTTAAAATGTGTCTGAATCCCCACTAATAAGCTTTGAGTCTAAGAAATTCTCCTGTGTCCTGGTAGCTCCCATTTTGCCGGTCCAGAGTCCATTGCTAATATGTCTGAGCATTATGCCATACACCAGTTCTCATGCCGATACCATGCTTCTATTTCAACATTCATTATTACCATTATAATTTTAAATTACTAGGATCTTCCGATAAAGTTCTGAAAGCATTCAGTAAGAACTGTGTTACTGCCTTGAAAAACATTAAAAAACCCGTTAAAAATGCCATGGCAAAGCTGAGTGAGCATTTGCTAAGTAGCTATGCCACGCTGTTAATCTGAAAGGGAACATATGTTGAAAAACTAGGAACACTGATGAAGAGAGAGAGCAAACATGCGGAAAACTATACACATGAATGGTAGATTCATGAACCCCCCCTATTAGATTTAATCATTCTTAAGGAGACACTGTCACGAATGACCATACAGGACCTGAAGACCGAAAGAAAACTAACACATGATCATCTCATCAGAAGCTGAAAAAGTCTTCAACAAAGTCCAACATCCCTTCATGATAAAGGTCTTCAATAAACAAGGGACACAAGGCACATACCTAAAGGCAATATGCAGCAAGTTGATAGCCAGTATTAAATGAAGAGAAACTTAAAGCAATTTCACTAAAATCAAGGGCAAGACAAGGTTGTCCACTTTCTCCATATGTATTCAATACAGAACTTGAAGTTCTAGCCAGAGTAATAAAACAACTAAAGAAGATCAAGGGGAGACAAACTGGAAAGGAAGAAGTCAAAGTATTGCTATTTGCAGATGATAGTATACATTAGCAACCTTAAAAATTCTACCAGAGAACTCCTATACCTGATAAACACTTTCAGCACAGTGGGTGGATACAATATTAATTAAAAAAAACCCAATAGCCCTCTTATATACAAATGATAAATGGGCAGAGAAAGAAATTAGGAAAACAACACCCTTCACAATAGTCACAAATAATATAAAATACCTTGGTGTAACTCTAACCAAGCAAGTGAGAGATCTGTATGACAAGAATGTTAAGTACCTGGAGAAAGAAACAGAAGATATGAGACATTGGAAAGATCTCCCATGCTCATGGATCAGTAGGATTAATATAGTGGAAAAGAAATTCACAGATTCAATGCAATCCCCATCAAAACTCCAACACAATTCTTTACAGACCTTGAAAGAACAATTCTCAACTTCATATGGAAAAATAAAACCCAGGATAGCTAAAACAAACCTGTACAATAAAAGAACCTCTGGAGCTATCACTATCCTGATCTCAAGCTGTACTAAAGAGCAACAGTGATAAAAATTGCATGTAAAAATAGACAAGTTGATCAATGGAATGGAATCAAAAACCCAGATGTAAATCCACACACCTATGAACACCTGATTTTTGACAAAGAAGCCAAAATTATACAATGGAAAAAAAAAGAAAGCATCTTCAACAAATGTTGCTAATCTAACTGGATGTCAGCATGTAGAAGAATGGGAATAGATTCTTATCTATCACCCTGCACAACACTCAAATTCAAGTGGATAAAAGACTTATAAAACCATACATCCTGAGCCTGATAGAAGAGAAGGTGGGGAAGAGCCTTGAATGCATTGGCACAGGAGACAACAGAACATCAATAGCACAGGCACTAAAACAGGCAATTAATAAACAGGATCTTATGAACTGAAAAGTTTCTGTAAGACAAAGGACACTGTCAATAGAATAAAATGGCAGCCTACAGATTGGGAAAAGCTCTTCACCAACCCTATATCAGAGGCCTAATATCCAAAATACATCAAGAACTCAAGAAGTTAGACATCAAAATCCCCAAATAATCCAATTAAAAAATGGGGTACAGATCTAAACAGAGAACTCTCAACAAAAGAATCTCAAATGGATGAGAATCACTTAAAGAAAAGTTCAATATCCTTAGCCATCAGAGAAATAAGATAAAAGATACAAGTTATAGCTCATGCTGGAGAGAATGTAAAGCAAGGGGAACACTCCTCCTCTGTTGGTAGGAGTGCAAACTTCTACAGCCATTTTGGAAATCAACGTGGTTGTTTCCCAGAAAATTTGGAACCAATTTATCTTAAGACCCAGATATACCATTCCTGGGTATATGCCCAAAGGACAGTCTATTCTACCATAAGGATGCGTGCTCAGTTAGGTTCATAGCAGTTTTATTAGTAACAGCCAGAAACTAGAAACAACCTAGATGTCCCTCAACCAAAGAATGGATAAAAAAAAATAATAGTACATTTACACAATGGAGTATTACTCAGCTGTTAAAAAAAAATAACAACATGAAATTTGCAGAGAAATGGATGGAACTAGATTAAAAAAAAAGTCATCCTGAGTGATAAAGGCAAACATTGTACGTACTCATAAGTAAACATTTGCTGTAAAGTAAAGGATAACCATGTTACAATCCACAGACTCAGCCAGGCTAAGTAACAAGGAGGACTCAAAAGGGACATAGGATTCTCTCCCTGGAAAAGGGAATTAGAACAGATTTTGTGAGTGGACTTGGAGCAGGTGGAGACAGGAACAGGAGGAATGAGGTAGGAGAGGATGGAGAGAGAGTACTGGGAGACAACTGGAATTTGGGGGCATCTTGGGGAGGAGCTAGAAACCAAGTGCAATGGAAACTCCCTGGAGTCTATGAGGGTGACACTAGCTATGACTCCCCAGTCAGGGGAATATTGAGCCTGAACTGCCATCTCCTGTACGCAGGCAAGACTTCCTGTGGAGGGATTGGTACATCCAACCCAGCCACAAAGCTTTGGACTACAATGTGTCCTGCCTATAAGATGTCCTGGGGTAAAGGTGGAGCAGAAATTGTGTGAGTGGCCAACCAATGATTGATCCTTAGGCTGGATATTCCAGAGACCTAGGACAGAACTGAACATGACTGGCAAAAGTCACTGAAATGATTCCTAACAATATACTGCTACACTCACAGACTGGTGCCTAACCCACTGTCATCAGAGAGGCTTCATCCTACAATGTATGGAAACAGGTGCAGAGACTCACAGCCAAACATTATCTGGAGCTCAGGGACTCCTGCTGAAGAGAGAGATGAAAGATTACAGGAGCCAAAGGGGTCAAAGACATCACAAGAAAACCCACAGAACCAACTAACCTGGGCTCACAGGGGTTCAAGAGACAACCAACAACCAGGAACCTGTATGGGACGGACCTAGGCCTTCTGCATGTATGTTACAGTTGTGTAGCTTGGTGTTTCTTGTGGGACTCCTCTAACAGTGGAAGCAGGGGCTGTCTCTGTCTCTTTTGCCTACTTGTGGGACCTTTTTCCTCCCACAGTACTGCCTCGTCCAGCTTTGATAGGAGGGGAGGTGTCTAGTCCTACTGCAACTTGATATACGATGTTTGGTTGATATCCCTGGGAAGATGGTCATTTTTTAAGGGAAATGAGGAGGAGTGGACAGTGGGGGGTTGGGGGTGGGAAGACAGGGAGTACTTGGGAGGCTGAGGCAAAAGGATCACATACTAAAGGCTTGCCTAGGCTACAGAATGAGCTCAAGGCTATCCTAGGTAACTTAGTGAGACCCTATCTCAAAATAAGTTAAAAACAAAACACAATGCAGGGGGCACCTATCACCTGCTTGCTTCCTATAACTTTTGCACACGCAAATACATACACACTCTTGGAAGAACACTGTTCCCTAGCTGATCCTTCAGAGAATGGCATATCAATACCCTGATTTCAGCAGTGTAAAATCCCAGACACCCAGCTAAGTCAGGCCCAGTCCCAAAGTCTTAGAAAGTATGGGCTGACACCTGCACTCTTTTAAGTTGCTGGTTATGGTATGATCTGTAACATCAGCAACAGAAAAGAATACAAAGGACACAGGAAGGATCTGAGTAGGGCTAACTTCCACAGTGAGACTGAACTATTTCACATAGCCTTCTTTTTTTTTTTTTTAAGATTTATTTATTTTGTGTATATGAGTACACCATTGCTCTCTTCAGACACACCAGAAGAGGCCATCAGATCTCATTATGGATGGTTGTGAGCTACCATATGGTTGCTGAGAACTGAACTCAGGACTTCTGGAAGAGCAGCCAGTGCTCTTAAGTGCTGAGCCATCTCTCCAGTCCTCACATATCCTTTTTAACAAGTACATTAGAATAGGATTCCTGTGGCTCTGACTCCATGAGGCCAATTGTCTTTTGTGCTGTTGACACATTCCTGACACATAAGCACAGATTCCAACCTGTAGTGTCAGAGATAGATATACAGAGGAGAACAGGAGTGCTCACTCATTTGTAACCCGGTGAGTCAGCGCTTCACGAAACAATCCTTATCACTGGGTCTGTTTAGAGAGTATATGACTCTCAATGACGAGCAAAGAGCTATTTACTAAGCTCCAACAAATATGGTGGTTATAACAGTTTTAGCCTCTCACAGATCGCAAGTCTATGAACACCAAGTACTGTGCTTTGTCCCACAGCTTAGCAAGGCCTTCCTAACCATCATGCAGCATTGGAGAACAGACTGCTAACAGTAGGAATTGAAGCAGAGCTTTCTTCAGCTGTACTCTCCAATCCCTACCTGCATCTAAAAGGCACTGTCCTAGTCACCTACAGCTAACCTCTTCCCATGAGACTACATGCTTATGGGCCTGAGGGTCATGTCACTCACTGTTGAGTTGCTTATTGCCGGTCCTGCAAGGCCCTCTGGTGTCTTTCTCATCCCATGTTTAGTTCCAATGTCTCTGTCTTGTGATCCCAAATAATTCTGGCCTATGGACTCTTTTGGCCCTAGCTCAGGCATGTCTATCTGCTCTCAGAGCAGCCTGAATAGACTACAGGCAATGCAGGCTGCACCTATCACTTGCTTGCTTCCTATGTCTTTTGCCTGAGTCACTGAGACTTTGGCTTTGTAAACTTGTGAAGATTAACTATAAGAATAACACCTAAATCTACTTCTTCCCTCCAGCCAAATGGGACTCTTATCTTGCCTGATATGCAAAAAAGGCCAGAAAAAGTTGTTCACCTGCTCTTGGTTCACAAATGCTATTAAGGGAGCCATTTATGTATACAAAATGTTACCAGGGCAATGCAACAGGTGACACAGGATTGGGGTGTCCTCTACCCATTTGCCACCTCACCTGTGCAGTCTGAAAGCTACCATATCCTCAAAATAATGCCCACACGGTTTACTTCTAACTCTTACCCGCTGTAAAAACTCAACAGGGCTGTACTTGGGTCCCAAGACGAAAATTTTCTTTCCTTTTCGAGCTACACCACTGAACACACGAGCAAATGCAATGAAGGCCTCTTGGCTGCCTTCTTCCTGGGATGCAGGTTGACAGTTTACACTTGCCACATCTGGTTCATCACCTGCCAGGCACAAAAAGATATTCAGTGCCAGGAATGCTCACTTCAACCAACTAACTGTTCCTATGGACAGAAGAAATAGTGAACATGAGTATTTGGTCTGAGACTAGAAACAATATTGATTAAAAACAATGACAAAGTTAAAATATAAGGGACAATGTACCAAGTTAAGGAAAAATGTCAAATACTTTCCACCAAGACCTTTTAGGAATGCTGTGCCTCTTGGCTCATCTTCATGGGGACTTGATTCAGGGGCACCTCCATCCTGGGTGGGTCCCTGGGGTGTCTGTCCCTGTGCTGCTGCAAGCTTCTCTGCGTGCCTCTGTCTTGCCCGCTCGCGTCTCTGGGCCATTTCTTCTTGAGTGAGAGGCCTACAGGATGTCACCAATATGTTACGATGTGGCAGCATCAAACACCTCTCAGCTCTCTTTTGAAAACAAGTGCTCATACGGCTGCAGAAGTGATGAGCAGTACCAAGTACTCCTCTGAGGCTTCTCCAAGGTCTCTCCAGCAAAAGCTGTCATGAAAGAAGGCTCTCTGGCCTGCTACATCCCCTATGACTTGGAGCTTATGAACCGGTGCACAAGTGTCCCTGGCCCTAAGCACTACCAAGTGCAGTTACACAAAACCTTCCACAGAGTCAGTGTTTCTTCTGGTAGAGGCCAACAAGGATAAGGAAGAGAATGGCTAACAGGCACCAAGGCTCGAAACACCCTGGAAAGTATGCAAACAGCCACTATGAAATGAGGTTTCTTTTTAGTTCAAAAATACATCTTCATGGAGCATTCACAAGCAAAGCTGCAATGTCGAACTGAGAACTCGCTGCTCAGCAGCACTAAAAGGTCAAGTGAGAACGGCCACCCACTGTTAGACATAGGAGATACTCAAACAGTAAAGGCAATGTGTACGTGGGATGAGTGTTTGCCAGGGGGCAGCCTGAGTAGAGGGAGAGGTAATTAGCAATAATGAAATAATGTTTTTTTTTAATCCTTCATGAAAAGTGACTCTCACTTGTATCAGGATGCAGAGAAGGTACTTAGAGCTTTAATTCTGAAATTTGGTTAGGAATCTGGGTTTGGAAGGAAGAAACCAGGCAAGTGAAGGGTCCCCAGGAGCAGTCTCCCTTTAGAGCAGGCATTCACATGAACACCCCCCTGTTGCATGTTCAACCCCGACACAGAGTGGTGCCAGTCCTGGCACATTCACCACTGTATTGGGGCTGAACATCCAGACTGCTGGGATAACTCTCGAGCATGAGCTTGAACTACAGGAGCAGAGTTGCATCACACTGTCTGGTTTCAGCGCTGCCTCCCGCCTTTGACATTACAATTTCTATTTCACTCTGCAAACCATACTGTGAAGCCAGTCTCATCTCCCACACTGCCTTGCCTCCTTCCTTCTCTTTGAGCACCAGAGGCTACACAGCTAGGCACTTTGCACATAGATAGGAACTGGACACAGGTACCATCACCCTGTCTTCTAAGGAGCCACATGCTCCTGGAGCGAATGATACCCTAACTCAGAGGTTCACTGCTGTGCTCTTCAGGTAGCTGCCAGCTCGATGGAAACTTGTGCTACCATCTTCCCCAGCAAGATCTGGACCTCTCAGTCAGACCCAGCTCACTAGAGGTAGTCAAAGTGAGAGGCCTCAGAGCACTGGAGGGAGACTGACCATCCCTGCAGGAAATGGCTTCTCTTCATGGGAACGTCTAAACGCCTGTACATACAGGATGCACCCTGCTTCCTCATAGCGGTAAGCTATAGCTGCTCTTCTGCCCTCTGCAGCAGGGTCTGATTTGTCCACTTCCTGCCTCTTTCTTTGGCATCATCATAAGCCGTATCTTCCACTCCTGGACTTCTGTCCCAAGCTACATACTTCTGCTCCAAGTTTATTTGACTCAGTCTTTTGCTAAAAGAACGCCCAAGTGTAAAATCTGTGATTGGCAGTACACATGTGTAATCCCAATGCCAGAGAAATGGAAGACAGAGGACCCCAGCCTAGCCTACTTGCAGAGCTCCAGATCAGTGAGAGAGTCTGTCTTTAAAACAAAACCAAGGTGGACAGCATCTGAGGAATGACACTGACAAAGGCTGAACTGATAAACACACACACACACACACGTATCTGAAAGTATGAATTAAAATACAAATACAGAACACAGTACTCACTGTTATAATCACTTGAGAGTACAGGGAAGGAAATAACAACACAGGAGTCTGGAGAGAACTTCTCTCCTTAACGGGCTCATCACTGCTCTGTCCCCAGGTTTACCACTGCACATGGACTACAGCACATAACCATCACAACAGTTAAAGGAAGCACACTTGCACACCACCACTTCATACACAGGAGAACAGAGGCTTAGGAAATCTAAGAAAGTTGACTCAGCATGAAATGGATACTACATGAGTCATAATTCAAGTGTAATTTGTTGGGTCCAAACTCCACAGTCACCATCTTCCAGTCAGTAAACATTAAAAATCACCATCTTAAGAAAGAGAAATTTAATTTTAGCTTTGGTTAAAAAATAAGTATAATTTTATTAAATCCTAAAGCCCAATTCACAACATGGCATAGAATCACCATTTAAGTTGATATAGGTAGTGTATACCCATAGTCTTGAGGCAGGAGGACTGCCAATTTGAGGCTAGGGGGTTGTTTGTTTTGGCTAACTTAATACAAGCCAGGGTCATCTGTGAAGAGGAAACCCCAATTGAGAAAAATGCCTGTAGGGAAGTCTCTGGGCAGACTTGATTGTAACTGATGTGGAAGGTCCCAGCTCACCGTTGATAGTGCTACCTCTGGGCAGGTGGTCTTGGGTTGAATAAGAAAGGCTAAAGCAAGCCATGAGGAACAAGCCCGTAAGCATAGATCCACCATGGGTTCCACTTTAATTTCTCCCTCCAGGTTCCTGCCGTGAGTCCAGGTCCTGAGTCCTTCTATAATGAACTGTGGCACAGATATATAAGCCAAATAATTCTTTCCTCCTGCAGTTGCTTGGTCATAGTGTTTATCGTAGCAATAGAGAGGAAACTAAGACACCTGGGCTATAAGATTTTTTTTCTAGAATAAGTAAGTAAATAGGTAAATGCAAGCCAGACAAAAATAATTAGCATTTATAGTGATCAGTTAGTATAAAATGAATCAAAGCCTGCTATTTAGTTACCCACTGATTAATACCTACTGTGCCCTGCCCTGGTACAGGCACTGAGATGCTAGGAAAGGGAACAAGGCAGGCAAAGGGAAATCCACAGGAGTCACTGAAGTGTCTGTTAGGCATACAAAGAGGAACTGTTTGCATGAAAGTAGGGCTCTGTGGGTAAGGAAATAGCTGCGGGTGAGTTAGCTAGGATACAGATAACCAACCACCTCCTAAACAGAGGGCAGCCACCAGCACGAGGGACCAGAGGTGAGAATGTTGACTGGAGATGGATGCTATTTTGGCACATGGATGAGAAAGGAAAAGAGGCAGCAAAGGCCTCAGGCTGCCACGCATGCTGGTGGGAGAATAAGTTGGCAGAGAAGCTTGCTGCAGTCAGGACAGATGACAACCATGTTATAAGGTAGCACAGATTACAGAGAGCAGGTGACCCAAAAGAAAAGAGGCATCTATCTTATCTGTCTGATGTGGCCTCCAGCTACTAAAAGCTAGTTCTCAAGGAGGGTGCAGAGCCACACAAAGACCAGGGACAGCTGGGCAGGTCTTCCTGGAAAACCCCAATTTTTCATGAACTACCATTCAGAACAGCAAAAGCCAAGGCACAGACTATACAGAGGGACAAAGGCTGGCTGGTGCTGCCTGCTTAGAGTTAGTGGGTGCTAGCATACAGGATGCTAGAAGGCAAGTTCTACAGAGTGCTGTGGAAGACATAGGCTTTTAAGCCAGACAGCTGCAGCATTCAAACTCTTCAGTTATGTTAGCATTTTGTCTAGGCTCTGCCCCACAGTTACCTGGCAACAGTCAGGTATGCCTGACTCACTATAAAAGGGGCTGCTTGACCTCTCCTCTCTCTCTAGCCTTCTGACTCTAGCTCTGTCTTCTCCCTCCGACTCCTCTTCTCTCACCATTCCCTTCCTCTTTCTCTCTCCACGTGCTCATGGCTGACTGACTCCTCTACTCTCTTCCTCTCTGTGTCTTTCTCTACCTCTACTACCCTCTCAACTCCCCTCCCCATACCCTGAATAAACTCTATTCTATACTATACTGTCACATGGCTGGTCCCTCAGGGGGAAGGAATGCTTCAGCATGGGGGGTGATGTGAGCTCATTCTCATCTCTGCTGTAGTAGATATACTAAGCCAGGGCCAGTAGAATATTCTTTTCCTTTAATGTAGATTAGCAGGTCTTAACACCTACTGTATTAAGGCAGAGGCAACCCCCTTCCCCCATACCTTACTGTACCTCCAGCAAACATACTCCTCCTCTCTTTATTTTTATAAAACAACAGGCGATGTGACTTTTTCCCTCTAAGGCTCTATAACTTCCTCACAAGTCAAACTGAAACAAGAGCTGCTGTTGGACCTAAGTGGCACACTCCGTGGTGTAGCAGGAATACCCTAAGAGATTAATGAGCGGAAACCAATTGCTAGTTCCATAGTGGTGGATTAAAGCTTTGCCTCTGACATGGTTTTACTAGGTTTGTGCCTCAGAGATGAAGGAACAGACCAGCAGAACAGAAGAGAAATCCCTGATACAATCCCACAGAGAACACAGAGACATCATCTACAACCAAGGGGGAGAACTAGGAAACGAGGCCAAGCACCCAGCACCCAGTATCCAGCATCTCCATTTTCTCCTCACCATCTATCATTATTTAGTGTATGCTAATCTACACTAAATAGTAGATTTTCAATTCTTCAGCATTCTCTAGTGTCTGAGATACTCTCAGTGGCTACACATCGCATCTACCAGGACATCTGAAAACTGCCACTGTACGGAGCACTGAAGTCTTGCCTTGGAAAGGGTCACACAACAATTTCAGCTATTCACTCACTCACCTCCTGGTTCCTAACTTCCTCCTCTGCCTGTCACTGCCCACACTTTCCCTCCTCAAGGGTCATTCATCCCTTATCCACAGTCATTTACTCACTCACTCATTTCTCTTCAGAACAAAAATGCTGGAAGAGTCTTACATTCAAATCACTATGAGAAAGCTAAAACAAAAAACCAAACCAAACCAAAGAAACCCCAAACCATGTACACAATCTTTCTCTTAAAGAATAAGCAGAGTTCTATTGGAAAGGACAAAGAAGGCTCTCTAAGAGGCACAGCATGAAGGACTTGACTTTGTGGATGAAACAGCGCAAATACCAGAGAAAGAGAGTATCTACTGAAGACCATGGCTGGGTGGTTATGACTGGATAGACTCATTCCATAGTGATCCCCCAAATTCAACCATGCTTTCTCCATTAATCTCCGTACTCCGTTAATCACACCATACAAAAAGAAAACCCCTATTCAGGCACAAAAAGCAATAAACACAAATATACATTAAATATGATAATGAAAAGTATCACTGAACTCCAACAGTACACTTCATCTTTTAGGAAAAACTAGGTATTGAGAATCAATAATGGGGCAGGAGCCCTAATCGTCAGAGGGAAGTCTTTGGAAAGATTATTCTGAAGGGCTAGAAGGATGTTCCAATGGATAAGGTTCTTACTATCAAGCCTGAATTGAGACCTGAGTTCCATCACCAGGACTACAGTGGTATACAAAGAACTCCGACTCCCACAAAATAAACAAACACAAACAAACAAATACAAAAAGGAAGCATTTAAAAAGGTTTTGAGAAGATCACTTCTGATCAGGAGAATCTATCAGTTCAGAAGTTAGTTACTTCACTGCTTTCGAGAGATGACCAGACCTCTGAGAAAGTGTGTTGGAATCCAGTCTCTGCCTCTGCTCAAGCCACCTTTCCTAGACACCCTTCCTTTGCTAGCTACTTGCTAATGTTAGCATGTCTCAACTGGGAAGTGAATCTGTGTCAAAGGGTTGCTAATTCACCCTCCTCCTGCCCTCTCCCCACAGCCTCCTGTCTAGGAAGAGGATGACCTTGAGCCCCTGCTGTGAACCTCCCCACTCCTCAAAAGGCATAAGAAGAGCCCCCACCACAGCACACTCTCTGTCTCTGGTCCTGGGGCCTGAACACTCCTCAAAGCCCTGCCATGCTGTTTCCCCTCTGTCTGTCCATATAATTAATAACTCTTTTCTTCATTCCTCAGTAATGTGTCTTAGTGTCCTCTTGAACCACGTGCCTCATCTGAACCCAAAGTCTAGCTAGAAGGGGAGGCAGGCACCTTGGGAAGGAGAAGAACACATGAAGAGGAGACAATGGAGAGTAGATAGGTTCTCTGAACTTTCACGAATCCTGTCCACAACCTCTGCAGACACACAATGTACAGAGAACTGATGATCAGACATGCAGTTTCTACTTAGACAGACACACCTAGAGACAGGGCTGGCTTAGACCACACCATGCCTGCCATATTTGTAGAGAGCCGTATTGGGGTGCCATGCCACCTGGTTCTACATAGCCTTATTAATCTTTCATAGATCTTACGTTTGAACTGTATTTTGAACCACACAGGAAATTCGTCTTGGCTTTCATTTCCTCTTGCCACCCCTTTTCTATCCCCAGCTTTCCTTCCAGGTAACCCGGTAGGGTAACCCGTTCAAAGTAACTGCAGGCAGTTACACATATTCAGTGAAAGGCGACTGTCATTACAGCTATTACTAGCCTTTACATTTCTATCAGCTCAAGTCAATATTCAAGAGTTAGTTGGCAATAGCTTTCTACAGATGTAAAAGACCAGATGATAAACAGATTCTAAGGAAGTCCAGGGAAGTGCTCAATTCCAAGGCAGATATGAGGAAGCATGGCAAAATCAGTTCCCTCCCACCCACACCCCAGCTGTATGACCAACTTCCCTCTTCTTACCTTGGCTTATTCTGAGGCAAGGCTTTCACATCAACTGCAAACATTTTGGAAACAAAGATAATAACTGGAGCAGTATCCTCACTTCCACATTTCATAAAAGCTAGATAAACAGGAAGCAAAATGTCACTGCTCTTCTCATAATTAAAAACCTAGACTTCTGTGAACAGCAATTACATTTAGAGTATAGCATTATCTAAACATGTAACTCTTTACAGCTGTGATAAACATTCCACTTCGGGGTTTGCAAGGAACAGACAGTAAAGAAAGAGCAAGAGTTGGAAGACAGACAAAGAGGCAGAGCTGAAGAGTGGGAACTGGGAGGCTCTTCCCAACGCACAGCTGCTGACAGGGCTTGGCTACCCACAGCTAACCCAAGCCATTGCTCCTCTATATTCAAGAAGAAAGTACTGCTGCCAGGGTCAAACCTCAATAATAGAGTCCAGTCCCTACGAGACAGCCATGGCAGTGACTTCATAGTGCAGGGAGCACATGCTTGGCTATGAGGAAGACGGAATAAAGTGGAAACATAAACTGAGATAAGAAGAGCACAAAGGAAGGGGTCTGTACCAATGGTCGACACCCAGAGGGCTTAGCAATATGCTCTACCAAAAGGGAAACTTTGGGGAGAAGAACAAAAGCTGTTCACATGGTCAGTGCTAAAAGTGTTTATTTGTGGAAATCAATGTGACAAACCGGCCTTTCTGTAAATTAACAGTCAGCAAAGTAGGTCATTAGTGTAGGACATTGCCATGTGTCCATCTTCCCTCACCTGCTTTCAGGGCTTGGGTTTCCAGTGGAAGAGACTCAAATGTCTGTGATCCTGGGCACAGCAGTTTCTCTACTCGCTCAGATGTCATGTCAAGGGGACTGGGCAGTTTGTGACACACCATAGCTAAGGTCTGGCGTTAAGGATCCTATACTTTCAGTGCAAAATGATTCTATGGAAACCAAGACAATTATACACATTTATACAGAAATGTCCAGGCTGTAGGATAACTCAGCTTTCTGACTCACGTCTCAAAATTTGCACATGCACATGCTTCCAAAATGTCCAATGACTAGAAATCTACTTTCAAAAGTACCAGTGAAAAGTTTCATTCTCATATACAGTAAATCTATTTTATTATTATTCTATTTTTATTTTACAGAACAAATATTATTTTAAAAGGAATACTTCCTAGAATTAATATTAACCAATATCAGCACATTAAGTTTTCTAATTATTTACTACTGCTTCAAGGTAGAATACTGAGTAAACAGAAAAGGAATGGGTTATCTCTAGAGCGTTATTTGGTTGCCAATAAAATACTATTTTTCTCTTATTTTATAAACTCCATCTAATTAAAAACCACTAAAATAAAGGATACCGAGGACAGCGTGGGAAATGGGGAGCCACTGGCTGCAAATGGCATTGATCTGGACTTTAGGGTCTGAATGTCGTGCCTCCCGGGCTCCAATTTTTAATCCTAAAGAAGTCACAATTTTATCAATTTTTTCCTTGTCCCTATAGGAAAGACCAGAGAAGAAGGCATAAATAATTAGCTTAATTTCATTTGACACCTTTTTTTTTCTTTGCATGTTGCTTTTTTAGAAGAGGCTAAAAGTAAGTTCAGAGACCCCTACAAGCAGGGGCTCCCCAAGCTCTACTGGAACACCCCCTCAGAGCCTTGCACAGAGTGCCAGGTCACATACATTTGCTGAAACAAGCTATGTCTACCAGGGCAGCTTAGAGATAAATACTAATGTTCTCATTCTGCCCCTAGGATGATAAACTTACAAAGCCAGCTTTCTTTTCCACTGTACCAGGTAAGTTCTGTCCAAGTTCCCAGCCTGCTCTCTTCCACCACAAGTCCTGTGTCTTTAAACTGCACACACACCAAGGCCCAGCACTCCTCTGCAGCCTCTACTCTGGCAGGCCACAGCACACTGCTGCTCCAGCCCCTCCTTCTCTCTTACTAGATCTGCGCATACTCCTTTAAACTGTTCCAAGCCCTACAATGAACTCATCTGGAAGCTCTAAGCTCTGTTCACTGACCTGGTGAAGTTCCGCTATCTAAGAGACTCATCAGATTGGGAAATGGGCAGATGACTCCGCCCAAAGAGAAACAATCTTACAACAGTCTTACTTTTTCAAGACCGCGTCATACAAACTCCATATATTTTCCAGGATCAACTGTACAAACAGAGGTTTCTTTCCTTTGGCCTGCACAGAAGAACATATCAGCTTCAGTTCCTGAACATTTACAACAGTCATTGTCAGTGTGGCTTACTTCTGCTTGGAATACTTATTCAATGATGAAGACAAAAGTCATTGTCTCAATAGCCAGTAATTCATAAGCAATGAGCCATCATTGTCTCCCTCTAGGAGCCAGAGGAGTACTGAAATAATGTGAGTATTTGGGGGCCAAACCTCAGGGTCTGCCTGACACTACCACCAAAAACAAAACACAAGACAACAACCCCCTGCCCCCCTCCCCACACACACCATCTGAGCTGCAAGCTGACATCACTAAGTGTGTGGGGCTCTCTTCAAAGGCTTGGGTTTTCTATGGTTATGTTTCTTGTGTTCTTAAACATGAGAACTGATCATAAGAACAGGACAGTCTTACAATTGCAGACTTCATTTGTTCCATTGAGATAGGCATACATAGTATTAACAGCAATCAAAATTCAGGAAATTAAAAAGCACTTGCCACCAAACTCGATGAGTTCAATCCTTGAAACTTACATGATGAAAGGAGAAAACCGACTCCTTAAGGAAAAATTTTAAACAAGTCTAATTTTAAAAAAAACCAAACTACATAAAAAGTTAATAATGTGAACAGTGATAACCTTGGGTTGTATGAATGCTGTTGCATAAACATGAGATGGAGCATATATCAAATGCCTCCTTCCTGAAGAGCCACGGGCATTATTATCAGAAAATTAAGAGCCATTGCCTTGAATGTCCAGTTTAAAGAAAGTCATCAAAGGAAATTTATTTATAAAATGTGGCATTCATAGCTTTACTTACACTATGAAAGCGTGAAAAACACTTGCAATGCCTAACCTTAGACCAATACAAAGCAAATGTGTGTCTTCAAAGTGCCCAGGATCTAAGATCTGGAAAACTCAGAAACCACACAGCTATTCACTTACTGTGGTTACTTTTAGAGACAGAGTATCACTATTTCTCAACTGGCCTTAAATATCTAGGAACTGAGGTTCTCAAGTAGCTGGGACAATACACATACACAACTGTATTCACAGCTTGCTCACGGGAAAAAAAAAAGGGAAAAAAAAGGGAAGCTACAGAAATAGTGTGTGAACACAAGACTCATATACCATTTGCAATCCTGTGCCATCCAAAGTCCTCCATGAGTTCATCTGCATAAACTAGGGCTGAGATGCTTCTACTAGAGCTGGTACAGTATAAGGTTTCTATGGCCAACAATCAAGAATAACATAGACCATACTACCTGATCAGCTTTCATAATCTTCTTAGCCTTCATATTTATGTAATAATCTCCCCACAAGGTTTTCAAAAGAACTTCCTTCTTGATGCCAATTTTTTGACTATAGATTCTGGCAAAGTGCTCGATTCTGAAAGAAAACCAATAGCACATGTTATAACAACAACAATGAATACAGCTAATACCTCACTGTTTCCTTGCCATATGCCATTCAGAATGCTTTATACCACTACTAACCTAATACTTTTTAACTGTCCTAGGATAATCATACAAAGACATTACACAGGTACAAAGTGAGATTGGGATTCAAACACAAGTAGTATGACACTGTGGTTGGTGTCATTGTCCAACATTCTACACATAGACAAGAATTAGAATCTAGGCTGCAGCTCCTTTCCTAATTCTGCATGTCTGAAATTTGAGAAAAAGTGCAGAGGCCAAGGAAGCAGAGGTGTCAGCTGCCCATCATAACTTCACTAATTACAGAGATGACTTTTGGTCTTCACTGCTCTAAGTATTGTTATTCACAAGGGAAATGAACTCTAGAGACCCAATCTGTCAAAACTAGAGATGCAGCCTCCTAGACTAACAGAGACATACACATTTACTCTAATCATACCAACCCCAGAGAAGCCAGCTAGCGCCACAGTTTCAACCCACTGCAGAAGTGCCAAGCAGCAACAAGGTATCGTGCATTCTGTGGTTAAAGGTTTGAAAACTGCGTTCCTGTAGGAAACACTACTTCTCACTGTGTCGAGAGCACTCAAAGTCCTAGCATCTTAGAAGATGCCTGCTCAGGAACAAGACAAAAAATCTTTCCTCCCCTGCACAGTTCTTGAACATGACCCCGAGAGCTTGAGCCAATGTAGGGAGGAAAGGTCTACAACCACAGAGATGAGAAAGGCAAAACCATTCTTGTTTGAAGGTGACATGGTCATTTGTGTAGAAAAATTCGAAAGAACCAGAATGATTGTCTGTGGCTATGGAGTGGCTATGGAGCAACTAAAGAAAGATTGCAGGCAGCCCATTTGCTAGCAGTCCCAGCAAAGAAGACAGACAGATGGCAAGTAAGCTATCCAGAATGATGGCACCATAAAAGATGACATGGATGCAGAACAATAGTCACTCCATTCATTGCTGGTGGGAATGCAAAATAGTACAGCCACTTTGGAAGACAGTATGGTGGCTTCTTAAATGTCTAAACACACTCACACGTGATGTAGCAATGTATTTAAGGATTCACATAAACTGAAAACATATGTACAAGAAAAATATGCACATGGATGTTTATAGCAGTTCAATTCACAATTTCCAAAATTTGAAGCAAGCAAGCAAAGTGTCCTTTTAAGCAAGTCAACAGACAAACTGTGGAACAACCAGAGAAGAGAATATGACTCAGCACTAAGCAGAAATGAGTTAGCACACCACAAAAATACAGAGACAGCGTATATGCTTTTTGCTAAGTGAATGAGGCCAACCTGCAAGAGCTACATACTGCTGACTTTACTATATGGCATTTTAGAAAAGTCTAAACTATGTGAAAGTTGAAATACCAGCGATTGCCAGTGGTGTGAGAGAGGCAGGAATGAATAGATTGGGCTACTACATAAACTGCATTTTCTATTTGATCCAACAGTTATATATATAGCAGAGGTTTTCTTGTGTGTGTCTGTGTGTTTAAGTTTTCAAAAAGATTAATTTCTCTGTAATCTATATTATTGTTTACTATTAATTTCTGGAGAAGTCAGATTATTCTATATGGTATGATGATGCAGGGAAGAATCTTGGGTGCCAAAGATATGTCAGTGTGCATTTACCAGTCACAACAAATGAACTACATCAGCAAAGGATAATGGTCACAGTAAATTTATGAATGGATGAGAGTACGGGTGAAATTTGTACTTTTCTATTAATTTTGTTGTAACCCCAAATCTGTAGTTTAAAAATATATTTAAAAATGAGAGAAGGAGGAATCAGAAGAGGAAATGGAGGAAAATGAAAAGGAAGAGGAGGAAAATGAAGAGGAGAAAGAAGAGAAGGAGGAAAAAGAGAAGGAAGAGGAAAGGAAGGAGGAAGAGAAGGAAGAAGAAAAGAAGGAAGGAGGAGAGGGGAGATAGGGGAGGAAGAGAAGGAGAGGGGAGGAGAAGAGGAGGAAAAGAAGGAGAGGGAAGAGGAGGGAGAGGAGGAGGAGAGGGAAGAGGAGAAGAGGAAGAGAAAGATGAGGAGGAGGAGGAAGAGGAAGAGAGGGAAGAGGATCAGACTTGCCATTTTCCTCACTGAGGAAGGAATCCAAAGTCAGTATTTTATGCTGAATTTATTCCCGCGCATAAGTTCTAGTTTCTTCAGGGATAACTTTTTCTTTGGTGCAACCCCCTCTTCTGGCTTTGGAATAATCTATTCCTTTGCAGTGAGGATCACTTCCATGTGCAGGGGAGCTCAGGCATGGGTTAACCCAGCCACAAGTCCTGCGGGTCAGTCTGTACATCTAAGGGGCTCTATTCATTGGATATATTCAATGGCTGGAGAATCTACATCAAAACCCTTAAGCTCAGCAGTACTCCCTGCATTGGTATGCACGTGCAGCAAACATTCAGCACTGTCTTTTGGCCAGCGCCCCTATGTCCTTCCCATTGCTTGGCCTGGTCACACCGACGGACTCCACCATTACAGTCCACAGCACACATGGCTTCTTTAAAGTGACATCTTTCAGACACTTGGTGGTTTTTCAGGTATGCACACACTTGAAGGCCTGGGCAATTTCACGAGGGTTTTAAAGTGAACATGAAGATTTGAACCTCTGGATGTGCATGATTTTGCAGGGTTTTGTGGGTCATCTTTATAGGTCACCTCAGGCTGCACATAGGCAGAGATCCAGTAAGGTTTTTACTTCATGTTTTCAGGATTTTAAAATATATTAACTGTGTTACCCACACAAGTCATATTTTCTATTTTATAATAATGTCATACAAATGCCCCGGTTTGAATTCTAAAGATGGTAGAGATTTTCATAAATACTCCCTATCTGAACTACAAATGATAGGATATTTGCCTTGCTGCTCAGGCCACCATCCTTGAAAGCATTCCAAGTCCAGCAGTTGAGAACAGGCATGAGTTCCATCCATGTATACATCTGACGTTGTCTAGCACAGAGAATACTGACTAGTTATACCTAAAACTGGAGAAGTCTGAATGGAATATAGAAATTACCTGTATTCTATCTACCAGTCCTAATCCTCCTCCACTCAGACTCGGATGAAGATAACACATGAAATTATGAAAATCACTATCCGGACAAGCCCTCCACCTTGTGGCTCAGAACTAGCACGGCAGGGCTGAGCGCGCCCAGAACGGAGTGCACCACTTTCCTGTCTCCTCTTTTCTTCTTTGAGACAGTGACTGGCTAGAGTTTATATTGACCTAGAACTCACTATGTAGCTATCTCATCCTCCCTTAGACTTTTGATCCTCTTGCCTCAACCTGAAGAAGTGCCGGATTATAGGTATGAGACGCTATGCCTAGCTTTGGTACTTTTTAATTAGAAAAAAATATGAGAAATCATTTTAGCCTTTATTTTTCAGAATGTGACACTAAGCTACTGACCAAATGGGGAAAGGCTCAGATTCGCCACTCTCTCTGTACACTTATGCCTACATTTATTTAGGTTTGCTGTAACCTTTTAGGCACAAATGGAATAAGGTACTTATAATCTGTAATTTACTTAAAAAAACAGACCTTGCATGCACATAGTCAGGTTTAGATCTCTATCCTATAGGGAAGATCTACGAGAAATGCCATGGGAAAAACCCCACATGACCCAGCAAGGTTGACGCTAATGTTCCTGGCAGCTCTGTTCCTTAGCAGCTGAATAAAGCTGAACAATCTTTGCAGCTTTGGAGCCTTAGATACTAGGACAGGTTTCAAAGACGGTTGTGAGAATTTAGTCAAATAACTCAAAGTGATTAACTGCCTAGCATATGTACATACAGGATAAAGGGATGAAGCTTTTTTCCACATTAACCTCCATTAGCATTACTTTTAAGTGTAACTGCTCACTGATGAACAAAAGCTTTAAGATACACAAGAAACTGCCAAGAGAGGAACTACACTAAGGTTACGGAGGGAGAAGAGTCCACATGATTCTGGCAAAGGTACAATAGAAACTTGATGGAGAAACAATGGCACTAGAATAAAAAGTAGTCAACTTCAATGCAAGCCACACGCCTTATGAGTTATTAACTCACAATGAACCAGACTTAATTGTAAAAAGGAAAGTCACAAGAGAAATGGAAACAGAACAGAGAGGCTGTTTGAAAGGGGATAATGGGAGGAAAAGGGGCAAGAGAGGGTGAACTGATCATAATTCATGATGTACATGCATGAAATGTCATAATGAAACCCACTGTGCATAATTATTATATGTGAACAAAAGTATTAAAAAAGGAAAGAAAATCTTTAGGGTCTTGAGGTAGGCAGTGAGTTATTAACTTTTTTTGAAATGTAAAACTAAGAAAAAATGGTAATCTGACTCATTTAAATTAAAATCTTTGTTCTGTAAAAGATATGACCAAAAGATGCAAAACCTAAACACAGACCAGGAAAGAATCACATAAGCACACATAAGACACAGACCCAACATCTACAACTCAGAGAGCTTTCAAAACTCAGGAGCAGAAATAGCAAACAAGATTGGACAGGCAGAGTCCTAGGTGCACAGATACTAAATCAGCACAGAGAAAAATGGACCACACTGGTGGTCAGGAAATATGGATTCGAACCACATTTCTGAGTACCCAGCCCAGAGAAGGACTAAATGAGAACAGTGGAGGGATCACACCATGATGACGTCAGAGGAGGCAGACCACCCAGGCTTTGTGCGAGAATGTAAAGTGGAGAAGCCCTGTGGAAAACTGTTTGCTAATTTCTTTAAAAATACATTAACTGGCGCAGGATGTAGAGTATTTGGCTGACATATACATATAATGACCCCTAACTGGAAAAAAATCCAAATGTTTTTTAATGGGTAAACGGACAAATTTTGGTAAATCTGTATTATAGAATACTGTTGGGGGTGAGGGGCAGATCAACTATTACAAGCTGAGCACCCCTAATCCAAAAATCTAGAATCTTAAAAAAATAAAAGAGCCAAACTATGAACCACTTCTGGTTCTAAGCATTTCAGATAAGAATGACTCAAAATTTAATGTGTGCAACAATTAACATTAGCATCTAGAAAATTATGATGAGGAAAAAATACATTTTAAAAGGCTACAAGTTATTTGACTCAATTTCTATTATATACTGTTTTGATTTAATTTTTCTAACATTCTTAAAATAGCAAATTACAGAAATGACATTAATGGTTTCGGCAGTTATGCAGGGATTGGGGAAAGTAGATGTGACTACACAAAGTATCATGTGGAAGTTTCATGACGAATGTTCTCTAGCGTGACCGTGTCCATGTTACTGTCCTGAATGTGACACTCTATTACCACGTTTTACAACATAAGCACGAGACACGGCAGGACACACAATAACTGTATATATTATTACGGTATGACGGTATAAAATTACAATTCCACCAAACAGAGTTAAACACCAATGGCCTATAGTCAGAGAGACAGAGAAGCAGAATGACTTACCCGAAGCCCCAGCCGTCTATCGCACTAGTGAATACCACATTGCCCTGCTCTGGCGAGAAGTACAGCTGCGAGTCGTCCACGTCCTCCAAGCCCGAGCTCCAGTCATACACTTGCTCCCCTTGTTCAGAATGTGGCTTCGCCTGGGATTCTGTGTCTCTCTCTGCTCTTTCTTCTAGGACTTTAGAAGTAAAAAGAGTTCCTGTAAGTGCGTTAATCTAGGAGAGATGGCAAAACGGCAGAGTGTCATTCATATGTTGGGACGCGTGGGAGGGACACACCGGCTAACCTTTACTAAGGCTAGAAACCATAGTCAGAGCGTGAGCTCACTGAAGGTGACTCTATAATCAACAATTTACACATACTAAACTATCCTTTCAAATGCCAGCAATCCTGAGGCTTATAATAAGGCTTCTAAAAGGCCATTTCTGTGGATTAATCCTGCAGAGTTTCACTAAAAATGCATCCTATCCAAATCCCCGACTGAACTTGAATCAGTCCTTCTTCTATTTCCCATCCCAGCTGTTTAAGTCCCCAGTGTCTAATCTTCAAGGAAACAATCTTGTTTCCTATCCCAGAGAGAAAAATGAAGCCTGCTACTCAGAATTTCTACAGGTTCCCCACGCCCTAACTAATGCCCTGCTTACATCTGCAAAGACTCTGGCTCTTCTCTTGCCACTCAGTGTGGTGTTTCCTCAGTGTTTCTGCAGGTAGGAGATGTCTAGGGAGTAGCGTGTCATATTTGTGCAGGAAGCTGGACTGGGCGACCATTCCCTCTCAATGCCCTGCATTTGTCTTCCCTTCCTTTAGCAAAGAAATGCATCTATACTGATCCTGAAGTTCAACTTCCTCTGTCTGACATAGGCCTCACTAATATTCAAGGTCTGTGCTGTCTTTTTTCTGCCAGTTCCCATTTCTTGTCACTTTTTATCATGACCTCTCAGTTCTTCAGCGATCACAACCAATTTCCAGATGGAAACACTGCCCATACTTCCTCTAGGCTTCAAGACATTGCAAATTTGTTTTGTCTCCTTAAACGTTCTTCCTCTAACTTTCACCTTGGCAAACACTATGGTTCCTCCATCTCAAGGTCTCACTGTGAGACTGTCTTTTCCTTTCTGGCTCAGATGAAATCACATGGGTACCCCTGGTTGATCTTCAATGTTCAACCGTCTGTCTCACTCACTCCACTGGGAACTTTTAGAAATCAAGGCTTCTGGTGTGACCACCTTATACTTATCATTCCTAATTTGCTACTGCATATACCTACACATCTACACAAATGTGTGCTAAATAAAGAAATCAATGCCTAAAAAGGTTTCATCTAAAAACAAGTAGCATAATATCATAGAGCCTCTTAATATCACTTCACTTAAGAACTAAACTTCAGAGTTTTAAAGACAAGAGCCTCCAGTCCATGCCTGACACTTATGCGTTCTGGAAGACAGAAGCAGTTCCCAAGAACATACTGCTTCTGTCCCTTCTGCACAGTATGGTGACTCCAGTAGACAGGAATCTTAAGTAATAAGCTTTCAAGTAAGTGTATTTTCCCTAATACCACGTCCTATTAAACACTTTCTTACAACTTTTCAGCCCGTTTTTAAAGTACAAAAGAATACAATACCTGTCCTAAAATATTCTTGAGGTGAGAATAGGCCTCTTGTGGGGTGAATTTTAGTTCCACTATCAGGCGGTCTATCTTATTAATCACTAAAACAGGGCGGATGTTTTCAAGCCAGGCTTGTCGAAGAACTGCCTGTGTCTGATAAAAACAAAGCAAAAAACCTGCATGATCTACAAAGATACTAAAACACATAATAAGAAATTCTCAAGTAATAAACAACACATTCTTAGGCTACATTATAACCTAGACTAAACTATGCAGACACACATGTTCACTAGGCGATCTACACACACAGATATACACACACACACGCGCACACACACACGCACAGAGGATTATAAAACAAACACCTACCACTCTAAAATATAGGTCAGAAGTACAACAGTCCCAGAAGCCCCTGCTCATCTCCCTGCTCATAAGGTCTTTCACGTGCCCACTAGTCTGCTCTCCTAAAGTCAGGTGTCTTCACTTCACCCATTCCGTCAGACACTCCAGACACTGCACAGGATAAGGCTCTGCTTCTCAAGCTGAGACACCTGTGGCCTCAGGAGAACATACACAAGGGCTGCAGGATAACCAAAGCACATCTTCCTGTAATATTAAATCTCCATTTAAATACATTAAGCCTTTTATTATTCTTTCTTAAAAAGAATAATAAAAGGCAGTATTAAAAGATAACTTATATACTAAGGAGAATTCAAAACTGACTTTGGAGATGGGTATTTGTTTTTAAAGATGAAATGCAAGGTTCTTTTAAAAAAATGTTTAAAGAATGAACTAGCCTTTCTGAGTTGTGATACCACAAGAGCTACATACACATTGACTCTGGCCTTAGTGGCAAATTCTTCCAACTTTTGTGAGACTAGAAACACTGGATTAAGAATGTAAACCAGTAGAGGAATTCCTTAGGTAGGAAGGATATGTGTTTGTGTGCATACTGAGACTCCAGTAGAAAAGAACTGTCATGTCTTGGGGAAAACTATTCTGTGCTATCACCAGTCTTCCACCACTTTGAAACATTTCCACTGGAGTAGAGCCTCCAGACCTCTCTCAAATTCAACATTCCCCAGCTTTTGACAGCTCTCTCTTCTAGACGATACCATAGACACATCTGTCAAAGTGTGGCCATCATTTCTTATGTCTCTTTAAGACTCTGGTGATAACTTCATTCCAGTTGGGAACACTGACAGATGTGAAATAAATATAAAACCCACTGTCTGTCAGTAGCACACGGCAATCAACAATGTCTGCTCTTTCTACACGCTCTATAAGGCGTTTGTGGATCATAGCTCTTACCTGTGGGCAGACCCCCTCCACAGCATCCACCACAATAATGCATCCATCACAAATTCGAACCGCTGTTGATACTTCTGAGGAGAAGTCCACATGTCCAGGAGAGTCTATCAGATTAATCAGGTATTCCTCATTACCTGAAATAAAATTTGAAGACACATTTATAGCTGTGCAGACAAGCAATCATCTTACCTGGGGACTTGAGAAGAAAGATAACTTCTAAGACAAGACCAAATAGCTATCATTCCAATGTTACCACTGAACATGTGGTATCTGACAGCATCTAGTTCATTACTGTATTGAGAGCTTAGTGTATGCATGGTACTATGGAAAAGACTTTTAATGCACCAAATACATACTGGATTATTAAAATATCCCTATGAGATAAATATCTCTATTCTCGTTTTATACATTAGTGAGTTGAAATGGAAAGCAATCAATACGTCAGGCAGTGGTTCTCAACCTGTGGGTCATGACTCCTTTGGGGGTGGAGCAACACTTGCACAGTGATAAAATACCGGACATCCTGTGTACCAGATATGTGTATCATGATCCATAACAACAGCTAAATTAGAGTTATGAAGTAGCAATGAAAATAACCTTATGATAAGAGTCACCACAGCATGAAGAGCTACATTAAAGAGTTGCAGCAATAGGAATGTTGAGAACCACTGGCCTGAGAGCTCAGAAGTAAAAACTGTTCAAAGGGGGCCTCAAATGCCCATTTAAGACATTATACAGCAGGCACCAAATTCAGACTCCTGTGATTACTCAAGGAGCAGTGTGAATCTGTAAAACCAGCCGTGAGACTCAAAACCTAAACTGCATGAAAATGTGAGGAGCAGTTACTATGTTCAGGGAGTGTCCTCACAGCACCTCCTTTAGCATTACCAATAAATGTAAACTCTAGTGTTGGAACACTCATCTTTATTTGTCTGGTTTTCACACTAAAATGCACACATCCCATCAAAGCCCCAAGCACACCAAGACAACTGGCCTTCAAGAGGCGGAGATTTAACACTGACACAACGTAGTAAGCCACGTGTATATGAACACTACAGGATGCTGCACCTAACTCCCATTACTGCCATATGTGATAGCATTTCAAAGTCAAATTAATTACGTGAATGCTCAAACATAAGTGCTTTTGTTCCTCCCTTTCACTTGGTGCTTATTACCTGCAACATGTTAACGAATTACTAGAAAGCTAACTGGGACAATCTACAGATTCCTAGGACCTGGCTTCATATGTCTTCCAGTCACCTCCCTAAACCTCCCAGTCAGCATCCTTTCACCACGGTATGTTTACGCCTCCCCAGGCACACAGGCACATAAATGGGATGTACACATCAAGCATTCACAGACAAGAACTCATAAACAAAAATTTGAAACAACTCTTTAGTACACATAAATATTTACTATTTAGTAACAATTAAAGCAAATGTGAATACTAATGAGATAGATGTACTGATTTATTCTTACATCAGGAATAAAATTTTGGTGAATACTTGATAATGTAAAACACGTAGCATCTTCCATGATTTTCATAATTGATCAATATTTTGATTTCATAATCATCAATGCTGAAGAAACCACTTCATATAAATAACTGCCAAAAATAGGTCAGAAATATGTTTAAAGCCATTTCAGAAATAGTTAGTTGGGAGCTATGTCTAAATCCCAAGCCACAATTTATGAATTTTTTTTAAGGAAATCTCAGTCATTTCTTAAACAGCAATATTTAAAATTAAAAATTCTAACAATATAATGCAAAGATAAATTGATTTGATACTTCACTGAGGAGGGATAGTCTTTGATTTTCATAATTAATCTGATGTTTCCATAAACTCAGACTGAAGTAGAAACTTAATGGTTCTTTGGAAAGTCGGGTGGATGGTGTTTTGCTAGGGAAAACATGTAAAGGAATGTTTAGCTAAAGTGGACACAGGTGAGAGGCTAAGGCAGATTTATGAAGGAATGTTTAGCTGAAACAGATGCAGGTGAGAGGATGTTCTCTAAAGCAAGCACGTGAAAGAACATATGATGAAGGAAGGATTCTTTGCTAATGATGCATGTATTGGTCCACCTTAACATTGTGTAGTTGAGCTCCATTTGTCAGGACTCCATAGAGGGAACGCACCACAAAACTTCTAGTGGTGTGCTGCAGCTTCTGGCTGATTGGTAGAGTGATGTCAGCTGAGACGGAGGATGCACATGCTGAGGCAAGACCCATAGAGGACAAGTGATGTCTGGAGGGCATATATAGGACTCAACAGTGACAGAGCTTGGCTTGCTCATAGAGCTAGCTGTTCAAAGCTTGTTGGTCTTGTGTCTTCACTGATCTTCGCTTTGCTGAGAGAGGCACAATGGAGAACTTCTCCTGGAGTCCCTCTGGGTCCCTTCTGCTGATTTGTGCTGAGGCTGAGGCCTGGCTGTCTGCTAGGTAGTGCCACTGCTGCTGATACATGTTTGCTAACCCAACTCTAACAAGCTGGACTGCAGGTGTATCTGTGAAGTGTGTGTGAGTGGCTCGAGCTGCCCCTACTGACACCTGTGAACTGAACTGCTGATTTCCTGACAACGCAGATAGGATTTGCCCCAAAGAACCATTTCTAAACAGGTCCATTTTCCCTATATCCTTCCTTTTCCACTAGCTCTGGTGGGTGGTGGGCTAGAAGGGAGGTTAAAGTGTTCGAGAACCATCATTAAAAATAAGGCTTTGAAAAAAATTCAAGTTTCAGCAGACAATTTCATATGTTCAGTAAAAACACTGGAATCCATACAGAGAGCAGTCTCTAACCTGAGCCGAGGTATCACAGGCAGTGTTCCTTTGGCAGTGTGTGGCATGGCAGCATGCACAGTACAGTGCACACTGTATGCTCAGATAGAAGGCTGCAGTGTCATTGTGCCATGCAACAAGGTGAACGCTGCCACGAACGCCTCGGATTCCTTACTCCTTGACTTTGAACTAATTCTTGGTCGCTGCACATTCAGAAGTCTTCCTGCTACTCCAGAGTCTTCAACACTTCCATACCTAGTTCTGTCATGCCCCTATGCGTCACAAGCCATAATTTATGAAGCTAGGCTCCAAGAAAGACATCCAAAGTACACTGGAGTTTGGTAGGGAAAAACTGATCTTGGTTAGCAGCAGATTGCTTTTTCAGGCCTCACGGTCTTTTCAGGGAAATTGTCAAAGAGCTTTCAATTTTTCAGAGCTCTGCTGAGCCCACCACACAATGAAGCCCACCACATTATTAAGCAGGACCTTAGACCAATGGCCCACTGTGTCTTTTTTTTTTAAACATTCTTTTTTTTAAAGACTTATTTTTTATTATAAGTACACTGTAGCTGTCTTCAGACACTCCAGAAGGAGTCAGATCTCATTATGAATGGTTGAGAGCCATCATGTGGTTGCTGGGATTTGAACTCAGGACCTTCGGAAGAGCAGTCAGTGCTCTTAAAGGCTGAGCCATCTCTCCAGCCCCACCCACTGTGTCTTAATGAAGCCTTTTACTGCCAGCTCTCTTGGGTCGGGTTCCAGTCATCGCCTTAGATTAAGCATCATGGTCTCAACCAAATAAGCCAAAGAAAACCAGTCTAGCATGGCCCAGGATCCCAGCACACAAAGCAAAAGCTGGGAGACTTGGGGCCTCTCAACATTCTCATAGCTCAGTGGCTCTCAACCTCCTAAATGATGACCCTTTAATAGAGTTCCTCATGTTGTAGTGACCACCAACTATAAAATTATTTTATTATTACTTCAGAACTGTAATTTTGCCACTGTTATGATTGTAATATACCAATCTGATAGGAAGACTATCTGATATGTGACCCCCAAAGGGGTCATGACCCAGAGGTTGGAAACCACTGTCTTAGCCTAACCATTTACTGCATAAGCATCCTAAAGTCCTCAAAAGGTAAGAGTTATTTGAGGTCACAAACACATCTGTACACCTAAGATGCTGCTACCTCTCAGGTCTTAGATTGTACTTTGCGGGTAGGAAACTAGACTTGCTTCTGCATTTGTCAATCTCCAGATTCAAGGGTCAACTAATTAACAAGTACTTCTCCATCCTTGGATAAGAAGTCTCAGAGTCTCAGCCTTTGTCAGGTTCTTCTTAGATTCTAAACATGACTTTATTCAGTAACCTCGGGGCACCTCTTCCCTTGCCCTTTAGTGGGATTAAAGACCTTCTACTACTCTGAGAGAAATGAATATGAGTCTAACTATGACTGCCTAATCATGCATCCAATTCCAGAAATCCACTGTGGAAATCCACTCAAGGGTGGCAGATTCTGTTCTAAAAGGGCATAGAAAACCAGTGACATACCAAGTGTTTCATTAGAAAAATCTACATTCTGAAAAATAACAGTAGATGAATAAATACAGACAGTCCTGCAGCATACAGCACACAAACATGTTAAACATCTACAGATGGCCTATAATAAAACAGCCCGTCAGTCAGTCTGTTGAAGCTGACGTTTCTCATGCAATTCATGGGGAGGAGGTGGTGCTGAGAGCCAGGTCTTCCAACTTCCCTTCTGATGCCTTTTCCGTCTTAACCTTTTCAAAGTAACTTCAGACTGAGTTGTGAAGCCAGGTGAAGGAAAAGAAGTCCTACAGCATCCTTTACAGAAAATCCACAAGTATATCCCCTCTGCTGGGACCTAATCAGAGCCGCTTTTTAAAAATCTATTTATTAAATGTCTTCTACTACCATGTGGATGAAGATCAAATTTTTAAAATCACATTAAAATGTAATAGGACTTAAAATATTAAAGACAAAATCTAATGTATTGCAGGCTGGCCTTGAACATGCTATATAGCCAATGATGGCCTTGAACTTCTGACCTCTTGTCTCTGTCTCCTGAGTGCTAAGATTATAGGCACACACACACAAAGCACCATCAAGTGTGCTGTAGATTGAACCCAGGGCCTTCTGTATGTCTGAAGCACTCTGTCAACTAAGCTACCTTCCCAACCCCTTCTGTTTACTTATTTGCATGGGAATCACAAATGAGAAGTTCTGTAAGTGTGCCGAATGACCTTTCCAATCTGTAACAGAACCTTCTACCTCAGATCTCTGATGCTGATGGAGGAGAGCGGTGGGAACTTTCCAGTTAATAACAGGGATCCCTGATATAGCACTTGGGGACAGAAACCTCTCTGCCTTCTTTCCTAGGCATTCTGAACAAACCTTCTCGTGTAGGTGACTGATCTAACAAGCCAAGCAACAATTTAAAATAACAATATCTTTTTTCTTATGTGCCTGGCAATCTGAAATTAATTATGGTAGAAATCTCTTGTTTCCTGCTAATGGAGTTATGGGAAACACTCTGCCATACCCTTCACTTTAAGGTGGAATGAGAAATTGTCTGAACCAAGTTGTCACCAGTACCTGGCTAAAGGCTCCTCTGTGGACTAAGTAGTCCTCTTCCAAAACATGGCAGGGGACCGTTGATGCTCATGAAGAAAGCTCAGGAGAAAACCTCCCTCAACAAAAGAATAACTCGCCATTCAGATAAAGATCTGAACTTCATGCAAGTATCTTTTTTATATTTCAGTGTATTAGAAAAGGAAGTCTGAATCTAACTGACCAAAATTAGCAGCAACATAAGTATAAACTGAGTTATATGATGTACATTTCTGAAGATAGCAAAGTCACAACTATATACCTGCAGAGTGCCTGACTACAGGTCTTCCTCCACATTACCACTGTCTTTGTCTGTTTTAAATCAATGCATAAGGCTAGGTTATACAAATAAGAATGTCCTCTGTAGTCTGAATCTGGTGTATCTCTCAAAGGCTTAGTCCTCAGCTGGGCTCTACCAGGAGATAGCAGAACCCTTAAGAGGTGGGACCCAGTGGTAAGTCTTAAGTCACCTACAGTACCCTCCAAGGGGCTAGCAGGACTCTAGTCTCTTTCTTTTTTCTCTTTCACTTCCTAGTAAGATGCTTTCTCCGCTACATGGTCCATCCATGGTGTGCTATCTCAACCACAGCCAAATAAGCCTGGGACAAAACTTCCACAACCTGATCCAAAACAAACCTTTCTTCTTTAAGTGAATTATTTCAGGTATTTGGTAACTACAACGGAATGCTAATACAGCTTATTATTTGGTAAAATTATATGGCATAAGACTATCTTCTATCTGTGGACACTGTATTAAATGTATTTATATATAATGTAAATGTCTTAAATATAGGAATGGTTTTCCCAATTTGTAACAGAAATCTTCAAGCAGTGTTTGAAACACATCCCTGCTGCTGTATTCAGGGCCAGTAAGTTCTATGGCCTTGTTTCTCAGGCATTCCGAAGGGAGAAGACATAGCAAGACAACTAGGGTCATCCTCATGAGCTCACCATCAGAGGTATGGTGTAGGTTCAGAGTGTCAAAGTGAGAGTTTGCTAGGAAGAGATTAATGACTTAGGGGTAATGAACAAAGGAGGCTTCCCTCTGGCTGCAACCCATCCAAAAGCCTTCTCTGGATCTGCCTCCAACCTAAAACTGGACCATGCAATGCTGCCCGTGGTTTACTTCATTCCCTTTGTTTTTGTTTTGTTTTTTCAGTATAATTTCAGTTCACACCAGCTGTCGGGACTTCGGCCACACAGTGAACAGCCCTCCCTTTGTTGGCCTGTTGCAGTGGTAGTAAACAGAGCAGCTGTACTTCCACACTACCACAAGTCATTACTTGCTGGTGTCTTACTCTGCTACACCACCCTGGAAGGGGAGATGGACATTAAGGTCCAATCCTCTTGCAAATGCCACCTTGCCAGTGTGTGTCATCACTGTAAGTTGTTGGGCCTATCAGAACAGCTGAGAGAACAATAGCAGTAGGAAACCTGGGCCAGAGAGAAGAATGCAGACAGAACTATTGAAAAGAACTGTGTTTAAAGGCCAGAGCTGGGAGAAGATAGACACAGATGGAAAGACACTAAGTGGGTCCTGAATCCAGAGCACACGTCTTTCCTAAAGACAGAAGACAGGCAAAGATGTCATAGTTAACATTTTAAGGGATGGTGGCAGACAATTAAGACTTCTTTTCTGCAATAAAGAAAACAGCAATGTCTGCTGAGTCCGTGGAAAGGCGTTTGAGGGGTATGTCAAAGACTGCCGAGAGGTTTCAAATAGCTACTGGGGAGAATGAGCAAGACCTCGTAGGAAAGCAATGGAAAGCTGACTGTAAGGCTGAAGAGGAAGAGGTGTAGGGAACGAACTTTATCAGGATGGAGTTTTGCTGGAGGAAGTGCTAGAGGGTCAAGGAAGCAAAAACAATGTTAGGACTCAGAAAACTCAGAATCTTATAAAATAAAAATACTTCAGCATGTGGGCAAAAAAGCAGGGAAAAGCAAGGGCAGTAAAGAAGCGAGCAGTGACATTTCACTATTCTTACTACTGACTGAGTACATTTTTACTTCTCAGTTGGTACGTGTTGAGCTTCTGTTATTCCTGAGATGAGATCTATGGATTCCAGGTTACTCTCAGAATCAGAGGCTGCAACAATCCTGCTGTACAGATGTCTGAGTAGGTGCGAGAAGTGCATCCTACCAGGCTTAACAAGTACTGCAATGCTAAAGATAGTTCCAGGTGATGCTGGAATCCAGAAAGCAGCCATGGCTGCAGGTAAGGAAGTCGAAAACTAAATAGCATTGATAATGAAAGGACAATCCATAAGAGAAGTCATTTTAGGGATGGTAAAAGCGATAGTAAAAGCAAAAACAAAAACAAAAAAACAAAACAAAATAAAAAACTTATTCTAAGTACTACCATTTTGTTTTCAGAAACTAAATTCAAGGTCCCAGGCACTAAGTAGAATGGGGACTTCCCTATAGCTGAACAGCTTCTGTTATAAACAGTTGTCTGAGTCCAGACATCTAAGGGACAATTCATAAGGAGACAATTGTCTTGAGTCTAGCCATCTCAAGGACAATTTCTTCATCTTGATGGCAGGGTCAAAGAAGTTCATGTTCCCAAGCCTAGGAATGAACAACTTTTCCACTTCTCCAAATGTTTTCTTAATTGTCTGTTAATTGGTAAAGGAAATAGAAAGTGCTGTTATCCAAACCAACGTGAATAAGTTGTAAAAATATATAACTAATTGCCTATTATGCCAACTACAAGCAGCTGACCCATTAATTCCTTTGTTCCCTTATGACTCTGAACTGCTAAAGTCTAGGAGAATGAATTAAGGACCTTGAAGCCAGGTGCCCTGGAGATGACCCAGTCTCTAACGGGTCCTCCCTAGCTTAACCCATAATGTCAGCTACCCGCTTGCTTTGTATTCCTATCCTTTACAAAGAAAATATAGCTTCTCCTTGGGGACAAGGTTCAGATCTTGATTGCTGCCTCCCTGAATGCTCAAAAAAATAAAGCTTTTGTTTTAAAGTTTCTGCCTATGAAGTGAGTTTTCTTGGCTTCCTTCCTGGACGCAACAGGAGAAGTCACATGTAAAAGAAAACCAGGAGTCAGGTGTTAAAACTATCTGGGAGCCTAATCAGGAGTTCATTATACTAAAGAAAAGGAGCAATTGAATGGCAGGAGTCTTGAAGGAATTTAAAATAGGACAGAACTAGCACTAGAGTAAGACTCTGGGTAAGAAGGCAACCCCATGTCCTAATTCAAACACAAGAAACACGAAAGAAACTTAAGGAACGAAGTGTGGTCAGAACGAGGAAGAGGGAACATCATTAGTGATGTTGAGGGTGTGCTGATGTTTGCCTTGGAAAGTCTGCAGAGGAAGTTTTGGTAAAGAAGGAATAGGAGGAGGCTCAGGGAGGTGTTAGAATCACAAAGAAATATGGAAAAGCCACCAAGAGAGGCCAGACCATGTGGCTCACATCTTGGGCAATGACCAAGGAAAACAGTGATGTGGGTAACACTGACCACAAGATGTCTAGGAGTAATCCCAGTAAATCTGTGGTGGAAAGAAACGAAGCTTCAGGAAGAATTAGTCGGAGCCTGGCCTAGCTTCCAACAGACTCCCAATCCAAGTGAACAGGCTGGAAATGTAATTACTTGGCCTGCTACTGTATGCTAGAAACTACTGTTCTTAATCGCTGAAGTTCAGTTTGCACATAAGTAAAATAAGGATGACCTTCTCAGAGGGATGTCGGGAGGATTGAACAAAGCCATGCATGAGGCACCTAGTTTGGAATTCAACTACCAAGTTTTATCTTAAGCCTGACATGAACTGCATGCTTCACAAAATGAAAAAAAAAAAGCCATTGTCATAAGAGGGAAAATTAAATTTTATTTTTCAGTCAAAAGGCACAAAAAGGGAATCCTTCTCTCCTAGACTAACAGATAGGCAGGAAGAAAGGGAAGCCTGTGGGCCTTGTGTGGATGGAGGTGAGTGGCGTGTCAGTTCCCTGTGGCTCAGTCTCTGAAGAGTTAAAGATAGGGAGAGAGAGCCAAAGGAAGGAAGCCATCATGGGTATGAATTCTGAACCTGCTCACCACACTTACCCAGAAAAAACAACCTGCACCTGGGCCTCGTTGCAGAACACTGCTGGGTTTCCCATCTCCCCAATCAAAGTAAATCCTGGCACAAGTGGCTACCACTTGAGTGAACCACAAGTGTCCCATATTAATCAAGTAGCTACATGCTTACACTTACAAAGAAAAACACTTATGAACTAAACTCTACTGCAATTTATTCTGCAGAAAATTTTAGACGTTTTTAAAAATTACCAAGACTCTTGTAAATGAAAATTCCCATACGTAATAAATCAATGAAGCTGAAATGGTACTGGCCCCTAGTCCATCAGTACTACCCAGACTGTCTCAGTCAGTGATATAAACACCAATATCAGTCCAGAACCAATAAAATCATAAGTAACAATGATATCTGACTAATGTTGGAAGCCATGAACTGTGTGTGGAGAAGATAAGTTATATATTTGCTTCATTGTATACAGACACACATAACATTCTGGCAGATTAAATATAAAAACTGAAAAAAAATCAAAGCAAAATTAAGAGTGATTTGTATTCCATTCTTGTATTTTACTCAATATCCTATAAGAAAACATACTATATATTATTACAAAAAAGACAAACTTGTAAATTTATTTAAAATATTTTTAAAAACTGAGTAAAAAATGCAAATGTTTTGCAGTGGCAATATTTCCTCACAGATATTCAAAATGATTATAAAATAGAAATGTCGGCAATATGCCTTTAGAGACTACTCAAAGATTAGTCTGTGAATTTCAAAGTGTTTAAATTTTGAATATAGATACTATATGAGCATTCTAAAAGATTTCAAGGCACTGTATCATCTGAGGATGTTGGAGAGCAGTGGTTCTCAACCTGTAGGTCAAAACTCTTTTGGGGGTCAAATGACCCTTTCACAGGGGTCGTCTAAGACAACTGGAAACACAGATATTTACATTACAATTCCTAACCATGGCAAAATTACAGTTATGGAAATAACAACAAAAATAATGTTATGGTTGAGGTCACCACAACATGAAGAACTGTATTTAAAGGTCACAACATTAGGAAGATTGGGAATGACTTCTGTAGAGAGTTTGCAAATTCTTGAAATGACAAGATATATCAACAGTATCTTGATATAAGGGACATGAGTGATGGGTAAAAAACAGAAATGTTCCACAATATAATTCCAGTATTTACAACAAGTGCTGGCATAACTACGTACTAGACTTCATTTTCCACAGAAGAACTGGACCTCTGGAAGATGCAAGACATGGGATCACTCTGCTGGCTTTCAATCACTTCTAGATTTTGTTTTGTTTTGTTTTTTAGTATAGAATAGAGTTTATTTAAGGCATGCGGAGAAGAGTTAAGGGGGTAGGAGAGGCAGAGAAAGGCAGAGAGAGGGAGAGAGTAGAGAAGTAGAGGCCAGCCATGACCACATGGAGAGAGGGGGGAAGAAAAGGGGGAAGGGAAGAGTCCAAGAGGACAAGAGAGAAGCTAAGAGTATAAGAGAAGCAAGAGTCATTTCTAGATTGTTCCAAGATTGTTATAAGCTTGTCCTTTTAAACTTGAATAAGACTTTCCATTTCAAAGGAAAGAATGAAAAAAATAACAAAACAGAACACATTTCATAAAGTGTCAGGCCAATAGAAAGGAATCGACATTTCATAAAGGTTTCTCAACTAAGGCAAGGCAATCAAATGGGATGGAAAGAAGGCGAGAAAAGCAACCTATGGAGCGTCTTTAACCAGAGTATCTACTTTCCCTTCACCTAGGGTCTTCTTTAGGCTGTCTCACCTACAACATGAATACCACTCTGGAGAATCAGTTCTCATCTACAGAGAGGAAATGTATTCAGGTCTGAGGAAATGTCAGTCAACATTTCCAACCAATGTGGTTGATTAGGAAAATTAAGTTTTGTGTTATTAAATATGGTGAGCCCTGGCTTAAAGTCCCTTCTGGTTATCAGTCAATGCTCACAGAGAAGCATGTTTGACATTTATTGACTCTAATTCTTATTGGTATGACTAGATGCCCAGCCAACTGAAGAAAAACCAATCCACAGGTACAACCTCTGCAAGAGACTCTCACATAAAAGGAAAAGCTCAATCACACCTTAAGTCTATGTGTTTGGGAACACAAGAAAACATAGTAGTAAGCAACAGAAGTGAGGTAAAGAACAGTGAGTGTGGAGACAAGGAGTCAGACACAGGTAAGTATAAGGAGGAGACTGGAAAAGTTGGGCAAACCTATAACATAAAAGCATAGATAAGAAAAAGACAACCAAACCTAAAGACAAAAGTAGAGTTCCAAAAAGGAATGTTCAAAAAACTGACCCGATGTGGTTAGTTTGTCTTATATACACAGTCAACATAGTGATGCATGGCTGTAATCCCTACATTTGGGAGGTGGAGGAAGCAGAAAGGAGGAGAATAAAGAGTTCAAGTCTAGCACCACTAGACACTGAGTTTCCAGCCAGCATGGGTTATGAGATCCTGAAACTAACAAACAAAATGTCATTCAAATAAAAGTCTAATTTTTTTCAAAATTCTTTATTAAAGGTATCTCTAGTTCTGTATGTACATTCAATAAGCCATCCACCCTAACCCAAACCTGAATCTCTGCTTCTCTACAACCTAGGAAGAAGCATGTACCGAGAGCATTTTAATACCAAGCTTCCCAAAGCCAGAGTTTAAGAAAACATAAGAGATCACTCAATCCCAGGATTCTATACGCCGTTTTTACACAGTTTCTACCAGAAAGACAGCAAGGATGGGAAATAGCTGAATTTCAAGGTATATAAGTAAATCTGAATAAGGTAGCTCAGGGTGGTGAGAATAAACAGAGACAAAGTTGGGGCACAACAACTAAAGCCTACACTAGAGGGTCTTGAAGTTAAAGGACAGTGTGAAAATGGAAGGTGACAAGGTACAATCTCCTCAAGTCTATAAAATAGCATGGCAAGATCCCTGGGGCACAGAATGGGAAAGACACCCCCCCCCACAAATAAGAGAGGTAGCATTTAAAAAAAAAATAGGAGCATTACTTGAAATACTACACACTGTAAATTGGTGCGCTTAAAAGTCCCCAAAACTAGTTTGATAAAAAAATGGTTTGAAGACAGCAATGTCAATGAAAATGGCCACACACTACATGGTGCCTCTCTTGGAGTCAGAGATACTACACTGCAAAGGATGAACCACAGGTCACTCCATTAGGGAAATAACTCTTTATTATTTTCTTCAAAATATACATCTTGCATAAAGTTTTCTATCAGTATAAAAATAAATATTTTGAAAAGCATAAAAAGAAATATTTTGAAAAGTACAAATTTCATCATAATCCAGTTTCTGGAGATAACTATTGGGGAGGCTTAAAATGTATCTTGCAGAAGCCTTTCTTATTTGCACATGCACATTTATACCTCACAGAAATACTTTGCTTTTCTGTCTCTTAACATACCATTTTCTATAGAATTATAAACATATGACCTATATAATTATAATGCTATATATTTAAGCATTCAACAGCTATATAATACTCCACAGCATGGATGTAACAATTCGTTTAGTTGTTTTCCTCTTAACATTTAAGTTTCTGGCACGTTTTCACTAATACAAAGCTTTTGTGAGCATAGGTCTCATGGCATTTGTTTGGCCATTTCTGTCAGAGTATTATGCGTTACTATCAGAATGACATCTGCATTTGCGGATAGCAAGATAGTACTGATCAGAGTAACAGGTAGTAGTGGTCAGAGCAACCCACAGTTACATAACTAAGACTCCAAATCTCATATGCAGGCCATGGAGCAGAAGGAGGATCCAGCCAGGAAATGGAAGGCTAAAGACCAGTCAGAAAAGTCCTAGCTCCTGACTCCTTTGTGAAGAAATCCACGCAATTACCTCCTGGAGGCAGGCAGCTGTGAACTGCCAGTTCTTCTGCCCTCAAGCCAGTCAGAGAGGTCCCCATCTGCATCCCAGCCTGGACAGCCTGACTCTGACAACAGACCGTCTGGAGAGGCCAGAATGAGATGCATGGAACACAAAGCAAAGAAACCAAGGCATGGGATTAATTCGGAAAGAGACAGGGCAGGGCCCAAAGATGAGAACAAACAAACAACAAGACACAGAGGGTTTACCTTCTGCATAATGTAGTGAGATGGCGCTGGATTTCATGGTGATGCCTCTGACCTGTTCATCTTCTCTGCTGTCCATGTACCTTAACTAGAAAAGCACAACATATGTATCTTTACTTTCCAGTGACAACAATGCAACATTAGAATGGGCTTAGTTTCATTTCAACATCTAAGCTAACAGTTCTGGTTTTAAGTGGTAAGTGTCAGATGCACCCACACACCGCGTCCCCAGAGTGTTGCTCATCTACATCTCGGCCAGGAAGGATTCAATAGTTCAAGGAACTCCACAAAGAGAGCTGGAGTTCTTTCTGTTCCTCATAACACAGGCTTGTTTTCCTATCCAGACATACTTGATGAGATCAAAAGATACAGGAGGTCTTTAAGGACATGAGACTTAACTCTTTTCCAAAGTAATAGATTTTAAATGTGCAAGGGTTTTTTTCCTTTTTAAAAGAATGATACAGTAAAAAGTATCTACAATATCAAAACTCAGCAGATGGTTTTCCCAAAGCTACTTACGGATAAAGTCCTACTTGGCACTACATCAATAATTCTCTCCATTATAAATTCTTAACTTTATGTACTCTCATCTCTTTCAATCAAAATCCTTGAGAATAACGTGCTAATACCGACTGCCATGCTTTCTCATCCCACATGCGTTCCTTGGTTTTTATCCCCACAGTTATTCTGAACAGCAAGCTTTAAGCCTTATATAATAGTAAATATACAGATGAAGAGAGATGATAGATATATAAAGTCACATTTTGGTGCTCAATATTAAGTTACCAAGGCAACCATTTTGATGGATGTACCTATGAGTCACTCATTATTATAAGATTCTCCTTCCTAAACCTTCCACATTTACTGATCTAGTCTACCAGTGATAGACACATGCAAATTCATTCTTTTAAGGTAATGTGAGTGAGCTGATAAGTTTGGATTGGGACTGGGGAGATGGCTCAGTGGTTAAAAGCACTGTCTGGTTCAATTCCCAGCACCCACAGATGGCTCACAATCATTCATCAACTCCAGTTTCAGGGGATCTGTGCTGTCTTCTGGCCTCTGCAGCATTGTAAGTACATCATACAAAGACATGCTTACACGCAAAAGCATCCACATACATAAAGTTAAATAAATTTAAAAGTAGATTTTGGTATTGTATCTCTTGCACACTGAATCATTAAATTTACACATCTTCAATGCTACCAGATATTTCTACATTTTTTCCTCCAAAGTAGTTGAACTAATCCACACTCAACAGTGAAATACTGCCTGGTTTCTTCATGATAGATTTCAGCAATTTCTAAAGCAAATGCAATATTTCATTTTTTACATATATATTTTCCCAACCTTTACTATCCTGACTTAGCTATTTAGCATTCTTTTTCCACTAGTATCCCATGGAAAGCCCATCTTTCTACTGGTTGCATTACAGGTTTGTTTTGGATAGGTATATAAATAGTTTCTGATCATTACTTATCAGTTGTTATATGTTTGTTATATTTTTCCTAATTAGAAGCATTTCTTTGTTATTTTTTTCACTTTGTGACATACCTGATAAAAATGTTATTTTATTTTAATGGAGTTGGATTAATCAACCTTTATACAGAAGATTTTTACTCTCAAGATATCATCCCTTATGGTCACAGAAGTAACCTCTATTATAAATTTCTAAAAGCTTAAGCCTTTCATAAATTTTAACAAATGTAGGTAGTTTTTGTTTGCTATTAAGTACAAGTTGGCCCAGTATTAATTTCATATAACTAACTAGCTTCTCAAGATTCTTTATTGAAGTCATCTTTTCTCCACAGACCTGACGTGCCAGATTTATAATCAATCACGCTCTCACATATAGATGTGTTTCCAGTTCATCAGCCAATGTGATAGCCCAGCCAATTCCAATCCACCATGTTACAGGTCATTCACAAGCCGTACCATCTTATAAGACAAAACCACACCCCACTCTTGGGAGTTTAAAATGGCATATTAAGGTATATCCAATTTAATTAGGAAAAAACATTCAGAATTTTCCCCAATTTGCTAAAATATGTAAATCAACATGAAACAACTAACAAGTTTTTAAATATTGAGTCTGCCAAAACAGAAACATGGTATACCTTTCTTATTTAAGCTTTCTTTAAAATAATTTTAGTCTAATTATATGGTAGATTTATAAATCTTTTGTTTACTTATTGCTGTGAATTCCTTTTCAATGACTTTTATATTCTGACCAATGCTAAATTCTTTACTTATATTCTAACAGTTTATTTATTAGTTTGGACCTTTTGGATCCCCTGGAACTGGAGTTACAGATGGTTATAAACCACCACGTGGGTGCTGTGACTTGAACCCAAGCCCTTTGCAAGAGTAACACGCACTCTTAACCACTGAGCCAGCTCACCAGTCCCTTAGTTTTTACTTTTCCACAGTCATAGCATTTATTAGTCAACAGTTATTTCCTTTCCAAACTCACATTATTCTTTGCCTTATTTTTATAGCTATAATCTCCAAAACATTGCAAATTAGAAGTTAAAATACAAACAGCACAAAGATACAATAACCAATAACCCTAACCCCTTCATGATTAAATTTGATCTTTGTTGTAATTTTGTAAAAAAAAAAAATTATCTTCTAAACCTACTTTGTGAAAGGGACCTATCACAATAGTGTTAAATTTTATTGAATATTCTTTATATCTTTGAAATAATTTGTTCTTTAATCCATTAATATAGTCATATTTAAATCATTCTTAAATTCCTTGTGACATATTCAATTCAGTTTCAAAGAACTATTGTTTTAAACAATACTAGTTTACAACAGTTTGCTAGTAAAGATTTTTTAAAGATTTTATTTATATTTACTTTGTGTGTTTAAGTGTTTTGCCTATCCATGTCTTGTCTACCACATGTATATTATCTACAGACCAGAAGTGTGACCCACCACATGGATGCTGGGAACAGAGCCCAGAATCCAGGTTTTCACAAGAGCATCAAGTATTCTTAACCACTGAGCTGTAACAGTAACTTTTTTTTTTTTTATCCCAGGCAGAAGGTTAACATGAAATTCTCCTCTCCTGGTAACCTTGAAAAGACTTCATCATCTACTCCCAGGACTTGGTGGGTGTGCCCTGTGATTGACAGGTATGCCCTGTTGCTGGGTTTTTCTTCTCTATAGTTTTTCCTGTCTCAGGTAGAACTAAAATTATTTGTTCTTTTACTACCATCCAGTTAAATTAGAACAGGCATGTTTAATTAAATATTTAAGCCATCAGGGCTGTTCAGTGAAAGATTTCCTCAACCAATCCAATTTCTTAAATGATCACTGTATTAAGTTTACTGGCGTGAAGTTTATCATTATATCCTAGTTCTTAAATCTCTACAGCATTTCTCATTCCTATTATCATCTATTTCTCATTCTTGATCTATCTTGCTGATAGTACCAGTTCTATTCATCTTTAAGTCATTCAGTTAAAAAGTCTATATATGTTCTACTTCATCTGTTTCCTATGTACAGTGAGCCACAGAAAATGGCATTAGCTGGTTAAGTACTAACCATGCCTCAACAATGGAAATCAAAAAGAAAAAAGAAAAGTTTTTATTCATTGTGATCACAAGTTGTCTACACTGTTGTAATTTTAATTAGCAAACTTTATAGTTTAAAACAATTTATGTCTACATAAAATGTATTAAATATAACAGTTCTCACAAACACCCTCCCAACGGCTTCTCTTATTATTTACATCTTCATTACTGTGTAGTATGCTGCATCCTTACAACTGATGAACCAACAGTGATAGGTTACTAAAGTCCAGTTTATATCAGGGCAATATTTTAAGTGTGGCTATAAGTTTAAATTTGTTAGCTGTCATCTTTGGCTTCACTGGTGCTTTCTATAACACATCTGTTTTCTACCTCCCCTAATTACGGTTTATTTTCTTTCCTCTTACTTTGGTTACTGTCATTCTGTCTTCTCAAGTTGGAGGAACATGAGCACTTCATTACTAAGTACAACCTGTATAATGGCCTCAAATTTCCAATTCTATCTTCTAAGTCTCCAATGTCCACTTTGTTGATTCAATTTTGTTTCTCTATTTTCCCATTTCATTATTCCTGATCAATCCTGTTGACTACATACTAGGTCCATTACAGAGAGAAATATCTCTTTATTTTGTTACTATGAAGAAAATTATTCTAAACTCTTTAAACTTACAAGTAGAACACATACTCTTTCTCTTAAAAGTTATGTTTGTATTTGTGTGTGTGTGCAAACCTTGCATAGAGGTCAAAGAAGAATTTGTAGGAGTGGTCTGCCTCACTGTTCCCCACCATGTAGATCCCAAGAATCCAATGCAGAACATAAGGCCCCACAGCAAGCACTTTTTCCTGCTAGGTCATCTCACCAGCCCCTAAAGCAGTATCGTCAACATGTTCCTCAAGCCTTTCTTTGGTTCTTAGTTTACTGAGGCTAATCTTCAAGATCTTAGGTAACTGACACATTCTGTTGGTCTCTAGGCAAAAGATCCACTCAAGCAAGCACAACACAAAGAAACTGGACTTTATTCTTCCAATTTAACACCACATAATGGCTTTTCTGCCTTACCCTCAAACCATCGAACATATCCACCCATGAAAATTTGCAATTTTGTAACAGCTGACCACAAGTCACTTCTGCATTTATACAATATAGGATTAATACAGTGCAACAAAACGCAATATGGAAGTGAGCTTTTCTCAACATCTATTTTATATTAACTTAATGGCTTGTCAGTTCCTTCTACATGTTTACATCACTAAAAGACAAAGCAAATGGATCATGATGTTATAGAGAGCTAATTAATACTCATCAAAATGCAGCAAGCATTTACCAACAACATACCTTGCCTGCCAGGCGGCTGGAGATGATTCCATTACTGGATATAAGACAATCAGCAAGGGTAGTTTTTCCTGTTAAAACAACAGTAATTACAATAGATGTATTTAAAGGGGTTAGCATTCAATAATCTTATCTCCCTGTAGAGCTCACCAATCTCACTTGAAAAGTTGTCAGATTAATTTTAAGCACAGAAATTTTCTTACATCCAGGTAGACTTTACAGAGTAAAATATAGTAAGACTTTTAACTGATGAGGCAAACCAATGTGAGATCAAAATACAAACCATCTCTTACAATGTTTGTATTAGTTACTATAATCTAGCTTTAAGAAATCAATCAAGCTGGGCAGTGGTGACACATGCCTTTAATCCCAGCACTTGGGAGGCAGAGTCAGGCAGATTTCTGAGTTTGAGGCCAGCCTGGTCTACAGAGTGAGTTCCAGTACAGCCAGGGCTACACAGAGAAACCCTGTCTCAAAAAAAACAAAAAACAAAACAAAACAAAACAAAGAAATCAATCAAGATTATTATAACTTACCAGTCATCCCACACAATTAATCAAACTTAGGCTCTAAAAGCTTGGAAAGCAAAAGGACAGCAATAGTGTTTAGCTCAGAAAGGCATTCTGGGTAAATCATAACCAGGAAACTACAACACGTGGTCTTCTGTCATATTTACCTAAGTGTGACCCTGGCTGACATTTGCCAGTTAAACTGTTACACTTACTTAGTAAGAAAATTTGTTTTCCTGTTGCTCCCTGTGGAGGGCTACAGTGTAGCACCCAGTGCAATCCAGTTAAACCTGGAATCTATCGCATAATAAAAGAAAGTCTTTGCACAATCAGATACACATTTACAGTTGCCTTTATTAGAATACTGCCAAAGTTAACACAATTTCAAGCATCATAAACAGGTACCTATGTTTAAAGAATGATATGGGCATATGCAATTTCCACAGTTGGGTAGGCCTAACAAATGTTGAATTTTCCCTACAATACAGTTTTCTGTAGTCTGTAAATATATAATCTGTGGAATCTGTATAACAGTATAAACCAGAGACTAATCAACGGGACCTCTGAAGATCTTAAATAATGTGTTAGTATATAAACCTAGAACATCACTTTCCTGCTGTGCAACAGAGTAGAATTTATTGTAAGTACAAATATGGCAAACATACATCCATTAGAATGTACCACAAAAGAAGAGACTTTGCATTATTAGGCAAGGCTGAATCCCTTGGTCAACAATGTTTGATGTTTGATATACACATACTAGTCAATCTGCTATTAAATTCTCAAAAAAAAAATTAATAAAGAAACAAAGTAAAACCTTTGGCTAGATTTCATATCCTCCAAACATGTACACATAATCATAAACCCATGGGCAGGCTAGTCACTTTATTTGTATATAAACCTCAGTGTCAGCTCAGTGATCCACCCTCTCTCCTCCTCTTCAGAGCTCATGTTAATGGCAAGAGTCACCAAGCCTCTTTCCGGCCTTTTAACCCTCCCAAGCACCTTTACCTGTCTAATCTAATCTACAATTTGAGTACTTTGTCCTTGCTTCATTTTTTTCCTAATGGCTCCCAACACGCTAATAAAAACGCTAATGACCATTTTCACTATTAAGTATTTCACCACTGGTATGAGATTCTCATTATCCTCCTTTTACATAGGCTACACACTGTCACTCAAATGTGAAGTAATCTGAAAAGACCTTAGAGCCCCAGATGTCTAACCAGAGCTGGAGAACTTAAACCTTTCTTAGAGCCTCACAGGAATGGTGAGGTCTGTGACAGGATCCTGCCTGCTTCTTCCTCACTTTTAAAATGCTAAGTAGCTTTAGCTTCAACAGGATTCTAAAAGCTGAGCCACTGCTACTGGAAAAAAAAAAGTTTCAAATGAAGAGTAGGCTCAGAATAAAGCAGACAGCTAAGGCAATGTCTATCTGAAGCCCACCAACAGGCATGCGCACATTAGCTACACCCACTTCCTTCTGTTTCCACACTCCACATGTACTGCTTGTCTACCCATATCACCTACAGTCCCTCAAAATTTCAAATTCAAAAACATTGTGTGACCTACTGAGTAGACAATCACCCATTAATCCATTTACTTCAAACGTTCTACACTATGCTTCGCTGACATGATACACACATTTCTCAGCTCCAGTGAAACAGAGACATTTCTTCTTTGTTAATGCAAACCAATTTTAAAAGTCTTACCATGATCAACATGAGCCAAAACACAGATATTCCTAATGTTGGCAGTGTTCTTCTGAAGTTGAATCATCTTATCAACACCACTGAGCACCATGGTTATTTCCTGTGACTAAAAATTAAATGCAAATTAAAAATGGAACAAAATCTAATGGGGGGTTCACAACTGCAAAAAAACAAATGGGACAAAACTGACAGAAGTAGATGCTGAGGCTTACAAGCCACCTCAGATTCCTTAACTGAGAACCCAATAAATGTTTAGCCACTTCTATTTCCTTCTGGCCCTGACGGGATATAGTCGTTTAGGTCCAAGTTCCATTGTAAAGTCCACAAATGCTGCTGACAGCACTTGTGGAGTGTGCTGGGAGTTTCCGGGTCTGCTGTGCGATGAATCATGCAGTTGGGAGCCAGGTACAGAGACGCCCAAAGAGTCTCTCTGTCTCTGTCTCTGTCTCTCTCTCTCTCTCACACACACACACACACACACACACACACTACACAGGTAGAGACAGACGCCCTGCTAAGTCAGTCACACACACACACCGCCCTTCCCCTACTTTGGTCCCTCCAAAAGTCTGTCGTTCTGTCAAGCTTGCTGGCTTTCACCAGACGTAAGAACTTCGGCCCTGTGACTGCACTGAGTGTCCTTAAAAGTTTTGGATCGCGTGCTTATGAGCACAACAGGTGCATGACACATCTTCTATCCCTCTCTCCAATTAAAAAAAAAAAAAAAGCAAATCGAGGTCTGCATGCCCTTCCTCTGTTAGGGTTCCTGGAGTCATTGCCGCTGAGGGTACCAGGTCCCCTATGAGGCGCAGTCGCTCGGGACCCTCCTCGCCCAGCCCTATCGACATGACCCCTCGGGTGTCACCGTCTGGTTGCCCGCGTCCCGAGCAAGTCCCCCCGACTCACCGGCTCCACGCCGCACCTCACCCACGCTTCTACGACTCCAGGAATAGCTAAGACCGGAAGTCGCATGAGCCGGGGGCGGGGCCTGTGGGCCCGTGACCTCTGACCCGCGCGCGTCTAGATCACCACCGGAAGCTACGTCGGTTCCCTTCAACTTGGAATTCCGCGGTCGCCTTGACGACCGCAGACGCTGTAGCTGCTCCGAAGTGCCAGCTGAAGCCCTGCGGAGAAGGACGCTGGAGCACCGAGCATGAGGAACTGGTGTCTGTGCCAGATTTGTACCTGCGGGTAAGAAACGTCCGCCCGGTGTGGCGTCAGCTGAGCCGCGAGCCCCGCCGACACCTCGCCGCTCACACCCCCTAAGGACTCCATTGTCTGAATGGGAGGACCCCCTCGCCACTGCTTAAGCTCTGCTAAATGCGCCCCTTTTCTCTACTTGGCTGGCCCCTGGGGCTAAACTTCTCTTCTTTGCAGTCCCTGAGGCTTCCTATCCAGAGATTTAAGCTAAAATACAGTTCAGGCCAGCTAAGTAGTATGAGCAAATGTGGCTGGTAAGTGATGGAATCACTCACCAATTCTTTTGGTTAACTTCAAAGAACAGTATCCATGATCTTTAGTTTGCCATCCAGAGCCTTCCATCCTCTAAACTTTATTCTTATTCCCACCCAGGCAGCATTCTCTGGAGGCCTTTCAGACAGACCAAAAAAAAAAAAAAAAAGTCAGTAGTCCTCACCCTAAACCTCAGGTTTGATTTGTAAGTCCTGCCTAACAACCTTACATCACCAATAAACACATTTTTCTCTTTCCTCAGCCTTACTGTTGACCCAGGGATTAGCTCACCTTTGCTAAATAAATATGAGTAGAAATACAAGCACTTTGTATTTCTAATCCTCTTCTAAGGGCAACCACCTACAACACCTTTTGACTGAGAGCAGTTTCTCTGCCTCGTTTGTAATAAACATTGTTTGTATGTTTGTATGGATGGAGACATAATTTTTAAGGCTTGAATCTGCAATATCTGGTGTGTAAGAAAAAAATGTATTTACAAACTAAGTTATTTTCCCATCCACCCATCAGGAAATTCATTCTATTATGGACTTTCCATTCTTCCAAAATAATATCACTATCTAAAGAGCATGGGTATTAGCATGGCTGATAACTTCTACTGAAATGTCCCTAGCAAAATCTTAGTTGCTTCCAAAGCACTACCTTGGCTGCTTTTAGTTTATAACTGAGGTACAAGAATCTTTGACAAAACGGGTTGTTACTATGACATACATAGTCCCACCAAGCCAATGGTTTAAAGCTTTGGCTACTTCCATGGGACACTGCCTCAAACTGGGACAAAGATTCTTCACCATCATCCCTCCCCATACCACCTCCCATCTTTTGCCTCCTGTCCTGTGAGAAGGAAGATCTGTCCCCATTGTTTTTGTCGTTGAAGACTATCTGTTAGATACATTTGCTCCGCTGTGGCGGTAATACCAGTCACAAACAGAGGAGGAAAAGTCTGCTTGGGCATACAGTTTCAGAGGGTGCAGTCCCTGGCAGTCAGGCATGGTGGAGTTCTTGTTCATGGAATGTGAAGCAAGGCTTTTTACATGCTGGCAGACCAGGGAGTAGAAAGCCTTTGGAGTCAAGAGGCAGGCTCTAATCTTACAAGGGCTGCTGTTAGCCACTTACATCTACCAGGTAGATGCCGCCTTCCGGACGCCTTCCAAAATGTTTTCATTAGCTGGAAAGCAAAGGTTCAAAATATTCGAACATTTCAGATTCCAACCACAATGCCATCTTTTCTCTCTCATGGAACTACAATTCAATTCGTTTGATCTTCCATTAGGGACACCTGATCTCATCGTTTCTGTGAGCTGTTTTTCCAAAAAGACAGAAAAGTTTAACAAGTGTAAACAGCTATAACTGGCAGCAAAAAAAGCAGAAGGAAGAAAATTGTCTTTTAAGGATTGCACATGTTAGACTAGGCAGATTTTGCTTTCTTTTATAATTTGCCTGCAAATATTTGTCTTATATTTGTCCACAATCTTAGGTAAGTTATACTGTGAATGCATTGCTTTTGTGGACAATAAAAACATTGACGTATTCTAAAGTTTTGACTTGTGTTTGGTTAATCAACACAGCTCTATCAGAACTTTTATATATACATGACCTATGTACTCTGCTCCTGGGTTTTCCAAGTATCTTGGAGTCCGCATAGGACAAAATCACTTCAGCACTTTCCAACAGCCTCATTTGAAGAAGACATTGCCGAGTCTCATGAGTCTTCTGACTTTAGAGTTTCTCATACACGTGGAAGAATAAAGTAGATGTCTAACCAGGATGCTGCACAACTCCCAGCTCCAATTTCTCTTGGCCTCTACTGTATCCGGTGCCCCACACCACCACACACACACAAAAAAAATGGCCTCTGTGCTCTGCCTCCTTCCTTTTGTAGCTGTACTATGATTTAAAGTAACATGTTAGTATCTGTTGTAGGTGAAACCTAAGCAGAAAACCTGTTTGCCATGCATCTAGGAAGTTCACCTGCTAGCTTTCCTGCTTCAGTAGCATAAGAAGTAGCTAGACCCTTATGAGCAGAATCAGTTTGCTTTGTAAGGCTTCACTATGATTTATCATCTTTACAAACACCAGTGCAGAGGGGAAAGCTGCACTGAAGCTCAGAAGTTGTGCTAAAGTTGTTGGGTACTTGTTAACATGCAATGACCACTAAGATGTTTTTAAGGGAAATAATGTTTCAGCTTATTTGTTTGTACAGACGGCATCGTTGTCCACATGAAATCACAAGGGTTTATGAACATTCTGGCATATCTTGCCCCACGACGGAGTATTTGGAAAAATATCCAAAATATGACGATGTTCTTCCACCTCAGAGTCTTAAGCCAAAGCAAGGATTTCAAGCATACCGTGGTAAAATGGAAGGAGTAACCACATTTAAGTAAATATTGAGAAACCATTTCCTTATTTTTTTGCCCAACTCCTCTGGTCTTAATAAGGTTTTCTTACTATTTAAATTTAACTAGCTATTTGACTTAAGTTTAACTAATTTGAGAAGCAAGAAATTAGTTCACAACTTGAGAAAAGCAGAAAGATAAAAATTAAGTTACATTGGCAAAGAGAAGAAAAGAGAAAACCAAAAGTTCTATTGACTTTTTTAATTGACTAAAATATCTCATATTTATGTACTCTGCACTGTTACCATTGTGTAGAAGAATGCCTCTGCTTCCTAATTTATGTGTGTGTGTCTATGTGTGTATTGTATACATGTGTGTGAGTATGTATACATGTGTGTGTTCTAGTCTTTGTATCTCTATTTGGTATCTAATACTTTAGCTTTCCACAGCAATTTTTAAAGCATACAGATTTAATTTTATCATGATCCTATTTGAAATACTTTAAACTGTCCTTAAGCGTAGACCTAATTCCTTCCATAATTACTGCATAGATTATCAAACCCTGCTTACTTCTGTACTTTGTCTTCCCTGTTTGGAATTCCCCCTCCCTCTTTCCCTAGCTAATACTCATCCAATCTATAAATATCAACTAAATACTTTCCTTTGTAAATGTCATCTCTGCCACTCTACATTTTTTATTTAGCTTTTAAGTCAAGTAAATGCTCCTCTCATAACTTCTGAAATACCTTCCTAGTGTTATTGGATTTATCTCAGTGCTCTACACCCACAGGATGGACATCCATTGTTTTCTCAGCATTCTGTTTTCAGAAAGTTGGTACAATATCTACTACCTAGAGATGGTACCCAACATTCCTAAAAGCAGGAACTTAGATCTCCTGTATGATTCTTTCATGCTGATTATATTAACTAGAAAATAGAAGGGTGGTTTATCTGTAGTATAAAGAATAAGTGTCATTCCATACTGCATGTTTCTATAATACAGGAAAAATATGTTGTAATCTTGTATAAGACTTTATCTTAATAGCATAATTGTAGCTCAGTTAGATGACTGTCAAAATTGATAGTGTGTATCTTTAAAATAACTCTATGATGTACATGGTATGGTTGTCCATCTTTATAAAGAAACTAGGGCATAGACAGGTTAACTAAGTTATCCAGGGTTATGTAGCTATTGAATGACAAAGCCAAAATTTGGGTTCAGGCAGTCCTATTAGTCTTGAATCTCTGGTTTTCTCCATTCCATGGAACTGTCTTAGCCCCTGAAGTACCACCTCCATCATAATAATGGTATATAATATGCAATATGGCTAGATTACCGTGACTAGGGCTTTGGAGAGATACAAAATCTTGGAAAGGCTCACATCTGTCTGAGCCAGAATTGGTGATCAATTGGACAATAAGCAGGAAGATATTGTGACTTCCATATGAGGAAACTATGCCTAAGTATAGTCTATGTAGGTGAATGTGGCTTTTGGAAAAGTGGCTACAAAGCTAATATTGACAAATTTTTCAGCTCATCAAATTTTTCTCTTCAGATTTCCTTCTATATTAGATTTAAAAATTCACCTACTTGAGAATTTTACTCACTTAAGATCAAATTGAAGAGCTGTTATTTCAGTTTTTTAAAACTAGAATTTTTCATATTTTAGCCTGTCATTGAATAGAACCTTATAAAAGAATTCAATTGTTTCTTTAAAATAATCAACTAGTACTATTTTGATGTCTCTTTAGATTGTTCAAATAAGACAAAATTGAAGATTTCAGTGCTGAAATAATCAAGACAGAAGAGCCAGTAGGCTGTGTTTTACATATATACATGTATATATTTCAGGTCAGATTATCGCCCTTATGAAGTAGTCAAGCAGCCTCGCCACATACCCGAAGAATATAAACCCAAACAGGGGAAAATTGATCTTGGTACTACATACAAGCGAGATTTTAATCCTTACAAAGTACAGCCTGTGGTAAAAGTTCGGCCTGTGGAAAGACAACAACTTAAAAAAGGAAAGTTGGACACTGTCCCAACTTATAAAGGTAACCTGTCATTGTAAAAGCAAAGGGATCCCAAACTTAAAAATACCATCTTTGGCCTTTACAACCAAATTGTAATCTTCTTGTATTGTCATATTTAGCCACAGTGGTTAGAAAAGAACATTTTTCTTGTTGATCAAAACAATATTGTTAGCAAAACCCTGTTACAAACAAAACTGACTCATGGGAGTTAGGAATCCTAGACTCTTCTCCAAATGTGCACCCTAAGTTGTCTATATCTCAAAGAATATGAAAAGCAAAGGACATCACTGAGCAAAGATGTATGTTACACTTGTCACTTTGTCACAGTATTGTCCTTTCACCCTGTCCTTCCTATAATGAGTTGAAACTCTGCCTAGAATGTTGGAGTTGTTGAAAAAATAAAACAGCAACTGTCCTCTTGATTCAAATTCCAGACTAACCTGCAAAACTGTGGAATTAGTAAATTGGCAACTGGAATATTATTTTTATAATCTGAAGCAGGGGTTCTCAACCTCCCAGTGCTCCCATCCTATATTGTTCCTCATGTTGTGGTGACCACTAACCAAAAAATATTTCTATTGCTATGTCATAATTGTAATTTTGCTACTGTTATGAATCATAATGTAAGTAGTTTTGGAGACAGAAGTTTGTCAAAGGGGTCACAATCCCACATTGAGAACTGCTGATCTAAAGGCTAGATTGGAGGATAAAGCTCTGATTGATGAGCAGATTATTCTCAGAACAGGACTTCAGAATAAAATAGACATGTCCATCCTCTGACAGACAGTGCCAGGTGACAACAGACAAGGTCTCCTCTAAGCCTTACTTGCAGCAGGACAGGAGTGAGAACTTTCCCTTAGTTAGCAGCACATGTAAAAACATGAGCACTGGCAACTGCATGACCTGTCTTTTTCTTTTTTCACCAAAATCCTACATGATTTAAAATTTTAAAAGACTTATCTCGTGGAAGTCTTCATTTAAAAACAGACCGTCTTGACATGAGCTATTCTCTTTCCTTCCCTTAGTAACACAGTTAAACATGCAGACTTACATTCTTTCCATTGGTTATGTGAAATAGCTGAATGGGTATTTTCAAATATAAAACCTTTTACAAAGGTAATGGCATCTATAGTTTATTAGGTAATAGCTAATGACTACTTTTAAGACTTTTGCCATTAAACAGATAAGTAAAGTGCAACGTACCTATATCCTGAGATCTCATGGGGAAGTTAGGAAGAGTGTTCTTTCTGAGTTTGAAAAATTGAGTACCTCCACTGCTATAGAACTGAGAAGTTATAAAGACTGTGAATGATAAGTAAGTATAATTAAGTATAGCAAAACAAATTACTGAAATACTGATATGCATAAAAGATAATTTTGACATAAAAGATAGTGAAAATTACTTTACTTTGATATTTATACGATCATTGTCATTTCTCTCCATGTACTATATACTAAAGATAGTATTATCGATGTCCCTTGATGCTATATGCATATATAACATATATTATAGTGTTCCAGGTTTTCAGGCATGAAACAACAACCTCAACTGTGCTTAATTTTGTATGATTGTAATTCTCAGTGTATAATTCTGAATACCTTAGAGCAGGTATCTATAAGGTCTAAGAGTAGAGGACAGAGGGAAGACAGAAATTCAGAGAATATTGTAAAGGGGAAAACACCCAGCAGTACAATAAGTAGATTTACATTATGAATACAAGGTTTCATGAAACAGAAATTTGTCTGTCCGTAGCTTAGAATTCCATTGATATTAAAACATAAATGCTGGAGTAGATTACAGTGACTTGTACTCTGCTCTGCACTTGTTATTATAGAGAACAGAGAATGGACAGTCACTGCTGACATTCTAAATTTTATAACAATTAACGAAGGAAGTAAAAAATAATCTCTATACTGAAAACTGTAAAACAAGGATGAAAAAGTGGAAAGCTATCTTGTATCCATGAATTGGGAGCAATAGTATCACCGAAATGTCTGTGATACTCAACACAGCAGTCTACAGTTGAATGTACCCCCCTCTCTAAATCCCAGTGACATCCTCTCAAATAGAAAAAAAAAGTTATAAAATTCATAGACATCACAGAAGACTAATAGCCAAAGAAGTTTGAAGAACAAGTCTAAGGTGTAAAATTTTGTGGTTTCTAATTATGTTATAAGGTTACCATCAAGAGGATGGATACATAGACCCATGAAACAGAAATAAGGGCTCAAAAGTATATATAAGGATATATATAGCCAACTAACTGTTCAACAGAGATCTATAGATACACAATGGAAAAAGAATAAAGTCTCTTCAATTAATGGTGATAGGAAAACTGGGTAGCCCCTATACCAAAATAATAAAACTGGATCTTTATACTACATAAAAAGTTAAAGGAGATGAAAGGCTTAAATATAAGACCAGAAACTGAAAACCCCAAGAAGAAACGCTGACTTTGGGATTTGATTTAGATAGGATGCCAAAAGCTCAGACAACACGAGCAAAAACATATAAGTGGGATTACATAAAACCAAAAGACTGCAGCAAAAAGTTACACAGCTACCTGTAGATTTGGAAAATATTTGCAAATCATATATCAGATAAGGGGTTGATATTCAAAGCATAAGGAACTCAAGCAATTTAGTATAAAAACCAACTTTATTTAAGAATGGCCAATGACTCTGAATAAACATTTTTCCAAAGAAGAAACAAATGACCAACAAGTATGTGAAAAGATATTCTAGATTCACTAAGATAGGGAAATGCAAATGAAAAACCAAGTAAGATTCACTTCACATCTATTCCATTGGAAAATTTCAAAGTTAACAGGGAATCCTTGTTGATCAGAAAAAAAAGAACATTTTACTCCTTTGCATAGGAATGTGAATTGATACAGCTATTATTGGAACATCTAGAAATTCCTCAAAAAATTAGAATTTCAATGTGATCCAGCAAAATCTAATCAGGATTTGTAACCAAAGGAAATGAAATCATTACTTCAAAGGGATGATATGCATTCTCAGGTTGACTTTTGACTTTCTTAACTATTCATCTATTAAAAAGATGTGGTTGTGAGTCACAAGTTACTGCAGCAATTCGAAAGTTTGTACTTCGTAGTTGGTAGTTGTGGCATATGTCTGTAACTCTGACAATTGGAAGGCCAATAGAGGAGTCCAAGTTCAAAGTCAGCCTGTCCTGTAAAGTTCAAGGTTAGCCTGGGTTAACACAGGAATAACTGGTATCAGAACACATTATATTTGGTAATACATCCCTGCAGGCTACCCGATAAATGGTCCTTTTTTTTTTTTTTTTTTTTTTTTTTTGGTTTTTCGAGACAGGGTTTCTCTGTGTAGCCCTGGCTGTCCTGGAACTCACTCTGTAGACCAGGCTGGCCTCGAACTCAGAAATCCTCCTGCCTCTGCCTCCCAAGTGCTGGGATTAAAGGCATGCGCCATCACCGCCCTGCCCTATAAATGTTCCTAAGAGTAATGCTTATTCATATATAGGAACATGATATATTCCTATATATACTAAAACTGGTATAAAATGAACCAAAACTGATACAGTGGTGCGGAGGTGGGGGTGGTGGGGGTGGTGGGGGTGGTATTTGTCTTCAGTGAAGCTTCCATAAGGATCAGATGAAGACTCAGAAACTAGGATGAACTCTAGAAATGCAGGTTGATATTATATTGGAAAGAGCCTCGATTGATAGATAGGCTGGACACTTTTATAACCATTACATTTTTTAAAAAGAATTATTTCATGTAGCCCAGGCAAGTGTTGAACTTGCTGTATAACAGAGGATGTCCCTGACATCTCAATACCCCTGTCTCATCTCCCAAGTACTAATGTTACAGTGTGTGTCACCATACTCAACTCTATTACACATTTTTCTAAGTTCTTCTGAGGGTGAAAAGTATGTCTTGGGTAGTAGAAAACCATTGATTTCATTATAACAGCTATGAAAACAGTATAAACTATGTAAGTCTTTTTAATAGCAGACAACTTGTGCAGGAAAAGAACTAAAATTCCATCGAGTGCTGACCACCTTATAGATGAGCTACAAATTTTATAAGCATATTTGCCAAGTCCAAGTCCAAGCTGAGGCTTGAACTCGGCATAGTCATTTTACAGTGGGAAAAATAAAACAATAGATCCCTTGTTATATGAACTGATCCAGGTTGCAGTCTACAAAACCTAATGTGCATGGTTTGTTTCTTTGTGAAACTTGCACTCTTTGATGGATTTGGTGAACAGAGAAACTGAGCCCAAAACTTCTACCAAACACCCAAGAAGTTTATTTGGGAGTAGATGCTTAGTAGTTAAAGCCCCACTAGAAAGAAGAGTTTACTATACTCAAATCATGTCCTCCAGACATTTAAACACAGGGTATAACTGTGTCTACCTAGCTTAATTCTGGATTGAGGGCATATGCCCCACAGCCTACCTGCCAAAGACCTGAGGGAACAAAATTTCTCCTACTACAAAAGGACTTAGTTTCTGTAATTCCTTCATATACAACATCTAATGAATAGTAAAACATTTTGAAACCTATGGAAAAATCAGGAAATATCTGAAGTAATAAACAGATGAGAAACAACCAAAATTTGTGATAGAATCAGTTTCAAATTTAAGTCCCAAATAGATAAACACAAAGGAAACTGCCTCTAGGCAAATGTCATTTTTAAAAGGTAAAGAATTCTTAAAGATGATGAGAAAATAACCTCTGGAAAAAGAATTAAACCAGACGTTTTGTTGGAACTAATGGAATAGAGATCTTGGAGCTCACAACCACAAATAGTATGTATATATTAAGCTCCTACCCTCAAGTTCCAGGAATTTATTCAGAAGAGGTTGTAGAAACATTTTAAAGAGCTAAAAAAGAAAAATAGTGACTGACTCCAAGGAAACAGTCTTCCAGACACACAGGGCTGGTGCACATGTGAACTCACAGAGGCTGTGACAGCATGCACAGGGCCTGAAGAAATTCAAGGCCAACAAATCCCAGCATGGCAATGGGGAAAGGGGAACGAAAGTCCCACCCTTAACTAAGAAGTTATTTGACATTGATAACCTGCTTACAGAAGAAAAACCAACTATTTCCAATTGAGTGATGCAGGGAATATCCTCCCAGGCAGGATTCAGGCTCATGAGAAATTGACCAAGTGTGTGTGTGTGTGTGTGTGTGTGTGTGTGTGTGTGTGTGATGGCTTGGTAGGTTTTGCAGAGTTTTTTTTTTTTTTTTTTTTTGCTAGAATATGTAGTTGGATGAGTGAGGAGGTGGGAATAATCTGGGAGAACGTGGGGGAGGGAGAATTATGTGATCACACATAGTGTATAAAAGCAAGTTTTTCAAATAAGTTTTAAAATGTCACAAGAAAATATTTATACTGAATCTCAAAATTTTAAAACTAGTGAAATGGTCTTCAAAATTTGACAGAGATTGTTTCAAACAAAAACTGAGAGATTTCATAGACAGCATAGTGTTAAAGGAAGGTTTTGTAGTTGGAGGAATTAATTCAGATAGATGCATGGAATTCAGGAATAAGTAAAATAAAATATACAACTAGAAATATAAAGATAAAATTAATATTGATTTCATAAAGTCATGGTATGTTTTCAAACAAATATGGGATTGAAATATGGTAGAACAGTAAGTAGTATTAAAGAAAACTATTGTTCGAGAAGTGTTCAAAACAGCAACATACCTGAGTCAGAAAGATCACATAATAAGTGAAATTAAGCATTTATATTTAAAAATACAGAAAGGCTTAGTAAAATCATAATAAAATGGAATAATAAAAACCTGTACTAATCCAATATAATGTCAGGAATAGGTAATATGGGATGGGGAAAGAACATAGGAGGGAAAACAGACAGTGATATACTCAGCTGAAGCCCTGCTAGATCATAGGTGCATTAAATAAAATTTAGAGTGGTTCTTCATACATTAACAAGAGATTTACAATTTTATTTCAAGAATTTATAATTTGCACAAATTGTGATTTTTTTTGAAAAACAATTTACTAAAATCAGCTCAGTTCTCAACCAAACAAGGAAACATTAGGTAGGTAGATAATATATAGAATCAAAAATGTCCATGAGTCCTTTAGAAAGTTGAGAACACAAGTCCACTAGCAGAACAAAAGCATGAATCTACTGCAGGAGAGGCATCAATGCTAAGTGAGTGTTGCAGCTTGGAGACAGGAGAAAGGAAACAAGAAGCAAAACAGAACTTCTTACCATGAAAGGTGGAGCTGTCCCTGGGAGTAAGCACTAGAAATCTACTGTAAAGGGACAGGAGCATTGCAAAGCTGTGCCCGTGCAACTCAGGATAGATGAAGCTGGAGAAAACAACAGATACCCATCCCTATACATGTGGCAACACTATCTTACTTGAGACTGAGTAGCATCAACGCGCTGTTGGGAAAGGGCAGGATATGGAAATATACATTTCCTGAATTATAAAAATATGAAGATGGAAGAGATAATAAGAAACTTCCCAGACAATCAGCCACCAACCTGAACACAGAAATAATACCAAAGACATTTGAAGCTGCTGGATTGGACCAAACCACACTGAATAAAGCTCTGGCAAATGAACATGGATTCATTTCTGAATATAAATGTTATTGATGTAAGCATCTTCGGTACATATGATGTCTAGTTTTCAAATATAAAAATGGGGGAAATGAGAAGGGAAAAGGGGGTGCTTGTAATGAAACCATAGGAAAAACCAAAACAGAAAAGGAGCAAGATATTGGATCTATCAGGGAATCAAAAAGGTTAACACTGATGGAAGAGATAGAAGCTACAAAAAGGAGGATGTAATAACTACAGAAAATAACAGAGATGACAATGCCTTATGTAAGTGTTGGAATAGATAAGAGTACACTCATTGGGAGGAGCAGTGGGCCTCAGATACATCTATATTAACTAAATGTATGGAGAGGAAAGCAGCACAAAGTATACCAACCACATTGAACCCTTAGTGAAAATACCCTTCATAAAGTATTTTTCAGACAAATGAAAAGAATTATCCGTAAATGTCATATGAAGTTTTAAGAGAAATGGCATATGAAGCAACAGAAACTTGACCTTCACAAGTGGGCCTAACATACCTGTATTTAGAACATCAGAAAATGGGAAAGAAAACAGAAGAATTACCTGAAGCTTTAATAGAAAAAACTTTTCTAGAAATGAGTGATATCAAAATATGGACCTGGAAAAGTTTTAAAAACCAAAACAGGTTACATATATAATTTAAAATTATGTAGAAACATACAGATTGCTTAATGTGAAAGATACTTTATAAACCCAGGCATGGTGCCACACACCTATCATCCTGGTACTTTGCAAGCAGAGGCAGAAGGAATCAGAAGGTAAAGACATCTTTGCCTATACGGTGAGTTGAAGGTCAGCCTGGGCTACATGAAACCTTGTCTTGAAAACAACAAAAGGATACATTAAACAAAGAAGCAAATCAAAAACAAGAGTGAGGACTAGGACCATGGAAACCAGAAAATGGTGGAGTTACATTTGAAAATGCTGAAAGCTAGGTGGAACCCTCCAAGCCCATTGAACCCTTAGTGAAACTATCTTTTATAAAGTCCTTTTCAAATTCAAGTAAAAAGAATTATCAGTAAATGTCATATGAAGTTTTAAGAGAAATTCTTTAGGCAAATAAAGTATGAAGTAAAGAGAAAGAGTCCTCAGAAATAGATGCAGTTCCAATATAGTATTATTCTGGAGCAAAAATTCTATCAACTTTAACTGTTTTTTAAAAACCCATTATAAAAGTACAAAGTAGAAAAGGTAAGAATTGCAAATGTGTTGTACCTTAGTTGTTACTCCCCAGCCATGTGCTGTGTAATAATTCAGTCAACAGTTGAATGCTTTTACAACCATCGTTCACTAAAATCATATCATCTAGTGAGATTGGACTCTGGAACACTGTTGTTCCCATAGTGAAGACAATAAAGATGCATCTCTCAATATGTCCCCATTGTTAAGGTGCAAATTTATGTATGTAACTCAGAACAATATTACTCAAAAGTGGACTATGATTTGTTAGCACTTTGTATTGTAAACTTTATTTTTTATTTTTTTAATTTTATTATTATTATTATTTTTTTTTTTTTTTGGTTTTTCGAGACAGGGTTTCTCTGTGTAGCCTTGGCTGTCCTGGAACTCACTCTGTAGACCAGGCTGGCCTCGAACTCAGAAATCCGCCTGCCTCTGCCTCCCAAGTGCTGGGATTAAAGGCGTGCGCCACCACTGCCCGGCTTATTGTAAACTTTAAAGCAAGATTAAACAAACTGGCTTGCAGGCCAAATACAGCCCACCCACCCACCCCCATTTTCTTTTTATGACTATGATACTCCCATTCTTTTTCATACTACCTATTCTTGCTAACTATTCATACTTCTGTATTCTTGCAGAATGATAGAATTTAGCAGTTGCAGTAGGCAGTATACATTTAGAGACTTGTGTTTAATCTTCAAAGCCTAAGGTATTTCCTTTCTGCCTATTACAGAAAAATATTTGCCAGCACCTGCTCTGTGACAATTCTTTTTTTTTTTTTTTTTTTTGGTTTTTCGAGACAGGGTTTCTCTGTGTAGCCCTGGCTGTCCTGGAACTCACTTTGTAGACCAGGCTGGCCTCGAACTCAGAAATCCTCCTGCCTCTGCCTCCCTAGTGCTGGGATTAAAGGCGTGCACCACCACCGCCCGGCTCTCTGTGACAATTCTATTACTGAGATTGGAAACTTAAAGTTATATGTGTACTCCTTTATACTACCTTATCTTTCCCCCTCCATATTCTTGTTTCCTTTTTGAAAGTTCAAGTTTCTCTGATATTGAGAAATACTTTATTCTATTCATCCACATATTCACCTAAAATCAGCATTGTTTTTCTCCTAGTCACTTTGGCAACAAAGACTCCTAGTATGACTGTGTCAAACTGTAGATCTGCACCAACAGCACTCATTTCCTTTTAGTTATTGGGAAATAGTGCTATAATTTTAATCTGTTTCTGAAGAATGGAGATTCCTTCATGGTAGCTCAAGAAAAAGATTCATGAGAATTGGAAATAGAAAGTTGTCAGGTACAGAGGGAGTTGAAGGGAGGTACTTTGGCTAATGAGTACATAATTTCACTCATAACATCTTTGCTTCCTTCATACCTCTTCTCTGTTGCTATCCTACTGACTGGCCTTCTCCAGTTCCTTATTTCTTTATTTTTATACAAGTCTGCAAGTATATGGCTCTCTTCCATCTGCCATCAATCTAAACATAACCTCATGCCATTCTGTTATGTTCTTCGATCTGGTTCTTGGTTTTCAACCTTAGAGTCACAAAATTGGCCTAGTTCATCTCTTCTTGCCATGTGGTTTCATAGGATTCTGGTAACTTAAAGAATGTCTGCTTTTTGACTGGGTTTCCACTCACAGTAAACATTGGTAGCTTAATAATCTAGTCTACAACTCAGCAGGAATATCTAAGAATGAGGACAGTTTCTCTTCCCAGCTGGTAGCCACATGGTAAACATTCAAGGTTTAACTATTCCAGTTGTTATTCCCTTGACTTTGGTTCACATTCTTACCATATATAAACTTGCTTTTTATAAATTAATATTTGGTACTTAAAGATCCTTTTGGAGATGCTGTGAATTTTTTATTTTTATTTAGCTTTCTATCCATAGTCAGGTTCACATGTTCCATATGCCCTTGTATGTAATCAGATGAATCTGAAAGTAGAAAATGGTGGACCCAAAAACCAAAAAACAAAAAAACCCACAAGATCAAATATGAGGAAAACCTCATACTTGATCCTAGTGTTTGTGGATCTAAAAGAAATCAGAAGATGCTTGGCAATGAGAGACTTTGAAGATAGTTTTTTCTCTCAGTATTTAAAAATATTTTGTTTGTTCTGATTTTCAAGATGATTATAGATCCTGGGATATTCAGAAATGTGAACTGTGTAAACCAGAGCAAGCTTACCATCCCCCAGATGTGAAATTCGGAAACTCAACTACATTTCAGGATGACTATGTTCCCCGGGAGATTCAGCCTAGGCAAAGCTTTAAACCCAGCTCTGTGGTCAAGTGTTCAGTGGGCTCTTTTAATGGTGATACAAGTCATCGTCGAGATTATGTACCCCATCAGCTAGAAGTCAAGTTTGCAAAGCCAAAAGAAGTTTATAAGCCTACTGACCAGCCTTTTGAGGATCTCACCACTCACCGGAATGACTTTCAGGGTCTTACTGGTGAAACTGCAAAACTCTGCAGACCTGCCTATACCAGAGTGACCCAAAACTTTCAGTTTAACGGAAGCACTGAGTTCCGTGACAGTTTCCAACCATGGGAAATCCCACCACCCAAAGTCAAGAAAGTAACAGAGTATGTGCCCCCTTCAGGAAGCATGCAGTTAAACAGCACCAGCCACCTTGACTATGTTCCCTATCAGGCCAGCCGTGTTGTTGCCATTAGGCCAGTTTCTCACAGAAGGCAAAGCAATTTTCCTTTCCAAGGAAAAAGCACCATGAAGGAAGATTTTCCAGCATGGGAAAGTTGTCGTCAAGGACTTATTAAGCAGCAGCAACAAATTCACAACCCATCTGGAAAATTTGAAGGTTTGAGCACTTTCAGATCTCACTTTGTGCCACATGAATTGATTCCAACAGAGAGCTGCAAACCTTTAAATGAAGCTCTTAAGAGTTCAGTTCCACTTGATGATGTCACCATGTATTCTATACAGTTCACACCGAAGAAACAGGAAATCTGCCCAGCTAGCTATCCTTCTCCTCCTGGTTATATATTTGAAAATACAAATTCCCAAGGACATAAATTCTTTCGCAAGGTTATTCCTGCAGTGAAGGCCTTTTAGTAATCAATGTGTAAAAGAAAGCTAATGAGAGTTTGATTTTTAAAGAGAAACTACAACTTTCATAGTAAAAAAAATATGAGAGCTATAGAATTTCACTTTTAGCTTTTGGAACAAGTTGGAACATAAAGATCAGAATTGACAAATCCATTTTTCCAAACCAAGGTCGTCCTGTTTAGCACAGTCTACCCTGGAACTTGCAGTCCTCCTGTCTTCTGTCAGTCTTCTGGTCCAAGATTATTCTTTAACAGGCATTTCTGAAGGCTAAATGATGGACTCACTCATTTACACATGCTGTCTCATAGCTTATCCTCAGTCTAGTGTCATGTACACCTCATTTGACACTTATACAGTTATACAGCTATTCTCGTCATTTATCAAGTACATTGGGACTGTCTAGAACAAAACTGAAGATCAGATATAAATTACTCTTTTTCAAACATCCAGTTTTTTACTCATTGATTGATTGATTCATTCATTCATCTTCAACATATCTACAGAGCATGGGACAAGTCAAGTTTTGGTTGATGATGTCAGAAACTACTGCTCTGTTCCTTGCCCAGTTCAAACTAGCAAGAGACATTGTGGCTTGAAGAGGAAATGTCCTGTAGGATGGAAATCAGAGAACCAGAGTTCAAGTACTAATGTCTTCAGTTTATATTTGAGTTTTTGTAAAGCAATTTTTATAAGCAATCTCTTACATACAGACTTCTGTGGTTCATGTGTTAAAGAATATTGGTTCTGCCTACCTCACAAAATTTGTTGGGAGCATCAAATTGTATAATACATTTGAATGCATAAAGAACAAATGTAATGGGCTGTTAACAAACCCTCAGATAACATTTGGACTTTCTTATTTTCAAATACGGATAGTTACAAACTTCATTCTCATTACTTGATCTCCATATAGGCAGGACTATAAAATAACCTAATTTGCTTTGACTTTTTGAGTAATATGTGTTTGTAGAGGCATCTGCCCACTGTAGCTTCATCAACACCCTATAAGTTATAGCAGAAAATAGAGACCCTAGATTAAATACTTGGATGTAAATGGCTATATTTTCAAAAAGAAAAATATTTGCTGAAAAAGTTGTAGGGAAGACTTCCAGTTCTGACAAAATCTTAAGGATAAACCTAGGTATCTGTTCATCCAGTGGCCACATCCAGAAACACTGTACATTTATAAGGGCCATAACTACCTTGTTCATGACTGAAAGTATAAAATGCAGAGAAGGAAGGGGAAGAGATAACAGTGAAGGACCTGGAAATAGCATACTATACTAATAAATGTTGAATGCTTCAAGTGATTATTTTAAGAAATAATAATGTATGGAAAATAAGATTGACTTTAATTTAAAATGAATTGTAATGTTTTCATAGTTGTTTAAGATTATTACTAAGAATGAATTCAAAACACTTAATAATTATTTTTAATTAATTGAAAGTAATTCTCAATATTTGCATTTGTTATAAAAAGATAAGATATATGAAAAATTATGTTTTATGTATAATCTGATTAATAAAATGTATTCATTTTCATGAAGTCATTTCTGTATCATTTTATTTGAGATAGAACTTCTAAGTAAATTCCTATCTAGATATACCTATACATGATTAGATAAAAAACTATTTTGAAAATAGAAAATACTATTTATAATAATCAAAATTAAAATTTTGGTAATACTCCACCATTCTTGCCATTCTAGCCATGTTCCAATGTTTAATATTCAAATCTCCTATAATCTAATGGGATTGGTCTCCTCTCTGAACAATGGTCACCCTTAAGACATCTACGGGCACTTTTTTAAACAGTTTTCCTTAAACTAAGGGCACATGACATACTGTCTTGTCTCACTGTAACCTAATATAATAGGTATGAGAATAGGGTTCGGAACAGAGCATAGCATAAGACATTCAACTGGGAGTTCAGAATCATCTTCCTTAAGGAATGTTGGCTGAGTTGAATCCTGAAAGATAAATAGGAAGAAATAAGGGTGAAGAAAAGTGGGAAGAAGCAAAAGCAACTTGGAGAGGAAAAGGTTTATTTCATCTGACAGCTTATAGTCCACCATGAAAGGAATTCAGAGAAGAAGCTTGATGTTGGAACTTGGAAACAGAAATTGAAGCAGAAGCCATAGGGGGAACGTAACTTATGTGCTCCCATTGGGCTTGCTCAACGTGCTCTGTTATGCAACCTGGAACCATATAGCCTTGCAGGAGGCACTACCTAAAGTATACTAGACCCTCCCACATTGATCGTTAATCAAGACTGCTCACAGATATATGCCTATGGGTCAATCTGATGGAGGCATTTCCTCCACTGAGATTCCCTCTTCCTCTGACTTTTGTTTATATTAAGCTGATAAAAAAAGTTTGTGTTAAAATATTTTTTAAAAAAAACTAACCACAATTTTTGTCTAATTGCTTTTCTTCCTTTTTCCTCTCCTCTCCTCTCCTCTCCTTTCCTTTTTTGTTTTTGTTTTTTTTAAAAAAAATCTGTTTTGGTTTTTATTGTTCTGCTTTCTTTTGAGATAGGAAACACATAATGGAGAACATAAACATAAACTTGAGTGATTAGTGAAATGGGGAGGTTCCGGGATCGACTGCACTGAGGAGACAGGTACCCAGGTTCTCCCCAATATAACATCGCTTGGGACACAGCCTGTTGGGCTTCCATCTGCGCCCAAGAGCGGGACAGCGCTGCAGTCGTCTGGGCGCCAGCTCTGCTAAGGGCCATCTCCCCTGCAGAGTGATCTGCTCCGAGAGAGTGTAGAGTGCACTCCACCATCTTTGCTCCAGCATCAGGGCAGTTGAGACCTCTAGGCTCAGAGACAGACAGGCATAATATCTCTTGGGTCTCAGGCAGCTTGAGTGTACCCTGTTCCCAAGACCTGGGGAGGTCTGCAGTAACCAAAGCGCCAGCTCTGCTGTGGGACTTCTGCCTTGCAGAGGGTCCCCCGCTCTGGGAGAGATCACACACCCCCTCACTGGGCGGGAGCCTACCAGCCTCCCTTTGGCGACCTCTGTTCCAGGATCGACTGCACTAAGGAGACAGGTACCCAGTTTCTCCCCAATATAACATCGCTTGGGACACATCTGCACCCAAGAGCGGGACAGCGCTGCGGTTTTCTGGGCGCCAGCTCTGCTGTGGGACATCTCCCCTGCAGAGTGATCTGGGCTGAGAGAGTCAAATTGCACTCCGCCATCTTTGCTCCGGCATCAGGGCAGTTGGGACCTCCAGGCTCAGGGACAGACAGGCATAATAACACTTGGGTCTCAGGCAGCTTGTGTGCACCCTGCTCCCAAGAGCTGGGCAGGTCTGCAGTAACCGACATGCTAGCTCTGCTGTGGGACTTCTGCCCTGCAGAGGGACCCTCCTCACCCCTGGGAGAGATCACACACCCCTGCACAGGACGGGAGCCTACCAGCCTCCCTTTGGTGACCTCTGCTCTGGGAATCCACTACGCTGAGCCTTTGGATGTGCAGGGATTCCCCAATATAACATCACTTGGGGCAAGGCACATCAGGGCTCCAAAGTCACTCAGGAGAAGGGCAGGCCCCAGAAATCAGCGCCAGGGGAATCACGGTAATCCAGGGGGGTCAGAAATAGCTTTGCAGGCTTACAGGAGATCCAACCAACAGCCAGTGACAGCAGGACCAACTAACACCAGAGGTAACCAGATGGCAAAAGGCAAACGTAGGAACGTTACTAACAGAAATCAAAGTAATATGGCACCATCCAAACCCAACTCTCCAAGAGCAGCAAGTCCTGGAAACCCCACCACACCCGAAAGACAAGATCTGGATTTAAAATCACTTCTCACAATGCTATTAGAGTATCACAAGAAGGACACAAATCTCATAAAGAATTACAGGAGATCATGAATCAATGGTTAGAAGCCCTTACAAAGGAAACGCAAAAATCGCTTAGAGAAATGCAGGAGAACATGGGTCAACAGATGGAGGCCCACAAGGAGGCAACACAAAAATCGCTAAAAGAAATGAATCAATGGGTAGATGCACTTTCAAAGGAATCACAAATATCGCACAAAGAAATGCAGAAGAATATGGGTCAACAGCTGGAGGCCCATAGTGAGGCAACACAAAAATTGCTTAAAGAAATGAATCAACAGATAGATGCCCTTACAAAGGAAACATGAGAATTGCTTAAAGAAATGCAGGAGATGATGGATCAACAGATGGAAGCCCATGAGGAGGAAACACAAAAATAGCTTAGAGAAATACAGGAGAACTTGGGTCAACAGGCAGAAATCTTGAAAGAGGAAATGCAAAAATATCTTAAAGAAATACAGGAAAATACAAGCAAACAAGTGAAGTATCTCAGCAAATCCATCCAGGATCTAAAAAAGGAATTAGAAACAACTAAGAAATCACAAAGGGCGACAACTTTGGAGATAGAAAAACCTTGGGAAGAAATCAGGAGTCATAGATGCAAACATCAACAATAGAATACAAGAGATGGAAGAAAGAATCTCAGGTGCTGAAGATACCATAGAAAGCATCGACTCAACAGTCAAAGAAAATGTAAAATGCAAAAAACGTGTAACCCTAAACATCCAGGAAATCCAGGACACAATGAGAAGACCAAACCTAAGGATTATAGGTATAGATGAGAGTGAAGATTTGCAACTTAAAGGGCCAGTAAATATCTTCAACAAAAATTATGGAGGAAAACTTCCCTAACCTAAAGAGAGAGATGCTGATGAATGTACAAGAAGCCTACAGGACTCCAAACAGAATGGACCAGAACAGAAATACCTCCCATCACATAATAATCAAATCATCAAATGTACTAAACAAAGAAAGAATATTAAAAGCAGTAAGAGAAAAAGGCCAAGTAACATACAAAGGAAGACCTATCCGAATCACATCAGACTTCTCACCAGAGACTATGAAAGCCAGAAAAGATCCTGGGCAGATCTCATGCAGACACTAAGAGAACACAAATGCCAGCCTAGATTACTATACCCAGCAAAACTCTCAATCACCATAGATGGAGAGACCAAGATATTCCATGATAAAAGCAAATTATCACAATATCTTTCCACAAACCCAGCCCTGCAAAGGATAATAGGTGGAAACCTCCAATACAGGGAGAGAAACAACACCCTGGAAAAAAACGAGATAGTAACTTTCTTGCATCAAACCCAAAAGTAGATAACCACTCAAACATAAAGATAGAGTCAAGAATAGCAGTTGGCAATAATCACTATTCCTTAATCTCTCTTAATATCAATGGTCTCAATTCCCCAATAAAAAGACATAGACTAACAGACTGGATACGTAAACAGGACCCAGAATTTTGCTGCGTGCAGGAAACGCACCTCAGTGTCAAAGACAAACACTACCTCAGAGTATAAGGCTGGAAAACAATTTTACAAGCAAATGGTCTCAGGAAACGAGCCGGAGTAGCCATCCTAATATCAGATAAAGTTGACTTTCAACCTAAAGTCATCAAAAAAGACACAGAAGGACACTACATACTGATCAAAGGAAAAATCCACCAAGAAGAACTCTCAATTATGAATATCTATGCTCTAAATGCAAGGGCACCCTCATTTGTAAAAGAAACTTTACTAAAGCTCAAAGCACACATCGCACCTCACACAATAATAGTGGGTGACTTCAACACCCTGCTCTCTGAAATGGATCGTTCAGGAAAGCAGAAACTAAACAGGGACACAGTGAATCTAATTGAAGCCTTGGACCAAATGGAACTAACAGATATATATAGAACATTTCATCCTAGAGCTAAAGAATACACCTTCTTCTCAGCACCTCATGGTACCTTCTCCAAAATCTACCATATAATTCGTCACAAATCAGACCTCAACAGATATAAGAAGATAGAACTAATCCCATGCCTCCTATCAGATCACTATGGAATAAGGATGGTCTTCAATGGCAACAAAAACAACAGAAAACCCACATACACATGGAGGCTGAACAATGCTCTACTCAATGATAACTTGGTCAAGGAGGAAATAAAGAAATCAAAGACTTTTTAAAATTTAATGAAAATGAAGGCACAACGTACCTTAATTTATGGGACACAATGAAAGCAGTGCTAAGAGGAAAATTGATAGACCTGAGTGCCGCCAAAAAGAAATGGGAGACAGCATACACTAGCAGCTTAATGGCACACCTGAAAGCCCTCTAACAAGAAGAAGCAAATACACCCAAGAGGAGTAGAAGGCAGGAAATCATCAAACTTGGGGCTGAAATCAATCAAGTAGAAACAAATAAAACCATACAAAGAATCAACAAAACTAGGAGTTGGTTCTTCGAGAAAATCAACAAGATAGATAAGCCCTTAGCCAGACTAGCCAGAGAGCACAGAGACAGTATCCAAATTAAGAAAATCAGAAATGAAAAGGGAGAGATGACAACAGAAACTGAGGAAATTCAAAAAATCATCAGATCCTACTACCAAAGCCTGTATTCAATACAACTAGATAATCTCGAGGAAATGGACAATTTCCTTGACAGATACCAAATACCAAAATTAAATCAGGATCAAATAGACCATCTAAACCGTCCTATAACCCCTGAAGAAATAGAAGTGGTCATTGGAAGTCTTCCAACCAAAAAAAGCACAGGTCCAGATGGTTTTAGTGCAGAATTCTATCAGACCTTTAAAGAAGACCTAACACCAATACTCTTTAAACTATTCCACAATATAGAAACAGAAAGAACACGACCCAACTATTAGCCACAATTATGCTAATACCAAAAGCACACAAGGATCTGACAAAGAAAGAGAATCTCAGGCCAATCTCTCTTATGAATATCGATGCAAAAATACTCAATAAAATTCTTGCCAACCGAATCCAAGAACACATCAAAACGATCATTCACCATGATCAAGTAGGCTTCATCCCAGGGATGCAGGGATGGTTCAATATAAGGAAGTCCATCAATGTAATCCACTATATAAACAATCTCAAAGAAAAAAACCACATGGTCATTTCATTAGATGCTGAGAAAGCATTTGACAAAATTCAACATCCTTTCATGCTAAAGGTCTTGGAAAGATCAGGAATTCGAGGCCCATATCTAAACATAGTAAAAGCAATTTACAGCAAACTGGTAGCCAACATCAAACTAAATGGAGAGAAACTTGAAGCAATCCCACTAACATTAGGGACTAGACAAGGCTGCCCTCTCTCTCCATATCTTTTCAATATAGTACTTGAATTTCTAGCTAGAGCAATTAGACAACAAAAGAAGGTCAAAGGGATACAAATTGGAAAGGAAGAAGTCAAACTATCACTATTTGCAGACGATATGATAGTATACTCAAGCGACCCAAAAAACTCCACCAGAGAACTCCTACAGCTCATAAACAACTTCAGCAAAGTGGCCGGATATACAATCAACTCAAGCAAGTCAGAAGCCTTCCTATACTCAAAGGATAAGCAGGCTGAGAAAGAAATAAGAGAAATGATACCCTTCACGATAGCCACAAACAATATAAAGTATCTTGGTGTGACTCTAACCAAACAAGTGAAAGATCTGTATGACAAGAACTTCAAGTCTCTGAAGAAAGAAATTGAAGAAGACCTCAGAAGATGGAAAAATCTGCCATGCTCATGGACTGGCAGGATTAATTTAGTTAAAAATGACCATCTTGCCAAAAGCAATATACAGATTCAATGCAATTCCAAACATAATTCCAACTCAATTCTTCATAGAGTTAGAAAGAGCAATTCAAAAATTCATCTGGAATAACAGAAAACCCAGGATAGCTAAAACTATTCCCAAGAGTAAAAGAACTTCTGTGGGAATCAATATCCTGGACCTCAAGCTGTACTACAGAGCAATAGTGTTAAAAACTGCATGGTATTGGTACAGTGACAGGCATGTAGATCAATGGAACAGAATTGCAGACCCAGAAATGAATCCTTACTCCTATGGTCACTTGATCTCTGACAGAGGAGCTAAAACCATCCAGTGGAAAAAAGATAGCCTTTTCAACAAATGGTGCTGGCTCAACTGAAGATCGACATGCAGAAGAATGCAAATTGACCCAATCTTATCTCCTTGCACTAAGCTCAATTCCAAGTAGATCAAGGACCTCCACATAAAACCAGACACACTGAAACTAATAGAAAGGAAACTAGGGAAGAACCTTGAACATGTGGGCACAGGGGAGAATTTCCTAAATAGAACTCCAATAGCTTATGCTCTAAGTTCAAGAATTGACAAATGGGACCTCATTAAATTACAAAGTTTTTGCAAGGCAAAAGACACTGTCAAAAAGGCTAAGCGGCAACTAACTAACTGGGAAATGATCTTTACCAACCCTACATCCGACAGAGGGCTAATATCCAATATATACAAAGAACTCATGAAGTTAAACTCCAGAGAGGCAAGTAACCCTATTAAAAAATGGGGTACAGAGCTAAACAAAGAGTCCTCACCTGAAGAATATCTAATGGCTGAGAAGCACCTAAAGAGATGTTCATCATCCTTAGTCATTAGGGAAATGCAAATCAAAACAACCCTGAGATTCCATCTCACACCAGTCAGAATGGCTAAGATCAAAAACACAGGAGACAGCAGTTGTTGGCGAGGATGTGGAGAAAGAGGAACGCTCCTCCACTGCTGGTGGGATTGCAAGCTGGTACAACCACTCTGGAAAGCAGTCTGGCAGTTCCTCAGAAAACTGGGCATGACACTCCCGGAGAATCCTGCTATACCACTCCTGGGCATATACCCAGAGGCTTTACCTGCATGCAATAAGGACACATGTTCCACTATGTTCATAGCAGCCTTATTTATAATAGCCAGAAGCTGGAAAGAACCCAGATGTCCCTCAACGGAGGAATGGATTCAAAAGATGTGGTATATTTACACAATGGAATATTACTCTGCAATTAAAGACAATGAATTCACGAAATTCCTAGGCAAATGGTCAAAACTTGAAAATATCATCCTTAGTGCGGTAACCCAATCACAAAAACCACACATGGTATGCAGTCACTGATAAGGGGATATTAACCCAGAATCTCAGAATACCCTAGACACAATTTGCATATCACTAGATTTTCAAGAAGATGGAAGGAGAGACCCCTGGTCCTGGAAAGACTGGATGTAGGGGAATGCCAGGACAGAGAAGCGAGAGGGGGTTGAATGGGAAAAAGAGGAGGGAAGGGGGCTTATGGGACTTTCGGGGAGGTAGGAAACGGGAAAGGGGAAATGATTTTGAATGTAAATAAAAAAAACTTAGAAAATAAAATAAAAAAAAGAAATGGGGAGGATCAGGGAGGAGTTGAGGACAGGAAAAGAGCAAGATCAAAATAGGCCATATAAAATAAAAAAAACTAAACAGTAAAATTGATCCATTGTCAATTTGATAAATGCATTGTCATTAAATGATAACTTGTTCTTCCTTGTTTATTCCCAAGATGTCATTTATATTACAATATAAAATATAGTACAACTTTATAAGTCTCATGGTCTTTAAAAATTCATGAGTCTCTTTAAAATACTCAGCATCTTTTTAAAAATCCAAAGGTAACTATGGGCTCCTGAAAAATAAAAGTTACAAACTTTTTATTCCAAGAGGAAAGATCCAGGGCACAGTTACAAAGAAATCAAAGCAAAACCAGCATCCATCAGTATAAATAGCTGAGTGCCCAATGCCTTGGGTTCACTCATGATCTAGGCTCCAACGTTGTCTGACTCTGTCTGCACCATAACCAGCTTGGCACATTGGATCAGACCAGCTCCACTCCATACCTGCTGCTGCTTTTGATCATAACTTGGGTTCTTCTAACTCCAATATTATGGAGTCTTCTGTACTTTTGCACCTTCACCAATGGCTTCCTGGCCTCTACATAGAGACTCCAAGCTTGATGCCAAGCCTTAGTCTTTCTCTCAAATTCTTAATTCTGGAGCTTCCACTGTTCTAGAGGCTACACTTGGCCATTGGTCTCTCCTGGACTCTCATAGGGCCAAATGTCTGCTGTTTTCTATGACCCCTCTGTCTTGCAGCTTCAATGTGGCCAAAACCAGTACCACATGGGAACAACAACAACAAATTACAAAAAGCTACAATTGGCACCCAACATGGGGTTGTTTGAAGAAAAAAGAGAGATTAAAAGACATGTGGCCACCATTGTGACTAGGCAGAATGGAAAGTTTTATTTCAAGTACAGTAGAACAAAAAGCAGGAAAAGAAATGATGTATACTTTGTAAAAGCTGACAGAGTGTTGACTGAAGCTGTTCTTGGGACACCCCTACATGGCTTTTAGCAGCATTTTCCCCTTCCATTTCATCATTTTGGACTATTTTGTTTATACAAGCTAAGCAACTGGAAAAAGGCAGGTGAAATTAGAGAAAATGCGTACTGAGCAACTGGAAAAAATACAGGTAGAAATAGAGAAGCTTGGGAATAAAAAAAAAATTTAAAAAGGGAGGAAAAATAGGTTCATGCCCAGTGACTGAAACAAAGAGAGGGAGTTTAACTCAGGTAGAAAGAGGGGAAGGAACTGTGTCAAAGGGCAGTCAAGTCAACGAAATGAGCAAGCAGAAGGCTGGTCAGATGAGACAGCTCCCCCACCACCACCAGGAAACAGGGTTAAACCTAAACAGCACTTTAGGAAGACCTGCACTCCTTGGTCAAAAAATCACCAGCAGCAGCATTTATAGTACTTATACAGCAAATATCTGATAAAAGGGATAATCCACAAAGTTATGTATGACAAAATAGGATGGCATCCTATAGAAATGAAGGACATAAAGCATTTTCTTTTTTTTTTCTTTTTGGTTTTTTTCAAGACAGGTTTACTCTGTATAGCCCTGGCTGTCCTGGAACTCACTCTGTAGAACAGGCTGGCCTTGAACTCAAAAATCCACCTGCCTCTGTCTCCCAAGTGCTGGGATTAAAGGTGTGCATCACCATTGCCTGGCAGACATAAAGCATTTTAAGGAGGCAATGATGTCTTGTGAAATGCATTCACCCTATGTGAAACAAACTCAGAATTATTCCCCAACATAGGAGTGAATTGGTAACAGCTGTACTAGTGGCTGGTCCTCAATTACAATGATTGTCATGGTAGAGTGAAGAAGCCAGGAATTTGCAATACTGCAATGGAATAAGATGAATTAATATAGTGAGGGATCAGTTGATAGGTGAAAATCATTGTGCTGATATACAAGAACAGGTACAATTTGAAGATGCGATCAGAGGAAAGTGTCATTTAGCAGCTTAAAGAGCTTGAGACAAATTTGGGGGTCCAGGAAATAAATCCACATGATTTACAAAAATTACACAAGGCTCTGGAGAAGCCTTCACTGGTTTATTGTATTGTATTGTATTATTTTATTTTATTTTTACAAAGATTGATTTCAGCAGTAAATAAGACCATACTGGACCCTGAAAAAAGACAGGTGTTGATAGAGACCCTAGCGTTTGAAAACATGAATGCACAGTGTAAAAACATCATAAGATCACTGAAGGAATGGCCAGAACCCATGGATGAATGGATTAAGAGTATGAATGATATTGATTCTACCATATAACATCCTAATATAAGCGGTCAAGGAAAAGTAAAAATCTCAGATATCAAGATGCATAGGGCCGGGCGGTGGTGGCGCACGCCTTTAATCCCAGCACTTGGGAGGCAGAGGCAGGAGGATTTCTGAGTTCGAGGCCAGCCTGGTCTACAAAGTGAGTTCCAGGACAGCCAGGGCTACACAGAGAAACCCTGTCTCGAAAAACCAAAAAAAAAAAAAAAAAAAAAAAGATGCATAGGGTTTTAATTGGGGGAAATATGGACATTCGAAACAAGTTTGTGAACAGGGTATATCTAAAGGCAATGGTTTTTCTAAATATAAATCATAAAGAAGGCTCAGGCTTCCAAGAATGTGCAAATGATGTTGCAAGATTTGCCACTGGACCCATGAATGTAGATCCAAGATAAATACCCAAGGCAATTTCTTGCTGCCCAGAATGAGATGAGGAGCCTAGTTTGAGGCCCTGCACAAAATGTATGAGCCATTTTCCTCTTGTCAGCCAGGAAATAACAAGCAAGCAGAAAAATCTCAAAAGTATTGCAGGTCTAATGCATGCAACTATAGGCAATGTTCTAGACTTGGTCTTAGATAAACATCTTACACTATCCCAAAAGGTCAGTGTTATAAAATATCTACTGGAGTTTATGATTCTTTGCCCTCAGGGGCAGTAGGAATGAATGATTTTGAGAAGAAGCAGTTTGATTTCTCAAGGATTTATTGTGCATCCAGTAATTATAGATGAAGATTTCAAAGGAGAAATTAAAATAATGGCTTATGTAAAATATATGAAACTTAGCACAGGTGATAGGATTGTTTAGCTGCTACTGTTTCCCTATATCAAAGGCAAAGCTGCTTCAACAAAAAGATCGGGGTGGTTTAGAAATACTGGAAAATATGTGTTCTGGCAAACAGTTGTTAATGATCATAGGCCAAAATTAACATTACAAATTAATGACATTGAAGCAGAAGGTTTTCTACAGATTCTACAGAATCTGATTCAGAAACTATCATTCACAAAAATTTTGGAATTCAGAACAACCACTTCAAAAGATTTATACCCAATTTCTTGGAATTGAGCTGTCTCAGATAAAGCAAAATGTGGGATGGCTTAAATGTATGGGACCAAAAGGTCAAATAGGAATATTAAGGCCTTACATGGCTAACATAGTTATCAATTTATGGGGATAATATTTATTACAGCAGTGGGGAACTCAGCTTAATATTTTCTCAATACCAGACAATCCCTAAAATAAGGGATGAAATGGAAGATGCTTCAGGGAAAGATATTGAAAAATGTCATTGAATACAACCACAGACTGCAGATTGTCCAAAAACAGGACACAGTAGGGATTGAGTGAGTTTCCATATTTATAAGGGTGGGTGTGCTGCTGAAATTATACCAACATCCTTGCCCTTAAAATGTTTGACTAACAAAGCTGTGTGAGTAGAGCAAATGCCCTTAATTAAAGAAAAACTACAGGAACTTGAACAGTTGGTACAAGAGCATATGGAGACTCAAATGTAGAAGAGTCTATTAGCCCATGGAATTCTCCTGTATTTATTATAAAAAAGAAATCAGGGAAATAGATAATAGTAACAGGTTTGAGAACAGTGAGTAGAATAATTCAACCTATGGGTCTGATATATCCTGGAATTCCCTTACCTTCTTTACAACATAAGACATGGCCTATGGTACTAATTGTTTTAAAAGAGTTCTTATTTTTAATATCCCCTTGCAAGAGCATGATAAGGAATATTTTGCCTTTCACAGTGCCTACATATTATAAAGCTATAATGCTCAATCTGTGAAAGGTATTGGTGGAAAGTTGTTCTACAAGGAATGCTAAATAGTCCAATTTTATGTCCATACTTTCTGCAACAACCACTAGAAATAATTCATAAGCAATTTTCTCAGCCCATTCACCATTACATGGATGATACTTTGTTGGCTGATTCAGATGCAGATACTTTAGAGAGAAATGGTGAAACAAAAAGAAATTTGCCTTGTTGGAGTTTGCAGATTACTTCTGAAAAATACAGAGAGGAGGTTCTATCCACTATCTAGGTTTTAAAATACATTAACAAAAAATCCAACCACAGAAGGTAAAGATCAAAAGAGGTAAGTTGTGACCTCTTAATGATTTTCAAAAATTAATGGGAGATAGCAATTGGATACAGCGCATCATTGGATTAACTACTCAAGAGTTAAGTAATTTGTTTCAAACATTACAAGGAGATTCAGACTTAGACAGTCCAAGACAACTAATGAATAATGTTTAGAAAGAGTTAACTTCAGTAGAAGAGTGACTGCAAGATTTATATGTGGATCAGATAGATTCTGAACTGGACTCTATTTTGGTTATTTTGTCTTTGATTCATTCTCCACTGGGCTCATTATGCAAATTTTAGAATGGATCTTCTTAGCACACAAACAAAGTAAAACATTAAACACTTATGTAGAAAAGGTATCTTATTTAATTATAAAAGGAAAAGCAGACTATGTTAATTGTCAGGGATAGACTGAGGAGAAATTGTAGTGCCTTATACTAATACTAAATTACTTCATTATTGGTAATCAGTGAAAATTAGCAAAGAGCTTGTAGCAACTATTTGGGAGAAATTAACAGTAAATGTCTTCTTCAGTTTATAAAAATAGTTAATTGGATTCTCTCATGTATTATAAAAGGAATGCCAATTCCTGAAGCACCTTCATTTTAAACTGATGCAAATAAGTTGGGAATGGCAGGCTATAAGTCAGATAAAATAAGCAAAGTAGTTCAAAACCCATATACTTAAGTTCAAAAATCAAAGTTATATGTAATTCTAATGGTATTAGTAAAGTTTCTTGAATTTCTTAATATAATTACCAACTCTCAATATGCAGAGGGAGTAGTTTTTCATATAGAAACTGCTGAATTCTTGATAATTTAGAATTAACATCATTATTTATACAACTGCAGCAGATAATTTGAAACAAATAATCCATTATATACCACCCATATTCAGTGTCATACAGGCTTGTCAGGTTCATTTGTATAAGGAAATGAAGAAATTTACCAATTATTAACAGGAAATGTATTAGAAGCTTCAGAATTTCATGAAAAACACCACACTAACCATAAAGGTTTAAAGAACAAAATTTCTTTCACCTGGCAACAAGTCAAGGAAATTATAAGAAAATGTCCTACTTGTTCTTTGTATAATCACACTCTATTATATACTGGAAGTATCCCTAAGAGTACCAAAAGAAATGAAACTTGGCAGATGGATGTGTTTCATTTTGCAGAATTTGGAAAATTAAACTTTGTACACCATACCCTTAAGACATACTCAGGATTTGAATGAGCATCTGCTTTCAATTTTGAAAAGGTTGATCCTGTAGTTATACATTTACTGGAAATAATGGCTATTATGTAGATACCTGTACAAATTAAGACTGACAATGATCCCACATATGTCCCAAGTAAGATGAAGCAATTCTTTGCATATTATAATATTAAGCATATTACAGGTATACTACACAATCCTACAAGATAAGCAGTTGTAGAAAGATCTAATTACACCTTAAAAGAAATTCTTATAAAGCAAAAAGAAAGAATAAAGCCCCCCAGGGATAGACTAAATATTGCTCTGGTTAACTTTAAATTTCCTAAGCATTAACAAGAAAGGAACAACAGCAGCTGAAAGACACTGGTCCATAGAAAAAAACAGTGGAGTTAAATATTATAAGGATTGTTAACATCAGAATAGGAGTTAGGGAATGTATTGCGCTGGTGTGTTTCTGCTCAGATGGAGGGGTATCCAGGGACTAGGAAGCCCAGGAACCATACAGCTCTGAAAGGAAGCCTCCTCAGTAGAGGCATTGCAGCTTCCAGGGGATGGTTGTCTTCCAGCTGAGCTCAGGAGCTCAGGAGCCTCAGCCCCACTCCTTCTTTGCTGCTTCTCTTCTTGTCTTCATTGCTTCTTGGCTTTTTCCAATGAGTCACAGCAAGCAGAAAATCTCATGAGAGAGATTTATTGGAGGGTCCAGGGTGTGGATAAATGAATCCAGGAATGGATACCCTCTGCTCCTAGGAACAGACTGCAGGGAATCAGACAAAGAGCAGTGTTTGTAAAGGATTTCTTTGAGGTTGGAGCTTTTCAGGGCAGAGATTTACAGATTGAGGATTAGTGAGATTTGAAGTCTTGAGCTTGGTGACCCGAGGGATTGGTGTGTTTTCCAGTCAGGGATTGATTGGATTTTGTTGGAAGCTCAGGGATTGGTGGGTTGCCCTGCTCAGGGGTTGGTGGGATTTTATTTTTTTCACTCCCCTTTCCCTGTATCTTGCCCATGGTCTGGGATGGGCACAGGTAACTTTGACTGAGTTGCTCTCTCTGTGGAGCTGCTTAGGGAGGCTGGAGAGGAAGTGCTGCCACTAGTGGACAGCTCCTGATTGGTATTTCACCAAGGTTGTAAAGCTGAGGCAGGAAAGAACGTGTCAGAACCATGGACAGCTCCCGAGGGCCGCTCCAGCGGGAGAGGAATGGATGAGTCACTGTGATGGCTGCAGGCTGAGATGTGGTGCCCCCTTCTTGGCAGGAGCTGCCATTTTTGATAGCCCCAAGAATGTTACCACCACCATAGGCTGGGGCAGGAAAGAGGGGCCAGCCCCCAATTTGACACTTTGGGGACTACTTTGGGGACTCAGATTTGTTTATATAGCCACAGGAAACGAAAAGTTGTGGATACCATTAAAACTAATAAAGCTCAGAGTTGACCCAGGGAGGCCTTCTGAAAACCTTGGATATTGGAAACCATTGGTCTTTTTTTTTTAATTCATTTTTTATTTTTTTAAATTTTTTTTACTTTTCATTTTTATTTTTATTTTTTAATTTTTTAAGTTTTAATTTTATTTTTTATTTTTATTTTTATTTTTAAATTATTTCTTATTTTTTATTTTTATTTATTTTATTTTTTATTTTTTTATTTTTATTTATTTTTTTTTAACCATTGGTCTTCTGAAAACCAAAAAGAAAACAGAAGATAGCCTAACTAATCACTGCCTTCCCCTGCCAAACAGAAAAGCTTGGATAAGAAACCTTCAGCACTTAATCAATGACAAGCCTATAAGCAGAACTTTGGTCTTTTGTAATACAGTTCATCAATGCAGAGCAACAACAGGCCTATGAACTGATCTTTAAGACAGACTATGCTGAATACCACAGCCTGCAAGCCCAAATCATGACTACGCAGAGTTGGAGATGGAAATTAAGAGACTTCAGTGAGGAACTCCAGAATACAAGATGCTAGAAGAAAAGATAGTCTGAGAGTATAAAAGGTTCAAGAAACAGTACTAAAATTATAGGAAAGAGAAGCATTGCAATTAGGTTGTTATCTAAGTTGTGGATATGCTCCTGAGAGATCATCAGAAAGATTGTATCAGACGCCTGAGAGCCCTGGAAAGTACATTGGAAAGACTTGAGAGGCAACTTCAAAACTGAATAATTAGTAGCTAAAACAAATAGGGGGAAATGTATTATGAAATATTTTAGGTGCCTGCCCCTTTAAATGACACTCTTCTCTTCAGTGATAGTTGGTTCTTGGACTTCTGGTAACAGGAGAGGATGTAAAAGCCATCAGAGGCTGAGAGGTAAGACTGGAAAGAGTAAAGAGTTGCAGAGAATAGTAGTAGGGGAGAGACTAGTAGGACTTGGAAGGAGGCAGAGGTGTTGTCCAGGAAGCAGAAGAGTAGGGTCAGAGAAGACAAGTGATGTAGGAAGAAAGAATACTGAGTATGGCCAGAGATGAGATGGGGAAGGGAACAGGAAAGGAAAAGCAGAAAGGGGAAATGGGGGAAAGGGGGAAAGGGGAAAGGGGGGAAAGGGAGGAAGGGGGAAAGGGGGAAAGGGGGAAAGAAAGAAGGGGGAAAGAAGGGGGAGGGGAAAGGGGAGGAAGGGAGAAAAGGGGGAAAGGGGAAAAAGGGGGGAAAGGGGAAAGGGGGAAAGGGAGGAAGGGGGAAAGGGAGAAAGGGGGGAAAGAAAGAAGGGGGAAAGAAGGGGGAGGGGAAAGGGGGAGGAAGGGAGAAAAGGGGGAAAGGGGAAAAAGAGAGAAAGGGGGAAAGGAGAGATTCTGAAGAGTGAAAATGAGAGACACGTGAAAGTGACTTGGCTAGCAGAATATGAAGAGAAGACAGCTGGTGACAGTTGAGCCAGGAGAAGCCAAGCTGAGCCAGAGAAGATATTGTTAGGAGACAGATAGAAGAACCCAGAAAGAACCCACCAACCAAGTAATTAAAGAATAAAAGAAAAAGTAAAGAACAAAAGGAAACATTAACAAAAAGTTACAGACCACAGCTTACTGTGCTGACTCTAAGAGAACACTTTGAAGATTTCACCTCAGTGATGATGGTTTCTTATTTATCAAAGATGATACTTCAGCCTACCTAACCCAGAAGCTACAGATCTTTAATTCAAATATATCACACAAATAGTTCTGACACTTACTTCCTTCTGAAACTTCACAACCCAGAATTCCATCATTTGCACTTAAAATTCTTACCTTTCAAGCTTCCATAGAACAGCCAATTAAGTTTGAACACTTAGTGGCTTTTCCAGCCCAAAGTTCCAAACATATGACCAGATTTGTCACATCAATACCATATGGCTCAAATACCAATTTCTGTTCTACTTTGCTTTCTGTTGCTATGATAAACACCATGACCAAAAGAAAATTGAGGAGAAAAGTATTTATTTCATGTTACAGTTAATAGTCTATTCTGAAGGGAAGCCTACAGAAATTCAAGGCAGGAACCTAGAAACAGGAACAGAAGCAGAGATTGTGGAAAAACACTGTCTACTGACTTGCTCAACCTACTTTTTAAAATCAAACCTCGGAATGCCTGCCAGAGGTAGCAACACCAACAATGGGAAGGTGTCTCCCATATCAATCATTAAAATTGAGAAAATGCCTACTGGGGCTGGAGACATTACTCAGTGGTTAGAATACTTGTTCTTGCTGAAGACCTAGAACCCATGTGGTTCATAACCATTCCTTAATTCCATTTCTAGGAAATCCAATAACCTCTTCTGGGCCTCTGCACCAGGCATGCATATGCTCCATATGCATACATACACACAGGCAAAACCACATACACATAAAATAAGTTAATTTTTAAAATGTATATCAGATGTACCTACAGGCCAGTTTGATGGAGGTGTTTTCTGAAATGAAGTTCCAGCTTCTTTCATGACTTTAGCTGTGTCAATCACACATACACACACACACACACACACACACACACACACACACACACAGAGAGAGAGAGAGAGAGAGAGAGAGAGAGAGAGAGAGAGAGAGAGAGAGAGAGAGAGAGGAGAGGCAAAAGGAAATTTCTCAGGAGTCAGGAGTTTTTCTTTCACTATGGGCTCTGGACTGACTTCAGATCATCAGGCTTGCTGGGCAAGAACTCTCCCCTGCTGAGCCATCTGGCCAGCCTGCTTTCATTTCTACAGTGTTTCTGGGAATCCTGTAGTGGAGGGAAATAAGACCACAGTCTCAGAAAGTAGAAACAGATTTTTGTAAAAGAATGACATTTATGACCACTCATGGACATGCCTGGCTGTTAAATATACACAGCCTGTAAAAGCTCCTGGTGGCAAAAGTTAGACAATTTGAGCAACAAAATAATGTGGGAACTTCCCTATGCTTTTTACTGAAGTGGAATATATACAGTGCATAATTTGTCTTTATAATTTTAAGTGTGTAGTTCAGTGATAATATTTAATGGCATGCAATATCACTACTGACCATTTTTTCTTTTAATTTTTAAAATTTTACTTAGTTTTTACTAAAAGAGATATAAATTTATTTTATATTTTATTGAAAATATATTTTTTCATACAATATATTCTGATTATGGTTCCCCTCTCTTACCCTTCCCAGATCCCACCCACTTACCCACTTACCAAATCCACTACTATCCATCTTATAAAGCTGAACCCCTATGCTCATTAAACTTGAACATCTCTCCTCCTCACAGCTGCTATGAATCACCATTTTACTTCTGCCTGTGTGGACCAACTAGAATTAAGTTACATATGTTAAGCCATTCTAGACCTTTCTTGACAATGATACTTCTGAAGAGTACTGTCCCGGGATTTTGTAGGATGTACCTTAATCTGGGGTTATCTGAGATTTTCTTGTGACTAGGTTGAAGGGGCTAAATTAAAGGTTAGATTGAAAAGAAAGAGGTTGTTCTGCCATATGCTGATTCCAGCTACACATGTCTAAATTTCTCTCCAAATTCTTTCACATGACCCAGAATAAAAGTGGTCATGTGGGATCCAGTTACACATGGAAACATGTAACAAACTTGGAAGTTTCACTCTACTCAAAAAACAAAAAGCTAAACATACTGAAAATGAGCAATCCTTCTTGGAACTGGAAAAGAGGACAGGGTACAAGAAGACCCTGGGTGCCAGAGTTAGATGAATTCAGGGGCTAGAACTTAGGACAGAAGCCGGGAAAGCACAGAGGAAATGGGTGGAAAAGCTTGAAATGTAATTGTCATGGAGGCTCAGCCATGATGAAACTTAAGAGTTAAATTCCAGAGGACCCAGTTCTCAGAAGGGATACCCAATTGTTATAAGACTTACCTCTAGGAGTTCAAGATTCTTTCAGTCAATATAAGAGAGTAATGCCCTCATGATTCCCAATGGCAGGGGAAATGTCACTCTTGAAACATTTCTGAGCTCTCTGTTCATTATTTTACCCTGGTTAAGAGAAGCTCCTTAACCACGCTTAAATATGGACAAAGGGCATGAAGAAGAAACCAGAAGAATGGGAACAAAAGAAAAGGAAGTTTCAGTCATTTGCACCAGGGAGTGGGGCAGCTCCACAGCCTTCTGTGCAGGACCTGCCAGGAGAGAGTGATCTCCCAGAAGCACTTTCATTTCTGAGCTCTGAGGTGAGGTCTCCACCTTCTCTCTGGAGGGGAACAGCTGGGAGCCAACAGGGTGGATGATCAGTAGAGCAGCTGGGACAGAGGTCTTCAGGCTGCCATTTGCACCAGGGAGACAGGTGACTCCACAGCCGCCTATACACAGACATGGCCAGAAGAGAATTGGTCTCCCAGGAGTACAGACTCAGGCTTACAGGCCTTGTCCACAGGAGGGACAAGCTCCAGCCAGGGACAGCATGACCAACTAGCACCAGAGATAACCAAATGATAAAAGGCAAGCACAAGAACCCTACGAATAGAAACCAAGACCACTTGGCAACATCAGAACCCAGTTCTCCCACCACAGCAAGTCCTGGATACCCCAACACACCAGGAAAGCAAGAGTTGGATTTAAAGTCTCATCTCATGATGCTGATAGAGGACTTCAAGAAGGACTTAAATAATTCCTTTAAAGAAATACAGGAGAACATGTATCAACAGGTAAAAGCCCTTTAAGGAAAAACACAAAAATCACTTAAAGAAATACAGGAGAACATAGGTCAACAGGCAGAAGCTCTTAAAGTGGAGACACAAAAATCCTTTAAAGAATTACAGGAAAACACAAACAATCAAGTGAAGGAACTGAACAAAACCATCCAGATCTAAAAGTGGAAGTAGAAACAATAAAGAAATCACAAAGTGAGACATTTCTGGAGATAGAAAACCTTGGAAAGAATTCAAGAGTCATAGATGCAAGCATCAACAACAGAATACAAGAGATTAAAAGAATCTCAGGTGCTGAACATACCATAGAAAGCATTGACACAACAGTCAAAGAAAATGCAAAATGCATAAATCTTGTAACCCAAAACATCCAGGAAATCCAGGACACAATGAGAAGACCAAGCCTAAGGATTATAGGTATAGAAGAGAAGGAAGATTTACAACTTAAAGGACCAGTAAATATCTTCAACAAAATTATAGAAGAAAACTTCTCTAACCTAAAAAAAGAGATGCCCTTGAACATACAAGAAACCTATGTAACTCCAAATAGACTGCACCAGACCAGAAAGTCCTCCTGGCACATAATAATCAAAACACCAAATGCACTAAACAAAGAAAGAATATTAAAAGCAGTAAGGAAAAAAGAGCAAGTAACTTATAAAGGCAGACCTATCAGAATTACACCAGACTTCTCACCAGAGATGATGAAAGCTAGGAGATCCTGGGCAGATCTCATACAGATCCTAAGAGAACACAAATGCCAGCCCAGGCTATTATACCCAGCAAAACTCTCAATTACCATAGATGGAGAAACCAAGCTGTTCTATGATAAAACCAAATTTACACAATATCTTCCCACAAATCCAGCCCTACAAAGGATAATAGATGGAAAACGCCAACACAAGGAGGGAAACTACACCCTAGGGAAAAAAAAGTAATCTTCCAACAAACCCAAAAGAAGATAACCACACAAACATAAAAATAACATCAAAAATAACAGGAAGCAACAATCACTATTCCTTAATATCTCTTTTTTTTGAATTCATTGTTTTTAATTGCTGAGTAGTATTCCATTGTGTAAAATATCTCTGATAAAATTGAAGAAATATATAGAAAAACACGTTAAGATTGACTATTTCATGGAAAAAATTATACAGATAAAATGGTAGGCATAAAAATATTCCTAAGTTGATTGAAAGTGGAATTATAAACATTTTCTGATAAAATTGAAAATCTATAAGGAAAATATTTCTGAAAAAACTCAAGAAATATATAGAAAAACATGTTAAAACTATTTCATGAACAATTATACAGATAAGATGGTAGGCATGAAAATATTCCTAAATTGATTGAAAGTGGAAGTAAAAACAATTTCTGATAAAATTGAAGATTTATGTGGAAAATATGTCTGATAAAATTGAAGAAATTTATACAGATAAATTGGTAGGAATTAAAATATTCTTAAGTTGATTGAAAGTAGACTTATAAACATTTTCTGATAAAATTGAAGATTTACATGGCAAATATTTCTGATAAAACTGAAAAAAATACATGGAAAAACATTAAAATTGAAGATTATCATGGAAAATTATGCAGATATGGTAGGCATAAAAATGTTTCTAAGTTAATTGAAAGTGAAATTATAAACATTTTCTGATAAAATTGAAAATTTACATGGAAAATATCTCTGATAAAACAAGAAATATATAAAAAACACATTAAGATTGAGTATTTCATGGAAAAATTATACAGATAAAATGGAAGGTATAAAAATGTTCCTAAGTTGATTGAAAGTAAAATTATAGACATTGTTTGATAAAACTGAAGATCCACATGGAAAATACTTCTGACAAAATTGAAGAAAAATACAGAAAAACGTTAAAATTGAAGATTATCATGGACAATTATACCGACAAAATGGTAGGCACAAAAACATTCCTATATTGATTGAAAGTGGAACTACAAACACCCCCCCCCACGAAACCGAAGAGTTACATGAAAAACACCTCTGACAAAATCGAAGAAATACACAGAAAAAATGTTAAAATTAAAGATTATCATGGAAAATAATACAGTCAAAATGGTAGACACAAAAAGCATTACTAAATTGAAAGAGGAGTCGCAAACATTTTCTGATAAAATCGAAGATCCACATGAAAAACATCTCTGTTAGACTGTTTTTTGTTAGGGAATTGAGTCTATTGATGTTATAAGATATTAAGGAATAGTGATTGTTGCTTCCTGTTATTTTTGACGTTCTTTTTATGTTTGTGTGGTTACTTTCTTTTGGATTTGTTGGGAAAAGATTACTTTCTTGCTTTTTCTAGGGTGTAGTTTCCCTCCTCATGTTGGCGTTTTCCATCTATTATCCTTTGTAGGGCTGGATTTGTGGAAAGATATTGTATAAATTTGGTTTTATCATGGAATATCTTGGTTTCTCCATCTATGGTAATTGAGAGTTTTGCTGGGTATAGTAGTTTGGGCCGGCATTTATGTTCTCTTAGGGTCTGTATGAGATCTGCCCAGGATCTTCTAGCTTTCATCGTCTCAGGTGAGAAGTCTGGTGTAATTCTGATAGGCCTGCCTTTATAGGTTACTTGACCTTTTTCTCTTACTGCTTTTAATATTCTTTCTTTGTTTAGTGCATTTGGTGTTTTGATTATTATGTGCTGGGAGGACTTCCTGGTCTGGTCCAGTCTGTTTGGAGTTCTATAGGCTTCTTGTATATTCATGGACATCTCTTTCTTTAGGTTAGGGAAGTTTTCTTCTATAATTTTGTTGAAGATATTTACTGGCCCTTTAAGTTGGAAATCTTCACTCTCTTGCATACCTATAATCCTTAGGTTTGGTCTTATTGTGTCCTGGATTTCCTGGATGTTTTTGGCTCAGGAGCTTTTTGCATTTTGCATTTTCTTTAACTGTTGAATCAATGTTTTCTATAGTATCTTCAGCCCCTGAGATTCTTTCTTCTATCTCTTGTATTCTGTTGTTGATGTTTGCATCTATGACTCCTGAATTCTTTCCAAGATTTTCTATCTCCAGAGATGTCTTACTTTGTGATTTCTTTATTGCGTCTACTTCCATTTTTAGATCCTGGATGGTTTTGTTCAGTTCCTTCACTTGTTTGTTTGTGTTCTCCTGTAATTCTTGCAGGGATTTTTGTGTTTCCTCTTTAAGGGCCTCTACCTGTTCACCCATGCTCCCCAGTATTTCTTTCACGGAGTTATTTATGTCCTTCTTGATGTCCTCTAACAGCATCATGAGAAGAGACTTTAAATTCAACTCTTGCTTTTCCAGTGTGTTGGGATATCTGGGATTTGCTGTGGTGAGAGAACTGGGCTCTGATGTTGCCAAGTAACATTGGTTTCTGTTGGTAGGGTTCTTGCGCATGCCTTTCGCCATCTGGTTATTTCTGGTGTTAGTTGGTCTTTTTGTCTCTGGCTGGAACTTGCCCCTCCTATGGGCCTGTAAACCTGTGTCTGAACTCCTGGGAGACCAACTCTCTTCTGGCAGGGTCTGTGCACAGAAAGCTGTGGAGCTGTCTGGTTCCATGCTGCAGATGGCAGCTGGAAGGGAAGACTCCTGTCCCTACCTTAATATCTCTTAATATCAATGGACTAAATTCCCCAATAAAAAGGCATAGACTAACAGAAATATTTTTCATGTAAATCTTCAATTTAATCATAAAATGTTTGTAATTCCTCTTTCAATTAATTTAGTAATTTTTTTATGTCTACCATTTTATCTGCATTATTTTTCATGATAATCTTCAATTTTAACATGTTTTTCTATGTTTTTCTATATATTTCTTCTATTTTATCAGAAATGTTTTCCATGCAAATCTCTGATTTTATCGCAAAATGTTTTTAGTTCCACCTTCAATTAATTTAGAAAGATTTTTATGTCTACCATTTTATCTGTATAATTTTCCATAAAATAGTCAATTTTAATATGTTTTTCTATATATTTCTTGAATTTTATCAGAAATATTTTCCATGTAAATCTTCAATTTTACCTGAAAATGTTTATAATTACACTTTCAATCAACTTAGAATTATTTTTATGCCTTCCATTTTATCTGTATAATTTTTCAGGATAATCTTCAATTTTAACATGTTTTTCTATATATTTCTTCAATTTTATCAGAAATATTTTCCATGTAAAACTTCAACTTTATCAGAAAATGTTTATAATTTGACTTTCAATTAACTTAGGAATACTTTTATATATACCATTATTATATCTACATACAATTTTCCATGATAATACTTAATTTTAACATGTTTATCTACATTTTTCTACAATTTTATGAGAAATATTTTCCACATAAATCTTTAATTCTATCATAAAATGTTTTTACTTTCTTTTTCAATTAATTTAGCAATGCTTTTTTGTCTACCACTTTACTCTTTAATTTTTCATGAAAATTGTCAATTTTAACTTGTTTTTCTATGAATCTCTTCTATTTTTTCAGAAATATTTTCCATGTAAATCTTCAATTTTATCATAAAATGTTTTTACTTCCTTTGTCAAGAAAAGAACATGCTTTTCAAAAAAAAGTAAAAGGAAAAAAGAAAAAGAAAAGAAAAAGGAAAGAAAGTTTCCAAAAGTAAGCCTAGTTCCATGCTCCCCCAAAAGAATCAGTGGCCCCCAACATTTCCCCTGCTTCTTTGAAAAGCCAAGAGGCAACATCCATTCTCGCTGCTTGCACAGGGACATCTGGCAATAGTAAACTAAGGCAAAGTCACCACTGAGAGTCCTGGCATAGCGCCCCAGCATTGCAACCTCTATCTCCCACAGCTCTGTGGCCAAACTTTAGGTAATGGAGTGGCATTGTTGGCTTACAGATAATTCTGCTAGGCTCCACCCAACAGCAACCTAGCAGTAGCTTATATCATCAGCTGCCACCAGGTGTGAGCCAGGTGTATATAAGAGGAGCTACCCAGCTCTCTCCCCCATTTCTTCACTCTCTCTCCCACTCTCTCTGTCCACATATGTTCCCACAAATCTCTCTCTCTCTCTCTCTCTCTCTCTCTCTCTCTCTCTCTCTCTCTCTCTCTCTCTCTCTCTCTCTCCCTCTCTCTCTCTCTCTCCCCCTCTCCCCCCCAACTTTCCCTGCATCTACCCCTTTCCAGGCCCTGCTTCCCAATTCCCAATAAACATTCTTTATACTAGGCCTGTTATACAGTGTGATTGGTCAGGGGGATACCTTGGCTGGCCTGCCAAGTTGTTGTCACTGCTACCTGATTACACTGCATTATACTGCCACTTTATAAAACAATAGACATGGCATAGATGAGTTCTGCCATCAAAAATAGCCACAACCTGTTGTTACACACCTCTGAACCCAACATTGAACTACCTTTATTTGAATGATGGGAGCTGCATGATGGAGGATTGCATGTTGGATCATTTTAAGAGGGAAGCTCTGGGGCTGGGAAGGACACATGCTCCACTATGTTCATAGCAGGCCTATTTATAGTGGCCAGAAGCTGGAAAGAACCCAGATGTCCCTCAATGGAGGAATGGATACAGAAGATGTGGCATATTTGTACAATGGAATACTACTCTGCAATTAAAAACAATGAATTCATGAAATTCTTAGGCAAATGGTCAGAACTGGAAAATATCCTTAGTGAGGTAACCCAATCACAAAAGAACACACATGGTATGCAGTCACTGATAAGGGGATATTAACCCAGAAACTCAGAATACCCAAGACACAATTCACATATCAATTGGTTTCCAAGAAGGGAGGAGAGACCCCTGGTCCTGGAAAGACTGGATGTAGCAGTGTAGGGGAATACCAGGACAGAGAAGTGAGAGGGGGTTGAATGGGGAACAGGGGGAGGGAAGGGGGCTTATGGGACTTTCGGGGAGGGGGAAACCAGGAAAGGGGAAATCATTGGGAATGTAAATAAAAAATATAGAAAAAAAAGAGGGTAGCTCTGACAAGGAGGCTGCTATAGCTCTTCATCTTAGACAGGCAGTTCTTCTATTATTGACCTTGTCAATTTTGTGTTTGTGGTATACTCAATACATTTGACTTTTTTTTTCTATTAGAAAAAGGGCATCCAACCTTTTTCAAAGGACCTCCTAATAAAACATCCACAAGAGGGTCATGATGCAGCTTCTAAGGGTGATGTCCCTTCTTTAAAAAGGACTTCTTGGTATTGAGGTCACCAGTTAAAGCATAAGAGCACCGAGTGTGCAATGCAGGTTCATAAAAGGAAAGACTCCGTCTGACTTCTTGTGGAAGTCTTCAGATGAAGAGTCTTAAGAGGGCACCTCAGTGTTTTACTGCTGTGAACAGACACTTTGACCAAGGCAACTCTTATAAAGACAACATTTAATTGGGGCTGGCTTACAGGTTCAGAAGCTCACACTATTATCATCAAGGTGGGAGCATGGCAGTGTCCAGGTAGGCATGGTTCAGGAGGAGTTGAGAGTTCTACCTCTTCTTCTGAAGGCTGCTATAAGAAGACTGGCTTCCAGACTAGGATGAGGGTCTTTTTTTTATTTTCTAAGTTTTTTATTTACATTCCAAATCATATCCCCTTTCCCATTTCCTCCCTCCCTGACAGTCCCGTAAGCCCCCTTCCCTCCCTCTTGTCCCCATTCAACCCCCTCTCGCTTCTCTGTCCTGGCATTCCCCCACATCCAGTCTTTCCAGGACCAGGAGTCTCTCCTTCCATCTTCTTGGAAATCTATTGATATGTGAATTGTGTCTAGGGTATCCAAGATTATGGGTTAATATCCCCTTATCAGTGATTGCACACCATGTGTGTTCTTTTGTGATTGGGTTACCTCACTAAGGATGATATTTTCCAGTTCTGACCATTTGCCTAGGAATTTCGTGAATTCATTGTTTTTAATTGCAGAGTAGTTTTCCATTGTGTAAATATACCACATCTTCTGAATTCATTCCTCTACTGAGGGACATCTGGGTTCTTTCCAGCTTCTGGCTACTATAAATAAGGCTGCTATGAACATAGTGGAGAATGTGTCCTTATTGCATGCAGGGGAAGCCTCTGGGTATATGCCCAGGAGTGGTATAGCCGGATCCTCCGGGAGTGTCATGCCCAGTTTTCTGAGGAACTGCCAGACTGCTTTCCAGAGTGGTTGTACCAGCTTACAATCCCACCAGCAGTGGAGGAGCGTTCCTCTTTCTCCACATCCTCGCCAACAACTGCTGTCTCCTGTGTTTTTGATCTTAGCCATTCTGACTGGTGTGAGATGGAATCTCAGGGTTGTTTTGATTTGCATTTCCCTAATGACTAAGGATGATGAACATCTCTTTAGGTGCTTCTCAGCCATTAGATATTCTTCAGGTGAGAACTCTTTGTTTAGCTCTGTACCCCATTTTTTAATAGGGTTACTTGCCTCTCTGGAGTTTAACTTCTTGAGTTCTTTGTATATATTGGATATTAGCCCTCTGTTGGATGTAGGGTTGGTAAAGATCATTTCCCAGTTAGTTGGTTGCCACTTTGTCCTTTTGACAGTGTCTTTTGCCTTACAGAAACTTTGTAATTTTATGAGGTGTCCCATTTGTCAATTCTTGATCTTAGAGCATAAGCTATTGGAGTTCTGTTCAGGAAATTCTCCCCTGTGCTCATATGTTCAAGGTTCTTCCCTAGTTTCCTTTCTGTTAGTTTCACTGTGTCTGGTTTTATGTGGAGGTCCTTGATCCACTTGGAATTGAGATTTGTACAAGGTGATAAAAATGGGCCAATTTGCATTCTTCTGCATGTTGACCTCCAGTTGAACCAGCACCATCTGTTGAAAAGGCTATCTTTTTTCCACTGGATGGTTTTAGCTCCTTTGTCAGAGATCAAGTGACCATAGGAGTGTGGATTCATTTCTGGGTCTTCAATTCTGTTCTATTGATCTACATGCCTGTCACTGTACCAATACCATGCAGTTTTTCACACTATTGCTCTGTAGTACAGCTTGAGGTCTGGGATACTGATTCCCCCAGAAGTTCTTTTACTCTTGAGAATAGTTTTAGCTATTCTGGGTTTTCTATTATTCCAGATGGATTTGATAATTGCTCTTTCTAACTCTACAAAGAACTGAGTTGGGATTTTGATGGGGATTGCATTGAATCTGTATATTGCTTTTGGCAAGATGGTCATTTTTACTATATTAATGCTGCCAATCTATGAGCATGGCAGATTTTTCCATCTTCTGAGATCTTCAATTTCATTCTTCAGAGACTTGAAGTTCTTGTCCTACAGATCTTTCACTTGTTTGGTTTGAGTCACACCTAGATACTTTATATTGTTTGTGGCTATCTTGAAGGGTATCATTTCTCTTATTTCTTTCTCAGCCTGCTTATCCTTTGAGTATAGGAAGGCTACTGACTTGCTTGAGTTGATTGTATATCCGGCCACTTTGCTGAAGTCGTTTATCAGCTGTAGGAGTTCTCGGGTGGAGTTCTTTGGGTCACTTAAGTATACTATCATATCATCTTCAAATTGTGATAGTTTGACTTCTTCCTTTCCAATTTGTATTCCTTTGACCTCCTTTTGTTGTCTAATAGTTCTAGCTAGAACTTCAAGTACTATATTGAAAAGATATGGACAGAGAGGGCAGCCTTGTCTAGTCCCTGATTTTAGTGGGATTGCTTCAAGTTTCTCTCCATTTAGTTTGATGCTGGCTACCAGTTTGCTGTAAATTGCTTTTACTATGTTTAGATATGGGCCTCGAATTCCTGATCTTTCCAAGACCTTTATCATGAAAGGATGTTGAATTTTGTCAAATGCTTTCTCAGCATCTAATGAAATGAGCATGTGGTTTTTTTCCTGGAGATTGTTTATGTAGTGGATTACATTGATGGACTTCCTTATATTGAACCATCCCTGCATCCCTGGGATGAAGCCTACTTGATCATGGTGAATGATCATTTTGATGTGTTCTTGGATTCAGTTGGCAAGAATTTTATTGAGTATTTTTGCATTGATATTCATCAGAGAGATTGGGCTGAGATTCTCTTTCTTCGTCGGATTTGTGTGATTTTTGTATTAGCGTAATTGTGGCTTCATAGAACGAGTTGGGTAGTGTTCCTTCTGTTTCTATTTTGTGGGATAGTTTGAAGAGTATTGGTGTTAGGTCTTCTTTGAAGGTCTGGTAGAATTCTGCACTAAAACCATATGGACCTGTGCTTTTTTTGGTTGGAAGACTTCCAATGACCACTTCTATTTCTTCAGGGGTTATAGGATGGTTTAGATGGTCTATTTGATCCTGATTTAATTTTGGTATTTGGTATCTGTCTAGGAAATTGTCCATTTCCTCGAGATTTTCTAGTTGTATTGAATACAGGCTTTTGTAGTAGGATCTGATGATTTTTTGAATTTCCTCACTTTCTGTTGTTATCTCTCCCTTTTCGTTTCTCATTTTGTTAATTTGGATACTGTCTCTGTGCCCTCTGGCTAGTCTGGCTAAGGGCTTATCTATCTTGTTGTTTTTCTCGAAGAACCAACTCCTAGTTTTGTTGATTCTTTGTATGGTTTTATTTGTTTCTACTTGATTGATTTCAGCCCTGAGTTTGATGATTTCCTGCCTTCTAATCCTCTTGGGTGTATTTGCTTCTTTCTGTTCCAGGGCTTTCAGATGTGCCATTAAGCTGCTAGTATATGCTGTCTCCCGTTTCTTTTTGGCAGCATTCAGTGCTATGAAATTTCCTCTTAGCACCGCTTTCATTGTGTCCCATAAATTAGGGTATGTTGTGCCTTCATTTTCATTAAATTTTAAAAAGTCTTTGATTTCTTTCTTTATTTCCTCCTTGACCAAGTTATCATTGAGTAGAGCATTGTTCAGCCTCCATGTGTATGTGGGCTTTCTGTTGTTTTTGTTGCCATTGAAGACCACCCTTATTCAATAGTGATCTGATAGAAGGCATGGGATTAGTTCGATCTTCTTATATCGGTTGAGGTTTGATTTGTGACCAATTATATGGTCGATTTTGGAGGAGGTACCATGAGGTGCTGAGAAGAAGGTGTATTCTTTTGCGTTAGGATGAAATGTTCTATATATATATCTTAGTTCCATTTGGTCTAAAACTTCAATTAGATTCACTGTGTCCCTGTTTAGTTTCTGCTTTCCTGAACGATCCATTTCAGAGAGCCGGGTATTGAAGTTACCCAGTATTATTGTGTGAGGTGCGATGTCTGCTTTGAACTTTACTAAAGCTTCTTTTACAAATGAGGGTGCCCTTGAGTTTGGAGTTTAGATATTCATAATTGAGAGTTCTTCTTGGTGGATTTTTCCTTTGATCAGTATGTAGTGTCCTTCTGTGTCTTTTTTGATGACTTTAGGTTGAAAGTCAACTTTATCTGATATTAGGATGGCTACTCTGGCCCGTTTCCTGAGACCATTTGCTTGTAAAATTGTTTTCCAGCCTTTTACTCTGAGGTAGTGTTTGTCTTTGACACTGAGGTGCGTTTCCTGCATGTAGCAAAATGCTGGGTCCTGTTTAAGTATCCAGTCTGCTAGTCTATGTCTTTTTATTGGGGAATTGAGACCATTGATATTAAGAGAGATTAAGGAATAGTGATTATTGCCACCTGCTATTCTTGACACTATCTTTATGTTTGAGTGGTTATCTACTTTTGGGTTTGATACAAGAAGGTTACTATCTCGTTTTTTCTAGAGTGTTGTTTCCCTCCTATTATTGGTGGTTTCCACCTATTATCCTTTGCAGGGCTGGGTTTGTGGAAAGATATTGTGTAAATTTGCTTTTATCATGGAATATCTTGGTCTCTCCATCTATGGTGATTGAGAGTTTTGCTGGCTATAGTAGTCTAGGCTGGCATTTGTGTTCTCTTAGTGTCTGCATGAGATCTGCCCAGGATCTTCTGGCTTTCATAGTCTCTGGTGAGAAGTCTGATGTGATTCGGATAGGTCTTCCTTTGTATGTTACTTGGCCTTTTTCTCTTACTGCTTTTAATATTCTTTCTGTGTTTAGTACATTTGGTGTTTTGATTATTATGTGATGGGAGGTATTTCTGTTCTGGTCCATTCTGTTTGGAGTCCTGTAGGCTTCTTGTACATTCATCAGCATCTCTCTCTTTAGGTTAGGGAAGTTTTTCTCCATAATTTTTGTTGAAGATATTTACTGGCCCTTTAAGTTGCAAATCTTCACTCTCATCTATACCTATAATCCTTAGGTTTGGTCTTCTCATTGTGTCCTGGATTCCTGGATGTTTAGGGTTACACGTTTTTTGCATTTTACATTTTCTTTGACTGTTGAGTCGATGCTTTCTATGGTATCTTCAGCACCTGAGATTCTTTCTTCCATCTCTTGTATTCTATTTTTGATGTTTGCATCTATGACTCCTGATTTCTTTCCAAGGTTTTCTATCTCCAAAGTTGTCTCCCTTTGCGATTTCTTAGTTGTTTCTACTTCCTTTTTTAGATCCTGGATGGATTTGCTGAGATACTTCACTTGTTTGTTTGTATTTTCCTGTATTTCTTTAAGATATTTTTGCATTTCCTTTTTCAAGATTTCTGCCTGTTGACCCTTGTTCTCCTGTATTTCTCTAAGCTATTTTTGTGTTTCCTCCTCATGGGCTTCCATCTGTTGATCCATCGTCTCCTGCATTTCTTTAAGCAATTTTCATGTTTCCTTTGTAAGGGCATCTACCCGTTGATTCATTTCATTAAGCGATTTTTGTGTTGCCTCCCTATGGACCTCCATCTGTTGACTCATATTCTTCTGCATTTCTTTATTTGATTTTTGTGATTCCTTTGAAAGGGCATCTACCCGTTTATTCATTTCTTTAAGCGATTTTTGTGTTGTCTCCTTGTGGGCCTCCATCTGTTGTCCCATGTTCTCCTGCATTTCTCTAAGCGATTTTTGTGTTTCCTTTGTAAGGGCTTCTACCCATTGATTCATGTTCTCCTGTAATTCTGTATGAGATTTATTTGTGTCCTTCTTGAAATCCTCTAATAGCATCATGAGAAGTGATTTTTAAATCCAGATCTTGTCTTTCGGGTGTGGTGGGGTATCCAGGACTTGCTGTTGTCGGAGAGTTGGGTTTGGATGGTGCCATATTACTTTGATTTCTGTTAGTAACGTTCCTACGTTTGCCTTTTGCCATCTGGTTACCTCTGGTGTTAGTTGGTCCTGCTGTCACTGGCTGTTGGTTGGACCTCCTGTGAGCCTGCAAGGCTATTTCTGATCCCCCTGGATTACCGGGATTCCCCTGGCACAGATTTCTGGGGCCTGCCCTGCTCCTGAGTGACTTTGGAGCCCTGATGTGCCTTGCCCCAAGTGATGTTATCTTGGGGAATCCCTGTACATCCAAAAGCTCAGTGTAGTGGATTCCCGGAGCAGAGGTCGCCAAGGGGAGGTTGGTATGCTCCCGTTGCGCTCTCTCCCAGAGCGGGGTTGTGGGGTGGTGGGGAGGGGGGTCCCTCTGCAGGACAGATGTCCCACAGCAGAGCTGGCAAGTAGGTTACCGCAGACCTGCCCAGCTCTTGGGAGCAAGGAGCACACAAGCTGGCTGAGACCCAAGCGATATTATACTTGATTGTGCCTGCATCTGAAGGTTGCCCTGTTGCTGGAGCAAAGATGGCAGAGTGCACTCTGTACTCTCTCGGTGCAGATCACTCTGCAGGGCAGATGGCCCACACCAGAGCTGGCGCCCAGACGACCTGCCCCGCTCTTGGGCACAGAAGGACGCCCAACAGGCTGTGTCCCAAGCGATGTTTTATTGGGGAGTCCCTGGGTACCTGTATCCTCAGTGCAGTCGATCCCCGGAACAGAGGTCAACAAAGGGAGGCTGGTACGTTCCAGCCCTGTGCAGTGCGCTCTCTCCCAGAGCGGGAGGTCCCTCTGCAGGGCAGATGTCCCACAGCAGAGCTGGCACGTAGGTGACTGCAGACCTACCCTGCTCTTGGGAGCAGGGAGCACACAAGCTAGGATGAGGGTCTTAAAGCCCATACCCACAGAGACACACTTCTTCCAACAAGGCCATACCAACTCCGACAAGGCCACACCTCCAAATAGTGCCATCACCTGGGTCAAGCATGTTAAAACCACCATAGAGGGCCAGGCAGAAGAACATGAAAGGGAAACTATAGAATATTGAGGGAGATCGACCTTAAAGAAGGATAAACTAGTGCCCAATGAGAACAGGGATTGAGCTAAGAGAGAGAAAACAGTTCTTTTTCCCTCATAGGCCAAAGAGTTGGGCTGGTCTGTTCCAGGTCTTCAAACTCCATTGAAAATTATTAGTTTTAATCAGAAATCTATGAATGCCAAGGAAAGAGGATTTTTCATTGGAAAGGTCTGTCAAAGAGGCTGTTTTCCTCATCCTTAATTGATGTAGGAGTAGTTATAGGAGATCAAGGAAACCTTTGGATTTTGCCAGAGATTTTCCCCAACCAGAAATGCCTGAGACTCAATTGAGTTTCTTGAGGATCAAAAGAAGGAGAGATAAAGTTAACAAAAGAAACTGGGTACCTTACCCCTCAGACAAGTATGTATCTTATCAGGAAGGCTTTCTGATAACACCAGAGGATGCTTCTGAAACCCATGCTAGACATGACTTTGAGGATATCTCTGTATACAGAGAAATGGAAGAGAGGTTACCAAATATGAAGTACTGGTGGATTTGCAAAAGAATTTACTATCCAGAGAGTAGAATGTAACATAGCTTAAATGTATTCTGTAAGACTGCTGGAGGAAATGACAGTGATGGAATTGCCTGCCTGCAGCATGCTGTGGTGGTCCATCATGTTAGTTTCCTAACATTCAATTTCTACTTTGCAAATAATGGCAGTTGGATGTTTGATTTTGTGTGGAGGCCAAGGCAACAGCACTGTAGTACTAGACTGTGGATGATTTTGCTTGTCTGTAATCATTTATGCCATTCTGTCACTCATGACTCAAGAGGTATAGAATTACTCTGAATGCTGGTAGTGGTAGAATTGAAGCAAAGGGAGACCTTGACCTTGGTGATATCAAAATCTCTCTAATTGGACTTAAATCCTTCTCAACAAGAGGGAAACTATGCCTGGTAGTACAAATCTAGCCAATTACCCAGGACTTGTGAAGTCTTGGATCTTGAAGAACCTACAAAACCACTTTACTAAACCAGCATAATCCATAAATACATTCTAAATATTTGTCTTTATACCCACAGGAAAGTGTAGTCTTCAATGCTCATCAAAGAAACTTCTCTGCAAAGGCAGACACCATTACAGAAAATCACAAGCAATCAAAATGCAGATTTGTGGTGCCCAGTCCCAAGGGATATATAATGCAATTCTTGCACTCAAGGCCCAGGGATCATTGCAGGAGATGTAGAGAATGCATGAACCAGAGGAACAGAGTTTGGTGTGGAACTATGTCTCCTTGGAACGTCAGAGGCTACACACACGAATTCTCCCTAATGTGATTGTCTAAACATGAGGTAAACAAGGACAACAATAGATATGCTAAAATTTGCAGGGGAAAGTTCATGAACTCTCAACCCTACACAAAGAACTATAGGCAACTAAGGAATGATGAAAGCAAGAGAAATAGGATTACCTAAGGAAAAATACACCCATTAGCTATCCAATACCAAATGGTAATCCCTGGAAACATACAGTGAAGGAAGTAATATTATACAGGCTGAGCAGGCTATATCAGGGATCTATATAGATGCATGATACAACAATGCAAAAAAAGACTATGAATTTGAAAGAGAGCAAGGAGGGGTATAAGGCATAGTTTTAAGGAAGGAAAGGGAAAGAGAAATGATGTAATTATATTATTTCAAAGAACAAAATAAGTAATTTAATAAAATGGAGACCTTGGCCACACTCTGGAGCAAGGCCTACTGGCTTAGATATACTAGCTGTCTTTGCTGCATGAGAGGACGGCAGTGGCCGCCATTTGCTGCTTGTCTGCAGGGAAGAAGAGCTGTTGGGATCACAGTTCTCTTTTTCAGAGCATTTTCATGCCAGACTTGTATGGTAAAATTTTCTGTTAGGGACCTGTCTTAGTTAGGTTTATTCTTTCTGTGACATAAACCAGGAGCCAAAGCAACTTGGAGAAGAAAGGGAAGAAAAGTCAGAGCAGGAATTACACATGTAAGTGTAAGGCATGAAAGAATTATGACATTGGGAGATTAAAATATGATTCTAATGAGGTCTGTTATGGATTAAGCAGGAGCGTACAAGCACAGGTAGACAATTAAGCAGAGAGAAATGTTCTAAGAGAGCACCGCAAAGAAACTTTACATGAGGGGACACAGTAAAGGAACTGCTAACATGACTGCTCCATTATATGGTTAGTGGAAAGATTTTTATTGTATGTAAAAGAGAGAAAATATCCAGAGCAGAGAGAGGAAAAAAGTACATTGAATATGGCCATCAGACCAGACAGGAATGAGGCTATATTTGAGAGAGGGGAGAATAGCGGGAGAGCAAGAGGATAGCAAGAGATGATAGACAGACAGACAGATAAATATACAGATAGATGATAGACACAGAAAGAGAGATAGATGATAGATGGGTAGATAGATAGATACATAGATAGATAGATAGATAGATAGATAGATAGATAGATAGATAGATAGATAGATAGATGATAGATAGATAGATGAGTGTTGTGAGTATAGCAGGAATAGGGGTGGGAAAGGGATAAAAGGAGTGCTAGGATCTTAGGTGAGAAGGGCCAAGATCTCTGAGCTTGACAACCTCTCCTCAGAATTATAAAACTGGGAAAAAGAAAAATATTTAAAAAAACTTTAAAGAAAAAACAAAAGTACTTTTAAATGTGTTAAAGCTGTGGGGATGCAATCCATTAGGGTTTGCTGAAGAGCCAAAGGTAGGAGTATCACAAGTCAAGGCTAGCCTGGGCTACAACTTGGGGCTGAAGAGGTGGTTTGGTGGTTAAGAGCACTTCTTTTTCTTGCATAAGAACTGGGTTTGGCTTCCAGCACCTATATGGAAGCCTTTAATTCCAGAACCAGGGGATCCAATGCCCTCTTCTGGCCTCCACAGGCACAACCACACATGTGGTGCAAATACATACATGCAAGCAAACATTCTCACACAGAAAAATAAATCCTAAAAAATAAATCCTCCCAAACCACAAATGCATAATTTTCAGGCTTTGAGAAAATTAAGGATAAAAATACTGAAAGAAAAAAACTTACCTATAGAGGGGTAAAGATAAGAATTACAGTTAACATTTCTTCAGAAACCATGTAGGCAAGAAGCAAAAATTTAAGCAAAAAAGAAATTGACAATCTATTTTAAAAGTTGAGAAAAATAATGAACATCTTCAAAAGCAGAGAGCAGTAGGCACAGGTTTGTTCACAGGTCAATTCCACTAAAAACTTGAGGAGGAAATTATTCCAATTCTATATAATCTTTCTCAAAGGCTGGGACACTTTCAAACACTTTTGGTAATATGCCTCTATTCACTTTAAGACACTAGCATCATCCTAAGACCAAAACCAGACAAATATTACAGGAAAACCACACATCAGGACTTCTCATGAACACAAACACAATAATCCTCAACAAAATATTAGAAACAGAATCCAACAATTTGTATGATAATTAAACACTATGAATAAGAAGAATTTATCCCAGCTTACAAGCCTGGTTTAACTTTTAAACTTTTATCAATTTATAACAACTCATGTGTGAAATTTTCAAAATAAATTGAATTAAAAAATTATATCACTTCAGCTATTCATTTATGAAATGTTACTAATATGAAATATTTTAATTATATTGTTATTGAGATTAAATAGATGAATTAATTTTTAGTTTTTTAAATTATAAGCAACTATGGGGCCTCTAAATAAGATTGCAAATTTTGGGAGCTATATTGATGATGGCTCTCTGGTTAAGATCAATTTTTTCCCCCCAGAGGACCCAAGTTTGATTCCCAAGGTCTGTGTCTGTGCCCTGTAATAGCCTATAACTCCAGCTTCAGGGAGTTATGATACCTTTGGCCTCCAAATGCACTCATATGAACACACACATACACACACACACACACACACACACACACATACACACACACACTTAAAAGCAATAAAAAGATTCTGAAATTTAGTTTATTATAGTTATTACACCTTCATGTTTGTATGCCTTAAAGTAAGGGGTAACTTTTTGGTTATACTATTCCTGTGAGAAAGTAATAGCACTCTCTTTTCTGTCAATTTTATTTAATACATAAAAAAATAGATTTAAGTAAAACATAGTTTGTTTCTATGGCAAAAAAATCTATGACATAAACAGACTAAAACAATCACTTGATGAGACCAACTTATTCTGAGATAAAATTCAACATGTACTATAAAGACTCCCAGTAATAGAGAAAAACATTCTTCAGCTGCATAGACTATACCCCAGACCCTTCTAGCTAATATCATGCCTAATTATGAAAAACTTGCAACATTCCCACTAGATTAGGACCGAGGCAAGAATTTTTCTCCAAGCCCATTTCTAACAGACTAGAAGTCTAGGCTAATGTAGTAAGGAAAGAAAGGAGCTAAAAGCACATGAATGAAAGGAATCAAACTCTGCTCGTTCTGTTCATTTGTGACACGAGAATTTATGTAAACAATCCCCCCAAACTAAACAACACTTTCTAGAAAGAAAAAGTAATTATACTGTTGCCTATACAGTTAACATATAAAAGTCAACTACTGACCTGTGAATGTAGCTTTACAGTAGAGTGCTTGCCTGGCTTTGAGTTGAATCCCCAGTACTTCTGGGGGGAAATGTTTATTTCTTATATGCCAACAGGAAGTAGGTGCGATTTGAACTTCAAAAACAACTCTATTTACATTATAATCATTCAAAATTAAGTAACATAAGTTGAAAAGTATGTGTTCAAGATCTGTGGAAGAAAGCCTCCAGATCTCTGATAAAAGAACATTTAAATAGAGATGTTCTCCATTAACTAATAAGAGGATCCATTATTTTCAAGATGTCAATTTTCAACTTAATATTAGCTTCAATATAATCTCCATCAAAATCTTAGCAAGTTACTTTATGGATTGTAGGAGATAGTAAAATCGTGTGCTCACAGATAAGCATTAGGGAAACCAGGAATTTTAAATATGCAATGTCGTCTCTGGGAAAGAATGTGGTTAGTAGCTTGGTGACCTTTATGCCATCTGTATGGCCAGGCCACACCTGGCTCTTGGTGACCTCTATGCCATCTGCATGGCCAGGCCACACCTGGCTCTTGGTGACCTCTATGCCATCTGCATGGCCAGGCCACACCTGGCTCTTCGTGACCTCTATGCCATCTGCATGGCCAGGCCACACCTGGCTCTTCGTGACCTCTATGCCATCTGTATGGCCAGGCCACACCTGGCTCTTGATAACCTCTATGCCATCTGTATGGCCAGGCCACACCTGACTCCCTAAGACCCTTAAGTTTATCTCAGTCAATCTGTAGCCTATTCTCCACAGAACCTTATCTTGAGAATTGTTTATCTTGAATCTGCTTTAATCTATAGAGGCCGTCTTTATGAGAGATGCCTTGTGTACTTTACAAATGGGAACAGATGTGGTTTATAGCCTGGTGACATTTCCACTGTCTGTATGACTGAGAACACACCAGATTCTTCCTCAGACCTTTAACATGTCATATGCCGTCAATCTATAGAACCCATCTCTATGGAAAAGGTCACATGCATTTTAAAAAGAGTATCAATAATCATGTCTTAAGCTTTGTTGTACACTTGTTTGAGTTCATTACCACCCAGAAACATTTTTCTAAATTGTGTTGTCCTTAAATATGCCTGAAATAAAAGATCTGGTGTCAGACTCTTTAAGTTTGAACCAACATCTGCTACTGAGTCATTGACGAGTCAGACTTCTGTCTGCCTCATATGGATAAGATCAATACTGCTGGCCATGGTGTTTGCATCCCCCTACCCCACTCCTAGCAATGGATACTGAAAAAAACTGATTTGAACATTACTATGGAGAGGTCAAAAACCCTTACTGGTCAAAACAACATTAAGGGAGAACAAAATCGGTGGACTGACACTGACCAACCTCAAGACTTATCAAAATGATAGCAAACAATGTGGCACTGCTACAAAAACAGACAATAGATCCATGAAACAGAATACAGGACGTGGACATAGACCCACACAAAAACATGGAGTGATCTTTTAAAAATGATCAGAACTAGAACTGGATATGGAATGCCTGGACATATACATGCAAGAAACTAAGCCAGACATGCACAGAATTAAAGAGGGAAAAAATAGAGTTAAAAGAAGAGAGACTTTTAGTCTAATAAAATGGATACACATTCTACATTTGCCAAGATCCATAAAATGTGCAGTGCCAAAAATAAACCCTAATAGAAAATACAGAATTTCAGTTATGGTGTAACTGTATAGATTCATGAGTTACAGAAAATGCAGAAATGTAGAGGGGATATTGCTAACAGGGGAGGTTATATTTTGAGACAAGGTGTGTACTACAGTCTGTACTTCCTGCTCTCTACAGATGTTGTATCTACTTCTGCGCCTGTTGGTTATCTATCCCAGGCTTCTACTTAATTTTGCTATTGTCAAAATATTTTTAAAAGTATGATTCGCAAAGACATAAAGAATTAAGCTGTGGAATCAGAGTGAATTTCTGTGATTGCTCCTTCTGTAACACATACAAAGGATAATCTGGGATATCAACTCAACTAAAGGAGCTCTGAGACTAACAAAGGGGCAGGTGAGAAGACAGCTGCAATGTTTAGCAAAAGCACAACACAGAGAAGTCACCAAGGATTCTATTAGATACTAAAGGTGAATTTATTTTTGAATTAAGGATCATCAAAGGGAAACATCTCTCATGTTATTAAAAAACAGTAGTAAAATACAGTACACAGGAATGCCATTTGAATGTTAACAAGATGAAAGAATAATAACAACTGAAAATAGGTTATTTTTAATGTTAAATACAAAGGTGAAGCAGTTTAATAAGAAATTTTGTTAGTATGAAAAATATATGTCCCGTGTCTTTATTATATACTGTACAAAATAAAATATTGCACCTTGGAGTCATATAATAAATATATACAAGGAGTATTTTACAAATGATCTTTCTTTTAATTTAATAAGTTCAACAATCGAATGTGATTGCTGACTAACAACTCAAGGGCTGGTGTGCTCTTTTCTTTCCCCTGTCCGTTCCATACCACCAAACCCTCCACCTACAGTAGTGATCATCCCAGTGTCGGTGAGGCTGAAGTTGGAAAGTGAGAGAGACCTGTGCTTAGAAGATGGCAGAGAGGCTCAGCAAGCCTCTCTACAAACAAATCCAAAGTCACAATGTGCCGTTCACATGTTGATCAGGAGGTAGGTCCAACACAACCTGCCTCAGGAAAGGTTGCGTGCCAGGAGGCTGTGGGCATGTGTGCAAGCAGCCGGGACACCGAGTAAAGAAACACGACCACTTATGTGGGGGTGTGTAGCATCTAAAACTTCAGTTGGTAAAATATCATGGAAAGGTCCCCATAGCCAAATCAGTTGTAGGAGTTGACATTGAATGCTAGCCTGACCTGTCCCCAGGAGCAACAGTTTACTGCAATGTCACAAACAGCAGCCTTGGTCTAAGAGACCCAACCCTAAACTGCACCCTTAACCTTAAAGGCAACCCTGGTCTTAGCCCTAATGTACCTTCCTTTCTAACTGAATCCTAGTCTAGTCCAAGATGAATTCAACCCTTCTTCCCCAAAGCACAGCCCAAATCCCAGCTCTAGATCCTAACCCCAAAATTGTTATCTCCACCATAATGCTAATGGACTTTGGACTTACTGATAAAAATTGGCTCAAATTAAAATAATCATTTACCATAAACAATTCCTTCAACTATTACATTTCTTATTTAGAATTATTCTCTTATATACTTTCCAAAATAAAAATCCCCAGGAATATTATTGTATGCATAAATTACATCTAGTAAGACTTTGATCTCTGATTGTGTGCAAGAAAATAGTGCTTAGATAAAGTTTCATTCACAGCTCTTAAAAGAAAGCTTTGAATATACTTCAACATCAATGGAAAAGGTTAGCTTTTCCTCTTCTTTGATTTCCAAGATGCCTTATCTGGTCACAGAGAGGTTTCTGTAGTTATGAAAGTGGCAGCCGTATCTACTGTGTTTTCCTCCATAGATGCTTTAGGAGTGAAGACAATATGTCATCTGTGGAGAATCCTTGGCTTGGTTGGTGTTATAAGCTGTCCAGGGAGGTTGTCTCCTCTTCACATAATAAACGTAAGGATCTATAGATACGCCATTAGTGCCAACATCTGAAAGGCTACTGGCCAGAGCCTTTAAAACATAAATACCGCATATATGTGTTGAAACCCTACAACTCGAGAGAAGTCCTCAGTTGCAGTCTTAAGGATGGCCCATTCTTCGCTGGTCTACAAAGCACAGCAGGTGATGATGTGTTTGTGATGAGGTCCCGAGAGCAAGGGCGTGGCTGCTGATGCATTTATGTTAGTCCTAGACTACATCCTTTACAGGAATTGGAATTAAAAAAAATCAACCACTGGAAAAGTTAACCTTACAAAACTGTGTCAGGTACTGTTTCTGCGTTCACCTCCACTTGATCATAGTATCTAGAGACTTTAAGAGTACACGGTTTTGAACCAGGGATATGGGGAAAGAGCCTCTCTAGCTTTCGTTTCTCACCCCAGCAGCAGCACAAGTTTGTCCGAGCTTTACCCTTCTTGACATGACTGGCAGCACCTTTGTTTGTAGAGGGCCAGAGAGCACAGGTTAAGGTGCTTTACGAAGGTACAGTAGTGAGTTGTGTCTGTGCAGTTTCCTGAAAAGAGAGAGAGAGAGAGAGACAGAGAGAAAAGAATCCATAGCACAGGTTCATTAGAGCTTGAGCAAGAAACGAGGCATGCCTGGAGCTACTGCTCTGCGCTCCGACACACAGGGGTCTCCCTTCTCCACATGGCCAACTGGCTTCCTGTGGTGTCCTGAGCATTCCTGTGGTCATCACAGGTCCTCTGACCTATGCTACTTCTCTCAGTGCTGAGGGCAGAGGTTGCTTTTTGTAGGGTTATGGGTCCCTTGGAAAATTTATTTATTTATTTTTTCAGGTACATGACTTCATTAAGTTTTTTATTTTATTTTTTTATTATTTTCTATATTTTTTTATTTACATTTCAAATGATTTCCCCTTTCCCGTTTCCTCCCTCCCTGAAAGTCCCATAAGCCCCCTTCCCTCCCTCTGTTCCCCATTCAACCCCCTCTCGCTTCTCTATCCTGGTATTCCCCTACCAGGACCAGGGGTCTCTCCTTCCATCTTCTTGGAAATCTATTGATATGTGAATTGCATCTTGGGTATTCCCTTGGAAAATTTATGAATGTCTCATACCTTATCCTATAGAAAAATAACACATGGCTGTACATTCACTATGTAACTTTAGGACATTTGTTCACCTGTACAATGGTGAACACTAGCTTGGTTTTAGCAGAGGAAACTGCAAAGGAAAATGTGTGTGGAGTGGCTGCTACTACTTCAAGAATCAATGCTGCTGCCCGAAACCCCACCCCTCAACAAGGAAGGCACATTAGAGTTTTGACCAGGCTTCTGGGGAGCTGGTGATACCTGAGAGGGGTACGTACTATCACAGGAAGGCCCGAGACAGTGCCTCCAGGAAGCTGGTTTCATCTGCACACAGTATCTGTCAGCCACGGGTTTGCAACTCCCTGTGTGAATACAGTCAACTTTGCGGGACTGGAAGCCCCTGCCACAGACTGTGGTACAGGGCTTCCAGGGACCCACACGCCAACATGCCTCACATGGCCCCGAGGTGCAGTTCCTTCTAAAAGCAGGTCTGAAATGAAAAAAAAAAAGATATGTATGTAATGGGAGAAGATGCCATTGTTTGCTGGCATTGATCAAGTCCTTTCTCCTTCTCTGAATTAAATGTACTAAAGGCTTCCTTAGAAAACTGATTTGTACTGTTCATGGCTCCCTAAGCTGAGTAGCAGGGCAATCTAACCATAATAAAGATAATTAGATACTTCAGAATACAGACCGTTTCCCAGATGCTGGGAATGATCCTATAGTCTACCCACAGTATCACTAGATATGCTAGAAAGGCTTTGGAAATTGACAAAGACATTTGATAAAAAGGAAGAGAGGAAGACTTACTAGAAAATAGTCAACAAGCATTTATTTAAAGCTTCGTGTGTCAAACACATGGGTATAAAAAAGAAGAAATGGGTGAAATGAAGTTGAAGTATATGAAGAGGAGCAGCTGAGCTGGAAGGAAGTATGGGGCAGGAAGAGAGCACTGCCCTGCGAGATGCCCGTGGGGAGTGCTCTCATGCAGGTGTATGCAGTGGGGAGTGCTCTCATGCAGGTATATGCAGTGGGGAGTGCTCACATGCAGGTGTATGCAGTGGGGAGTGCTCTCATGCAGGTGTATGCAGTGGGGAGTGCTCTCATGCAGGTGTATGCAGTGGGGAGTGCTCACATGCAGGTGTATGCAGTGGGGAGTGCTCTCATGCAGGTGTATGCAGTGGGGAGTGCTCACATGCAGGTGTATGCAGTGGGGAGTGCTCACATGCAGGTGTATGCAGTGGGGAGTGCTCTCATGCAGGTGTATGCAGTGGGGAGTGCTCTCATGCAGGTGTATGCAGTGGGGAGTGCTCTCATGCAGGTGTATGCAGTGGGGAGTGCTCTCATGCAGGTGTATGCAGTGGGGAGTGCTCTCATGCAGGTGTATGCAGTGGGGAGTGCTCTCATGCAGGTGTATGCAGTGGGGAGTGCTCTCATGCAGGTGTATGCAGTGGGGAGTGCTCTCATGCAGCTGTATGCAGTGGGGAGTGCTCACATGCAGGTGTATGCAGTGGGGAGTGCTCTCATGCAGGTGTATGCAGTGGGGAGTGCTCTCATGCAGGTGTATGCAGTGGGGAGTGCTCTCATGCAGGTGTATGCAGTGGGGAGTGCTCACATGCAGGTGTATGCAGTGGGGAGTGCTCTCATGCAGGTGTATGCAGTGGGGAGTGCTCTCATGCAGGTGTATGCAGTGGGGAGTGCTCTCATGCAGGTGTATGCAGTGGGGAGTGCTCTCATGCAGGTGTATGCAGTGGGGAGTGCTCTCATGCAGGTGTATGCAGTGGGGAGTGCTCTCATGCAGCTGTATGCAGTGGGGAGTGCTCACATGCAGGTGTATGCAGTGGGGAGTGCTCTCATGCAGGTGTATGCAGTGGGGAGTGCTCTCATGCAGGTGTATGCAGTGGGGAGTGCTCTCATGCAGGTGTATGCAGTGGGGAGTGCTCACATGCAGGTGTATGCAGTGGGGAGTGCTCACATGCAGGTGTATGCAGTGGGGAGTGCTCACATGCAGGTGTATGCAGTGGGGAGTGCTCACATGCAGGTGTATGCAGTGGGGAGTGCTCTCATGCAGGTGTATGCAGTGGGGAGTGCTCTCATGCAGGTGTATGCAGTGGGGAGTGCTCACATGCAGGTGTATGCAGTGGGGAGTGCTCACATGCAGGTGTATGCAGTGGGGAGTGCTCACATGCAGGTGTATGCAGTGGGGAGTGCTCACATGCAGGTGTATGCAGTGGGGAGTGCTCACATGCAGGTGTATGCAGGGAACATCAATGGGGTGTGAAATTACTGAAAAGGAATTCTGACCACCGAGAAAGGCTTTGGTGCTGATGACCAGCCCAAGGTCTCTGCATCTTAGCATGTTCTATCTAAAACCAAGACCTGAGCTGGGCATGAGGGAACACGCCTATTAACTCCAGCTACTTGGGAGTCTGAAGTAGGAGGACTCAGAGGTCAAGTTCTGCCTCAGTTACAGAAAGGGCAAAATTTAGAATAAGTAAGTAAATAAACATATAGTTAGTGGTAGATCAATTGTTTAGTATGCACAAGGCCCTAGGTTCAACTCCCAACAGTGGTATACACACACACACACAAGATATGAACCCTGCTTCTATGCCATACAGTTTAGAGTAATAGTGACATCATTACCCAATACCTGAGGCTGAGCATCACACCCCTCCCCTGCCCAAATGTGATCTGACCAAAAAAAAAAAAAGGCACAACCCACAGGCAGCATGCTCCCAGGGACTTCCAATTTCAAATCAATGCATAACCCAAGAATGGACTTTCCTGGCAGATTCATTTAGATAAACAGAGTTACTACCATGATGAGCCACTTGAACACTGTTCACAAGCCTTATGTTGCTGTTGATAAGCCCCAAAATTACTGCGCTATGAATAAGAATGCATATGCCAGCAACCTGTCTGCCAAGTGATATGTGGTCATAGTTACATTTAGGCCACATGTAGATTTGTCACCAGTGAGTACAGAGACCAAATATATTTGGAATGTAGGGTCTAAAACATAAAGAAACTCAATGGTTGCTGATGTTTGGGAAGATCATGACCTCAGAGCACAGCATCTCAGCAGATTAGGGATTTTTTCTTGTGCCCTAGGACTATTGTCATGGAAAGTGCATGTGAAAGGTAGAAGAAAATCTCTGTTCCTGTGGTTCAGTAGTTGCTTTTCTCTTTGAAATCTGGAAGATGTGGAACAAGACGTGAAGCTTGGGATAATAGTGTCTGTCACATAGACCAGAGAGGTGGAAGGCTATTTAGATTTTTAAGTTAGTTAGGCCAATAACTAAACCAAAAACAAAATGTTGCAGAGAAGAGAAAAGAACAAGCCAATGACTTCCTATTCTCCAGGTATAGTCCTGCCGGATCTGCTGGAAGCCCCATTGGACTCTCTAGTCATTACTGTAACTAATTTACAGTTTATTCAGCATCTCTTCTTAGGGATGTGAAATATTATTGGAAGGATAAGAAAAGGGGAAGTGATTTGGAATGTAAATTAAAAAAATAAAATTAAATTAAATTAAAAAAAAAAAAAAAAGAAAATGGAGAAATTTGTGACTTGTGAAGAAGATTGTTATAGAGTGGGAAGCAATACTTGGATTTGCCAGTAGGCGGAGACACCATCACAGGGTTTAACTAGGAAACAATGCTATCCTACTAAATTGGTTCTAAGGTTTAAAAAGAGGAGCCTGGGAAGATTTTCCTGTTAATTTCTTCTGTTTTCTCCAGTGGGTATAAACCTTAATCCTCCAAAGTTGAGTCACTTTGACCAACAGTGCAGACTGAATACTCCCTGGCCTTCTCCTACTTCAGAGGTAAGATACTGACAAAGAAAAAAACAATTGAACACACATTCAAAGAACAGAATTAAGAGGGTAGTAAACAGATGAACCCAAGTGTTAGGTGATCTGTCCCATTAATAAGGCTTGCTCTCTCTGCAGATGTCAAAGTTGGCTTTTGTTGTTTCCAATCTAAAGAGACTTAAGTAATTTAAGTGTTTACTCTTGGTTGAAGGCAAGTCCTTCCTAAATACAAAGGATGAGAGGCCCAGAGAGCTGTAAAATCAAGCCAGGATCTCTTGAGGGCTGTAAAAGATGCTGAGGGGCATCTATTTTGAGAGCAGGGACAAATGACTTGGAATGGGGACATCCAAGTCAGATGGAGATTGTATAGACAACAACACTATAAATACAGTTGGGCCTCATATGTTTACAAATATATGATGGCAGTAGGGATTCTAAAGTGACAAGTCTATTAGCTTGTCTCCACTTCTCTCTGTATCCCTGCTTCAAATAATCCTTGCCCTACCAGCCAAATTAATTCTAAAGGCTGTCAATGGAGCCCAAGCCTGGCTATTTATCAGAAATAGAAGTGGACAGCTTTACAAAAATGTAGGCTGCCAGAAAAATCTCTTGAAAAAACTTCCCAGGATATTCTGACTCCTAGACCAGGTTGGAAATCATCCTTTCAAGGACCTTTCTGTATCCACAGCATTTCCTCAGACCCTATAGGTCCTCATGTTTTTTCTAGATGAGTCTGGGATACTTCTACTCCAACAGTTCCCAGGCCTTCTACAATGCCTCTCAACAGAGCCCACATCCTGAGACTTCCTGGGAGTCAACAGCTTACCCTCCACTGACTCTCTATCCCAGTCCCCAATGTGCTTTCTTATAAAACACCATCTTACACCTACTGAGACCCTGCTGTGGCCTTTGGAGTGTCTCTGCTCCATCCCACTGCTCCTTTCTAAGCATTTTGAAGGGATATTTAAGGCCACCTTCTGTACCTTCTAATACGCACTTCTCTAAACCCACAGATAGCAAGCATACCAATCCAGCAGAGGTCTGCAGGGATAACAAGGTTATAAAGCTTCAGAGAAACTCTCCTCAGCAGCTCTCTCTACTAACCAACCTAGTCCCCTATTCACAAACACCCAGACATATGAGGCAAAGTAACATCATAACCTGAAGAACAGCAGGTTCTGACACAGGTCAACCAATTAGGCAGATAAAACCACACAAGTGGAAGCACGTGACACCTCACTCACATGCACAGCCCTTGGAAATTTCTGTTTACTATTTAAATCAAATCTACTCTTCCATTTCATTTCACTTCCATGTCCTTTGTGTAATAACCAAACTGATCAGACTCAGAACCTCCATGCCCCCTTTTCCTTCTTCTACATTTTCTGCTTCTTGTTTTTGCTGCTTTTGATTGAACCTGTAAGGTTTATCCAAGGACCATAAGGATGATATAATTTGATATATATGTTCCATATATATAAGAGAGAGAGGAAGGGAGAGACAGGGAGAGAGGGAGACAGAAAGAGAGAGGTAGGGGAATGCAGTGAAGAAGGAGGGAGCTGAGTTGAGCACGTAGCCCACAGTAAAGGTTTTGGTGAGCCTTCTCCATCAGTAGTAGTTGACTAGGTTTGCATTTGGACAACTCCCTTGATATGTGCCATGGAGACTGGGCTGGTGAAAGGCAGGACAGAGAGAGGGAGGCCAACAGGATGGCTGTGCTACTGCTAGACCACGTAAGACGTGATGGTGCTTTGGTCAGGGTGATGGCGGGTGAAATGAAAAATAAAAGAAAGGTGGATTCAAGCAAAGGACCACGAGGGATCCAAATGCATATAAAATGTTACAGAAAACAACTCTATCACACTGACTAAAAATGGAAAGATTAGAAACCCACCAAATGTCAATGAGAATGGAGATAATTCTCATATTGTTTACATAGTTTGATGGTAACTTGGGAATATCTAAATGAACATGTGTATGAATTCACTTTTATTCCTAAATGTCTACCCCATAAAATATGTAACTCTCTGAGCATAAAGACATACATTCTAAGATGTTTACTGTAGCATCTGTTTGTAAAAGCAAAAAAATTGAAGCAATATACCATCAAAGAAATAGCAGAATGTTAAATATACTTAAGTAGAATAAAGTCAAGGTGTGCTAAGATACAACATGTTTAAAATCTATTCTTAAATATAAAGTCAAGTTTCAGAAAAATATGTATATCATGTTAAAAGGCTCCGTTCATATAAGCTTTTGTGTTGTAAAGATGTCTTTATGACTGCAAAGGAAAACATCTGGGATGGTGCACATCTGTGTGTGGTCTCTATCTTCTCAGTAAAACAGGAAACTGAGTTGTCTGTTGAGAATGAGGGCAGCTGCTCCAAACATTTTCCATTTGTGGAGAATGGTTCTGGCTCAAAATCACCTTGTGGGAATAGGAAATGCTGCTGACTCTACACTGCCAAGCCTTACTGAAGGCTCAGAACAGTAACCAAGCCGGCAGTCAAGGTCATTCCACTTGCTTCAGTAGGATTCAGTATGTGGAGCAGCAAGGAAGAATTAGACACAGGGTGTTCTCTATGACCAGGACTCCTCAGGTACTGATATTAGGCTCACTAATTGTAATTTAAGTTGAAGTTTATATGGATGATAATATTCCACTCAAAGACTGAGACTCTTAGGTATTTGAAGGTCACATAATAAAGAATGATAGAATGAAAATTTCCTTGTGTTGTATTACTTGCAAGTTCCCTCACACTTGCTGATGGCTGAGATGTTATCTTCTAAGCTAGCAGAGGGAGACTGGCTATCCAGATGCTCTCATGAGTCAAGTTCAAATCTACCACCTGTCCATTCAGATTTTCATGCAAAAGAAAAACAAACATCCCCTTTGAAAACTAAAATGTTTATTTTTATTCTCTGCTATATCATTATGCTAATATCCAAATCAACACAGATTCTAATAGGAATAAATAATTCTTATTTACATATATATAAGTTATAAATATATATTTGTAATATATTATATATTCATATAAATTATACATTATAAATGTATTCTACATAATATATTCATGATATATTTATATATAAGTATATACATATATAAATAAATTTATATGTTTAAAAATCTATTTTGGGTGCTCCATTTTCCCCCTTTAGGGTATTTTCTCTTTCTGTTTAACATCCAAATAAGTGTGATTATAAATAGTATTTATTGGACATATTTCAGTATAATGTATACTATCGAGGGTGGCACTAAATAAAACATAATTGAATAGGAATTTTCAATTATGAGGAGTGACAGAAACTAAGAATAATTCCATTTCCGGAAGTTCTGTTCCCTGAAAGTTCCATGGGAGGTGCATGCTGCACTAGGGTGGGATCAGTACCTCCTTCTGTCCTCACAGTCAGAGTTGGAGCTGTTGTGGGCACAAGCAGTGTGGTGGTGCTTCATCCTCATGCCATGGCCCATACAACGTCCAGGACACTAGAACAGAAGCACAGAACAGTGTCTCAAGTTCCCCGAGTGCTCAGGTTCACCGTGCGTACTGAGATATGTGCTGAGGTGGATCAGCAAGGACAAGTTACAGGACCAGCTGTCCCCATGGTGAGTTACAAGAGGTGGATCATGGCTCTGCAGACAGACCTACCCTATTCCCCAATTCTTTATCCCCTGAAGCTCAGGAAGAAGGGAGAAGATTTAAGTATGGAAATGGATATATTTAAAACAAGAAGTGCTGGCCAAGTTTGTTTTTTCCTGCTCTGAGCAAAGATGGAGGCATCTGTACTAAGGCAAGTTCAGCTACAGGAGAAGCAATTCACATCTGATTTGCAGCCTTTGAAGTTTTGCACAGCCATAATGCCTATTAATTTTCCTCATAATCGTATTATGCATGGAAAAGTCCTTTACATTTTTGTTACTGTACAAGGAGCTCCCCAGCCAGGGCAGAAATTCGTAGAGTATGTTCTAAGTGTACTCTCTGATTTTGCTTATTTCTCTTACCTTATTAACCCATTCCATACAATCTTTTAATCTCATAGTTGTATTTCATTGGGCTTTAATTCACTGGCCATGTAATTAGCAATCACTTAAAACACACATTGTAATGGCTTTCAGATTTGCCAGACCACAGCCAAGTTTGGTACATTATCATCATCTGTCACAGAAACCCAACAGCCCTCTGCAGTCACCACTCCACTCCCAGGCCTGGGCAGTCACAAAGCTGCCTTTTGTTTGACAGATTCACCTATGCTAGACACAACAGTGGAGTTCTGTGTCTGTCTTCCATTATTTGTCCCGAAACTCTCAAGGTCTGTACGTGGTGTAGAACGTGCCAGTCCCACATTCCTTTAATGGTATTCGGGTACCTCTGCAGCTGCTTCGTCACGTTGGCGGTGGTGTTACTGTTACCTGTGTTGTTTCCACTGTTTGGTTATCATGAGTAGTTAGATCATCACATTCATAATGTAATGTTTGTGTGGTAAATGTTTGTGTGGTGTTTTCACTGCTCTTGGATGCACACCTAGTAACGAAGTTGCTGGGTCCTCCTCAATCGGGTTCAACTCCCTAAGAACCTGTGGATTGTTTCTCGATGGGTCTGCACCACTTCACCCCGCCGATAGTTCTGCAGGGTCCAGTTATGCATTTTCTTGTTAAACTATCTGTTTTTAAGCCAGTGCTGCAGAAACTACTGTGAAGTGGCACATCATTAGGGTTAGAGTCTTCATTTTTTAATAACTAATGATGAGCATCTTTTGATATCCTCCTTGGCCATTTATTGCCTGTAGTCAAGAGATGTCTATTTAAATCCCTCATTAGTTCCTTTTCAGAGATATGTCAGTTAAATATTTTTCCCATCCTATGTGTTATCTGTTAGTGTCCTGATGGTTACAGATTGTGGCATTAATTTTTAGTTTTGATATGATTCAAGTTATTCACTCTTGTTTTGTCTATGTAGTTGGTGTTGTATGTAAAATACCATTTCTTACAGTGTGAAGAATCATGTCTATTTTTCCTCTACATTTTATAGCGTTGACTCTTGAATGTCTATGATGAATTTCGTGATGTCGATATTCCCTGTAAGCAGAGAGTGTGACTTCATGCTTTTCTGTGGGTGCGCAGTTATCCTGAAGCATTTGTTAAAGGGTATTGCTTCCTGTGCTTACTGGTGACCCCAACCACTGATGGGAAACAACTTAAGCAAGGAAAGCCTTAATTTTGCTCATGGTTCAGGAGCTACAGTCCTTCAGGCTAGGAAAGGAGGGGACAAGAATGAATGGCAGCAGGGACAGGGTGGCTTCTCAGAGCATCAGGAAGCAGGAGGAATGTCTGAGCTCAGCTGGCTGTCTCCCTTTTCCTTTTATATCCGTTCTGGGACCGTAGTCCATAGGATGATGTTGCCTATATTCAGGAGAAGATGCATCCCTTCAGTTGATCTCTGGAAACCTTATTGCAGATACATCTGCAAGAACCCATGGCCTTTTGTACGCTGAGCAAGTTGGCAACTGAGGTCAACTATCACAAAATAATATTGCTTTCTTTAGTAGATGACTTTGTCAATCTCACCAACAATCAAATGGTGTAGCTTTGGATTCCATTCTGTTTCAGCACTGTCTTGTAGAAAGTTTTAATAACAGAAGTTTGGGTCCTCTCACTGATTCTATTTCAGAAGACTTGTTTTTGATATTATGGGTTATTTTTAGTTCCATACGGATTTTAGATTAGATTCATCTTGCCAGTTGATAAAGAATGTTGTGAATCTTTAGACAAAATTGGAGAGTGTTGGTATTAGCAATATCATGCCATCCACGAATGCAAGAAATCTTCCTATTTCTTTAGATTTTCTTTAAATTCTTTGAAAAACATTTTGAAGTTTTATGCATTCTAGTTCCTTTAAAATAAATATTCTCTTTCTGGTTTACTGCCTTTGAACTTTAAAGTCACTGATGGATTACCTGGTCCAGTGCTGTAATTGCACTCCAGATTCCGGGTCTACTCCTGCCCTGATGGTACACTATTGCTCCAAACAAACTTGTATCCTAGTTGGCACAAGATGAGGGAGGGCCTGGGCCCACCCTACCTCCCATAGTTTGTCTTCCTGAAAGATTTTTGTCTTCATTTGTTCTCAGAATAAAGGTCAGAATCATAATAAACTCCAAAAAAAGATTATGTCATTTTAACTAAAATTGTATTCCACACATAATTTCATTTCTAGGTCTTTATAGTACTCATATTTCTACTCAGCAAAATAATAGGTCTTCTATTTGTCCAACTTTTCGCTTATTCATTTTTATAACACTATGCTATCTTTTAACATTTTATGAATGTGAGTTCTTTGCTTACATTTGTGTTGTGTGCACACCACTAGTGTGTCTGATGCTCATGGAGGCTAGAAGAGGACATCAGATCACTCAGAACTGGAGTTATCAGTGGTTGTGAGTCATGTGTATGGTGGCAATCAAACCTTTGTCCTTTAGAAGAGCAGCCAATGCTCTTAATCTCTGAGCATTTCTTCAGCCTCAATATGCTATATTTTTCTTTATAAAACTCTAAACATTGAAAACAAAATTCCTAGGTATCACAGATTATCTTGAAATTTGGTATCCTTCTCTCCTTCTATACTCATAGATCAGTGCCTAGCTCAGTCATCATCAGAGAAATGTCCTCTGGTAGCAGCTGAGGACAAATACAGAGATTCATAGCCAGACATTATTTGGACTGAGAAGTTTTAGAACACAGCCCCCAGTCACTCAGCTACTAAAAGTTCTACTCTCTGCTTTATGAGCTTGATTTGATTCATATATAAGTGGAATAAATAGTCTTTGTCTTCTGTGCCTGGATTACCTTATATGGTACAGCCCATCAAACTCCATCAAACCCTCTCCTTAGGGCTCAGGAACCCTGTGGAAGTGGACACAGAAAGAGTTTAAGAGCCAGAGGGGGTGGAAGACACCCAGAAAGCAAGGCTCTCTAAATTAACATGATTGATGCACATAGAAATGCACAGAGACTAAGAGGCCTTGCATGGATCTATAGATGGGGTCTCAGAGCTGAAGGAAGCAGACACATGCCCCCTTCCTGTAACCTAGAAAATATCTCCAATTGACAACTGAATATTTAATTTTCTCCAAGGGAGTTTCACTGGGGAACGAAACTACTCTTAAGGCTAGGCTGCATGTCCAGCAGTAAATGGCCAAGAGAAAATGAACTCGGTGTAATCTTTGGAGGTTCATAGTCTCATAATACCATGTCAAGGTTTTGCGGGGTTTTTTCATTTTATTTTTTACTTTAATTATTTAAAATTTTCTTTTTATCCTACAGGTCCTTTGTTGTATTTATTATGGCTTCCAGGTTTTTTTGTTTGCTTGTCTTGGTTTTTTTATATGGAATTTCTGAGTGTGTGAACAAGTAGGTCTCTGAAACTGTATCTGTTTCTTGTATCTTTCCTTGGGCTCTGCCCCTTCTGTTTGTTTGTTTTTTCCTATTCTGATATGTTAGTTTTTGTTTTATCTTATTAGACTTCATGTATTATATTATCATACCCTAGAAGCATTTCGTTTTCTAATGAGAGACAGAAATGAGGTGGATCCGAATGGGGGGGGGAAGTGGCGAGGAACTTGAAGGAGTAGAGGGAGAGGAAACTGTAATCAGGATATATTATATGAGGGAAAATCTATTTTCAATAAAAAGGGAAAAAAACTGTTGCCGGTTAACAGTTTTAAAGTATCTAGTATAGCATTGTTAAGTATAAATACTTGTTTGCATAGTGGCCCACCAGTACATATTTATCTTACACAACTTTGTACTCTTTAAGATTACATCCTATCCCCCAGTCACTCAGCTACTAAAAGTTCTACTCTCTGCTTTATGAGCTTGATTTGATTCATATATAAGTGGAATAAATAGTCTTTGTCTTCTGTGCCTGGATTACCTTATATGGTACAGCCCACCAAACTCATCCATGTGGTATATACATATATCTCTCATTTGAATATTGTACAAATACTTCAAGTTAGACATTCTAAAACAATTATAAATTCATTAGTAACTTGCTGATTACAGATAATACAGCCAACCATAGGGTTACCTGGTTTCCTGGGTCAATGGCCTGTTGAACACATGGGCGGACGGAACATGGTTTTCTCCCTAGAGGCCTGTCTTTAGGAGCACATGCCCTTGGGGACACCGCCTGTACAGTCCCATTGGCTTTTGTCTGCTTGCATGTCACTTGCCGACTGTGAAATCCTTCACCACAAGGCACCGAGCACTCTGACCACAGACTTGTAAACCACCTAGGAACAAAAGCTACAGGACCTTAGTAAGGACTGTCATGAAAAGGCTGACTAGTTGATCCTAACACTATGGTGGGTCAGGGAGCCACATGTCTTTCCAGGACAGGGCAGCATAGGTGACTCCCAGTCTTCCTCCTCCCCTCTCCCCATGCACAGCAGTGTCACTAGGTAGAAAGAACCAATGTAATGATGAGTGTGCCCCCTGCAAGGTTTAGTAGAGAGTTGTCACTGTACACCCCAAAAGGTTAAGATCCCTGTGGACTCCGTGCCATAAGATTTATGCTTTCCGAAGGGTGACTCTTAGTGTGACATGTTCCATTGAGAAATGACAGTAGTTACTAAAAGGTATGGCGTCTAGAATACCTGCATCACTAACAAGCCCTAAGAACATGCCACAAAGCAGATGTGACAGAGCCCAGCACAGTGACTCTGCTTCTTACACACCGGAGGCATGGGCAGCCACCTGCTGTGTGGACTTTGGTATAGGAAATAGAACCATGTAACAGGAACATTTTCCTATTTAAACAAAAACTGCCATTTTTATCAGTGCGTGTGTGTGTGTGTGTGTGTGTGTGTGTGTGTGTGTGTAGCACTGTTGGGGATTGAACCTAAGGCTTTTGCACATGCATGCATGCTATGGGTATATAGGTGCTCGCTGAGATGTAAGAGTGTGTTGGATTTCCTGGAGCTGGAGTTAGGTTGTGAGCCCATGAACATGGGTGCTGGGCACTGAGACGAGGTGGAGCAGGAGTTAGAGGTAGCTGTGAGGTCATGGATAGAGATGCTGGGCACTGAGATGAGGTTCTCTGCAAGAGCAACAAGTCTCTTCATTGCTGAGCCAAATCTCCAGCTCCCAAATCTCCATTTTTTAATCAGAAAATTAGGGCTGAAACATCATGCCTGCCCCACAGATCTGAACTAAAAAATACAAAAATACCTTTTTATTCGTGTGTGTGTGTGTGTGTGTGAGTGTGTGTGTGTGTGTGTGTGTGTGTGTCTGTCTGTCTGTCTGTCTGTCATCGGTCAGTATTCTACTAGGCTATGTACTGCTGAATCATTTACTTCACATTAACACTTTCTCTGAGTACAGCTACTGAGCTATTACACAGTCCACATTACTTACGTCTTTTTTAAAATTTAAGTTTTTATATTGTTTTATGTGTCTGGGTGTCTTGCTTGCATGTATATCTGTCTACTATGCGTGTCCATGATGCATACAGAAGCCAGAAGAGGGTATCCGGTTCCCTGAAGCTGGACTTTCAGATGCTGTGAGCTGCCATCTGGGTTCTGGAAATCAAACCTGGGTCCTCTGGAAGAAAAGCTGGTGTTCTTAACCACTGAGCCATTTTGCCAGCCCCTATTGTACCTTTCAAATCCAGCAAAAACTAGTGTACTGTTAAGAAAGTGACTACACATACATACCTTGCTGGGCAATCCCGGATGTTACAGGACTGAAATCCAGCCAGTGGCTTCCTGTGAGCACCACACAGGGTTTCACTCACTTCCTGCCCACTGGCCATCACACACTGGGGCCTCTGCAGCCGGACTCCCAAGGGACCACAAGTGGCAGAACAGTGTGTCCAGTTACCAGGTTCCCAAAAATGTTCTGCAGAAAGGAAAGGAAATGTCACCAACAACCCCAAATTAGAAAGGATGATGTGCTGGACCAACAGGACTGAAGACGACCAGGAATTGTTCTGTGGTTAGCTACTTGCCTGCATTTTAAGTAGCACAAGCAGAGAAAGCCATTGCACAGTGTGAGGTTGACTTTCTTTCAACTAATGATTGTACTCGCTGACCAGAAATGGTGGCCAAAGTGGGATCCTTGGAGCACAGTCTGGGGGAATGGCCATCGTAGGTCTACTAGAGCTACCAGAAAAACCCAAGAGAAAGGGAGGAGGCATTGAGCAGTCAGCCTTTCTCCAGCATTCTCTAAGCAGAGCCAACAGGACAGGGAGGAAGGCATCTCCAGGGGATGCCCTAATGCCGTCCATTTTCCAAAAACAGGTCACGCAGAGAAATGGAAGACGATTTAGCAGGAGGACCAGAGACCAAGGATTAAGCAGTAAGGTGAGATGCATTTGAGTTCCACCCTTACATTTCCACTAATTCTTAACCCAAACATCACATCCATCCTAAAACTGCATAAATAATTTGCTCTGGAGACATCTGGAAAGGTAAGAATGGGGACCTCCTTTAGACAAGCAGAAGCCAGGCAGCCCCAGGAATCACAGCTTTTGTGTTACCCTTCCCTGCCAACATTTGGTAAAAGATGAGGTAGGACACCATGATGACAGGTTTGTGGATGGCTACAGAAAATGCCAAATTTCCCTGCAATAATCATGAATAATTGATAGCTACCAGCTGTGTCCACACGATCTCACATGGCGGAATGGTTTAACTTATTGTTTTCCATTCTGAGTTTTGAGTTTTTACCTTTAATTGCAAATGGCATCATTTGCAGAGCAGACCATAAATCGTATCTCTAGCTGTCCTTTCAGATTACTTATAAACAGTTTTTCTTCAAGATGGCTGTTTACTGGGAGTCTCTGGGATGAATGGGTGCTGGGTTAGACACTCTAAAAATCAGTGTTTTTCATCCACTCTTCCATGTTATGTTATGAAGCTGTTGATTTTATTTTTATTTACAGAGGCAGAGAGATTGGATGAAACTAAGTAAGTTACCCAGTGTCTGTTTCGTGTCAGCGAGACTGGAACCCACACATATCTAACTCCAGGTCTCAGTGCAAGGCAGGACACATGTGCCTTTTTCTTTTGAAACACTGGGCTTTCATTAAAGTGTAATTTGTGTACAGTAAAATGCACAAATCTCAATTCTATGAACTTCACAATTGTCTGAACTCCTTTGACTATGGTCCACAGTAAGGTGCAGAATATTTTTGACACCATTAAAGCTTTCATTTGCCCGTTCCCAGTCATCCCCTTCCTGCTCCCAGGCAACTGAGGGTTTTTGTTTGTTTGTTTGTTTGCTTGCTTGCTTGCTTGTTTTTTTGACTATCAGTATGCATTAGCTTCACTTCGTTCCGGGCTTCTGGGCTTGTCTTCTTTTGCTTAGTGCATTATTTTCAGGATTCACTCATATTGTTGGAAATATCAATATTATATCTTTCCTCTTTTACTTTTGAATCATACACAGTTTTTGAACATACCAAAGTTTTTCATTCTGCTCTCAATAGCTATTGTGAATAAGACTGAACATACATGTATAAACCGTGTGTGTGTGTGTGTGTGTGTGTGTGTGTGTGTGTGTGTGTGTGAGCATGTTTTCATTCTGTTTGAATGAATAACCTGTGAGTAGAATTTCTGGGCCAAGGATAGGCACATGTTTACCTACAAAGTGCCAAACAGTTTTCCAGTGTGGTCTCAGCTCACCACTATATGGCGACTTTAACTGAAATATTGTTTGCTGGAGTTTAGTCCATGGTTTTGGCTATTCTAGTAGGCATGAACTTGAATCTCCTGGTTTTGATCTGTATCTCCCATTGTCTTCTCCTGTATAGCAATTTCCTCCAAGACTCAGTGAGACCCAGAAACTTCTAAAGGAACTTAAGGCTCTGAAAACAGCCAGATGCATAAGGCCCCTCCTCCCCTAAGACTAGATAAACAATGAGGTCTGCTGAGGAGATAGTCCAGCTCCTGAAGAGACACTCAGACCTGTTGGGCTGCCTGAAAGTCCTGCAGTGAGCTCAAGGTTCCAGCTGTCATGAAGGGCACCACACTGGTGTGGGTTTTCAGTGTTACTGCAGCCTCTGAGACATTTCTACTCCTGCACACAGCCCTCCCCACACTCCTGCAAGCTAACTCTTTGGTTCATCAAGTTGGACTTTGTTGGTTTCTTCCTTTGGTCTCTTCTCAGTCTATCCATGGGGAGTATCCTAACTAGGGATGCTCCTTCATCACCCAGATGCAGTGAGGGCTCCATCCCATCTGTTAGGTCTAGGCCTTCACAGAAGGCCTGTCCTGACTGCCATCTCCAAACCTAGTCACCAACAAACACTATATACCCCCTTGTTGCAATCATTTCATTCTTAGTGACTAACTACAAAGAAATATATATATTTGCTTGCTTACTTATTTCCTGTTCATATCTCCTACTGGAAGGTCAAGTCCCTACACACTGTCCTATTCAACATGAGGACAAAGAGTATGCCACATGCAAGTCATTGAAGTAACAATGGTTATACTTACACGTAATTCTCTATAAAATGCTAGCCCAATTAGTCACTGTAGGGCTGGTATCCTCTGCGGCATGCAAGTTTAAGTGTTTTTTTTTTTAATTTTTTTATTGGGTATATTCTTTATTTACATTTCAAATGATTTCCCTCTTACTGGTTTCCCCCCCTCCCCAAAAGTTCCATATGCCCTCTTCCCTCCCCCTGCTCCCCAACCAACCCACTCCCGCCTCCCCTTCCTGGTATTGCCCTACACTGCCACATTGAGCCCTTCAAGGACCAGGCCCCTCTCCTTCCTTCTTCTTGGTATCCTTTGATATGTGAATAGTTCCTTGGGTATTCCAAGCTTCTGGGCTAATATCCGCTTATCAGTGAGTGCATATCATGTGTGATTTTTTGTGAATGGGTCATCTCACTCAGGATGACATTCTCCAGTTCCACCCACTTGCCTAAGAATTTCATGAATTCATTGTTTTTAATAGCTGAGTAGTATTCCATAGTGTAAATATACCACATTTTCTATATCCATTCCTCCGTTGAGGGACATCTGGGTTCTTTCCAGCTTCTGGATATTATAAATAAGGCTGTTATGAACATAGTGGAGTATTTGTCCTTATTGCATGTTGGAGAGTCCTCTGGGTATATGCCCAGTAGTGGTATAGCTGGGCCCTCCGGTAGTATTATGCTGAGTTTTCTGAGGAAACACCGAACTGATTTCCAGATTGGTTTTACCAGCTTGCAATACCACCAGCAATGGAAGAGTGTTCCTCTTTCTCCACATCCTCGCCAGCACCAGCTGTCGCCTGAGTTTTTTATCTTAGCCATTCTGACTGATGTGAGGTAGAATCTCAAGGTTGTTTTGATTTGCATTTCCATGATGACTAAGGATGTTGAACATTTCTTTAGGTGCTTCTCAGCCATTCAAATTCCTCAGGTGAAAATTCTTTGTTTAGCTCTGTACCCCATTTTTTAATAGGGTTATTTGGCTCTCTGGAATCTACCTTCTTGAGTTCTTTGCATAGCTTGGATATTAGCCCTCTGTCGGATGTAGGGTTGGTAAAGATCTTTTCCCAATTAGTTTGTTGCCGTTTTGTCCTTTTGACAGTGTCCTTTGCCTTACAGAAACTTTGTAATTTTATGAGGTCCCATTTGTCAATTCTTGATCTTAGAGCATAAGTTATTGGTGTTCTGTTCAGGAAATTTTCCCCTGTCCCATGTGCTCAAGGCACTTCCCCAGTTTCTTTTCTATTAGGTTCAGTGTTTCTGGTTTTATGTGGATGTCCTTGATACACTTGGACTTTAACTTAGTACAAGGAGATAAGAATGGATTGATTTGCCTTATTCTGCATGCTGACCTCCAGTTGAACCAGCACCATCTATTGAAAAGGCTATCTTTTTTCTACTGGGTGGTTGTAGCTCCCTTGTCAAAGATCAAGTAACCATAGGTGTGTGGGTTCATTTCTGGGTCTTCATATCTGTTCCATTGATCTACCTGCCTGTCACTGTACCGATACCATGCAGTTTTTAACACTATTGCTCTGTAGTACTGCTTGAGGTCGGGGATACTGATTCTCCCAGAAGTTCTTTTACTCTTGAGAATAGTTTTAGCTATTCTGGGTTTTCTGTTATTCCAGATGAATTTGATAATTGCTCTTTCTAACTCCATGAAAAATGGAGTTGGGATTTTGATGGGGATTGCATTGAATCTGTATATTGCTTTTGGCAGGAAAGCCATTTTTACTATATTAGTCCTGCCAATCAATGAGCATGGAAGATCTTTCCATCTTCTGAGGTCTTCTTCAATTTCTTTCTTCAGAGACTTGAAGTTCTTGTCATACAGATCTTTCACTTGTTTGGTTAGAGTCACACCAAGATGCTTTATATTGTTTGTGGCTATTGTGAAGGGTGTCATTTCCCTAATTTCTTTCTCAGCCTTTTTATCCTTTGAGTATAGGAAAGTTACTGATTTGCTTGAGTTAATTTTATATCTGGCCACTTTGCTGAAGTTGTTTATCAGCTGTAGGAATTCTCTGGTGGAGTTTTTTGGGTCGCTGGATAGTATACTATCATATCATCTGCAAACAGTGATAATTTGACTTCTTCCTTTACAATTTGTATCCCTTTGACCTCCTTTTGTTGTCTAATTGCTCTAGCTAGAGCTTCAAGTACTATATTGAATAAATATGGAGAGAGAGGGCAGCCTTGTCTAGTCCCTAATTTTAGTGGGATTGCTTCAAGTTTCTCTCCATTTAGATTGATGTTGGCTACTGGTTTGCTGTATATTGCTTTTACTATGTTTAGGTATGGGCCTTGCATTCCTGTTCTTTCCTAGACCTTTAACATGAAAGGCTGCTGAATTTTGTCAAATGCATTTTCAGCATCTAATGAAATGACCATGTGGTTTTTTTTCTTTGAGTTTGTTTATGTAGTGGATTACATTGATGGATTTCCTTTTATTGAACCATCCCTGCATTCCTGGGATGAAGCCTACTTGATCATGGTGAATGATCATTTTGATGTGTTCTTCGATTCAGTTGGCAAGAATTTTATTGAGTATTTTTGCATCTATATTCATAAGGGAAATTGGTCTGAAGTTCTCTTTCTTTGTTGGATCTTTGTGTGGTTTTGGTATCAGCGAAACTGTGGCTTCATAGAACGAGTTGGGTAGTGTTCCTTCTGTTTCTATTTTGAGGAATAGTTTGAAGAGTATTGGTGTTAGGTCTTCTTTGAAGGTCTGATAGAATTCTGTACTAAAACCATCTGGTCCTGTGCTTTTTTTGGTTGGAAGACTTTCAATGACCACTTCTATTTCTTTAGAGGTTATGGGACCATTTAGATAGTCTATCTGATCCTGATTAAACTTTGGTAGTTGGTACTGTCTAGGAAATTGTCCATTCCCTCCAGATTTTCCAGTTGTGTTGAGTATAGACTTTTGTAGTAGGATCTGATGATTTTTTGAATTTCCTCAGTTTCTGTTGTTATTTCTCCCTTTTCATTTCTGATTTTGTTAATTTGGATACTGTCTCTGTGCCCTCTGGTTAGTCTGGCTAAAGGTGTATCTATCTTGTTGATTTTCTCAAAGAACCAACTCCTGGTTTTGTTGATTCTTTGAATAGTTCTTTTTGTTTCTACTTGGTTAATTTCAGCTCTGAGTTTGATGATTTCCTGCCTTCTGCTCCTCTTGGGTGTATTAGCTTCTTTCTGTTCTAAAGCTTTCAGGTGTGCTGTTAAGCTGCTAGTGTATGCTCTCTCCAGCTTCTTTTTGGAGGCACTCAGAGCTACGAGTTTTCCTCTTAGCACTGCTTTCAATGTGTTCCATAAATTTGGGTATGTTGTGCCTTCATTTTCATTAAACTCTAAAAAGGTTTTGATTTCTTTCCTTATTTCTTCCTTGACCTAGTTATCATTGAGTAGGGCATTGTTCAGTTTCCATGTGTATGTGGTCTTTCTGTTGTTTTTGTTGCTGTTGAAGACCACCCTTACTCCATAGTGATCTGATAGGAGGCATGGAATTAGTTTGATTTTTTTGTATCTGTTGAGGTCTGTTTTATGACCAATTACATGGTCAATTTTGGAGAAGGTACCATGAGGTGCTGAGAAGAAGGTATATTCTTTTGATTTAGGATGAAATGTTCTATAGATATCTATTAAATCCATTTGGTCCCAAACTTCTGTTAGTTTTACTGTGTCTCTGTTTAGTTTGTGTTCCCTGATCTGTCCATTAAGGAGAGTGGGGTGTTGAAGTCACCCACAATTATTGTGTGGGGTGCAATGTGTGCTTTCAGCTTTAGTAAGGTTTCTTTTATGAATGATGGTGCCCTTGTATTTGGAGCATAGATGTTCAGAATTGAGAGGTCTTCCTGGTAGATTTTTCCTTTGATGTGTATAAAGTGTCCTTCCATGTCTTTTTTGATGACTTTTCGTTGAAAGTCTATTTTATCAGATATTAGAATGGCTACTCCAACTTGTTTCCCGGGACCATTTGCTTGGAAAACTGTTTTCCAGCCTTTTACTCTGAGGTAGTGTTTGTCTTTGACACTGAGATATGTTTCCCGTAAGCAGCAAAATGTTGGGTCTTGTTTATGTATCCAGTCTGTTAATCTATGTCTTTTTATTAGGGAATTGAGCCCATTGATGTTAAGAGATATTAAGGAAAAGTGATTGTTGCTTCCTACTATTTTTGATATAATTTTTATGTTTGTGTGGTTATCTTTTTGGGTTTGTTGGAATAGGATTAATTTCTTGCTTTTTCTAGTATATAGTTTCTCTCCCTTTGTTGGTGTTTTCCATTCATTATCTTTTGAAGGGCTGGATTTGTCGAAAGATACTGTGTAAATTTGTTTTTGTCATGAAATACCTTGGTTTCTCCATCTATGGTAATTGAGAGATTTGCTGGATATGGCAGTCTAGGTTGGCATTTGTATTCCCTTAGGGTCTGTATGACATCTGCCCAGGCTCTTCTGGCTTTCGTAGTCTCTCGTGAGAAGTCTGATGTAATTCTGATAGGTCTGCCTTTATATGTTACTTGACCTTTTTCCCTTACTGCTTTTAATATTCTTTCTTTGTTTAGTACATTTGGTGTTTTAATTATTATGTGATGGGAGGAATTTCTTTTCTGGTCAAATCTATTTGGAGTTCTGTAAGCTTCCTGTATGTTCATGGGCATCTCTTTCTTTAGGTTAGAGAAGTTTTCTTCTATAATTTTGTTGAAGACATTTACTGGCCCCTTAAGTTAGAAATCTTCACTCTCTTCTATACCTATAATCCTTAGGTTTGGTCTTCTCATTGTGTCCTGGATTTCCTGGATGTTTTGAGTCAGGAGATTTTTGCATTTTTCATTTTCTTTGACTGTTGTATCAATGCTTTCTATGGTATCTTCTGCATCTGAAATTCTCTCTTCTATTTCTTGTATTCTGTTGTTGATGCTTGGATCCATGACTCCTGACTTCTTTCCTAGGTTTTCTATGTCCAGAGTTGTTTCCTTTCGTGATTTCTTTATTGTTTCTACCTCCATCTTTAGATCTTGGATGGCTTTGTTCAATTCCTTCACCTGTTTTGTTGTGTTTTCCCTTAGTTCTTCAAGGGCTTCTCCTTGTTTACTTGTGGTCTCCTGTATTTCTTTAAGGGAGTTATTTATGTCCTTCTTGAAGCTCTCCATCAGCATCATGAGCAGTGCTTTTAAAACCAATTCTTGCTTTTCTGGTGTGTGTTGGGGTATACAGGACTTGCTGTTGTTGGAGAACTTGGTTCCGATGGAGCCATGTTGCCTTGGTTTCTATTGGTGGTGTTCTTGTGTTTGCCTTTTGCCATCTGGTTATCTCTGGTGTTAGCTGGTTTGCTGTCTCTGACTGTGGTTTCTCTGTGCTCCTGGGAGACCTGTTCTCTCTGTGAACACTGATATGTAAGTACTTCTGCAAGACCCACTCTCTTATAGTTGTATTTGGATATGTACCTCTGTGGCCCAGATCAACTCTGGGTGCAGGTGATAATTAGAAGACTCCTATCCCATTCTGTTCCTAGGCTCTTGTATCCTCAGGGTTTCGGGCTGTTTCCTCTTAGCAGCAGGGGTGGTCCTATTGTACTACTGTGCCTCTCTGCATTCCTGAGTAGTTAGTTACCTCCTTGTATCCCTTGGATATGCTACCCAGTGGCAGAAGATGGCTCCTTTCCTGTGCTACTTGACTCCTCCACGCAGCTGGGTAGATGGCTGACTTCCTGCACCACTTGGAGATGGTACGCTGGAGTCCCTTTCTGGTGTATCACCAGAGCAAAGATGGCAGAGGCTGTGGTGCTCCCTCCAGGCACTGATCACTCTGCCGGGCAAATGTCCCACAGCAGATCTGGCGCACAGATGATCACAGAACTGCCCAGCTCTTAGGTGCAGGCAAGCTGGCTGTGTCCCAAGCGATGCTATACTCGGGATATCTCTGAACCTGGAGTCCCTGTCTGCTCTGTCGCTGGAGCAAAGATGGCCAAGTTTAAGTGTTTATATACACTTCTGCATAGGTAGTTTCTGAGCCTGGGTATAAGGTGCCAAGATAGTGTAAAATAGTCCCAATAAGCCACGTGTTGTCTACAACATGGCTTAACCTTACAGTAGCACTGGCCTCATGAATATCTACTTTTTTATTCTTGTGATCTTCTTTCCCATGGCACATACAACATCTAATTGTCTTCTCCCATTCCAGTTTCTCTTACTGGAGGGTCCTTCTTTCTCTTCCCAGAACAAATGTCATAAAATACACAAAATACCTAAGGGACATTTCCAGAAAGAGGTTGGGCTCTTCTTCAGAAGCACCCTTTCACTTTGGCCATGTTTTCTTCATATTAATCACTATACTGCCTCAGAACTGTTCATGTGAGTGTTCCCCTCTTAGACTGTAAGCTTCTCAAAGACTAAGTCATCTGTAGACCCCCCAATCCTAGGAGAACAAACACTCAGCTCATATCACTGAATGTCCAATGAATAAATATTTGACCATGTAATAATGGTAGCATTACATCTAAAAGAGAAGAAATACATGAGTATCTTAAGTAGTAAGTAGCGGTATAATCAGGAACATGTGGTGCAGTGTTAATGGATGGCATAACATCATTCCCCCTCCCTAGCCTCTCCCTTGCATCTCAGGAAGTAAGGCTCTTAGAAACTACGCCTTCTAGACGCCCTACCTGTGGGATGATATTCTATATGACATATTGTGCAGCTATGAGAACATCCTCAAAATTTCAAATTCTAGAATGACATAGATCTCACTGTTCTATATAATAAAAATATGTGGCCTGACAGTAGTCTTGATTTGTTCTCAGCCATCCCAACCTACTTTTGAGTGACAAGGAGCTGAGATCATCACTAGTTTTCCTCATTATCCTTCCTGATTTCCTTATCTCTACCTTACTCCCCTTATTCTTCTGGAGAAGTTTGCAAGCTTGGAACAACTGGTGATGTTCTTTCGATCATGTACTAATGCATAGCAAGTTGGTATGTATGGGAAGTCTGTCCGTGAACAGAAAACTAAAAGATTGGATCCCACAACTCTTGAAAAACTTCCTCCTCTTGATATTTATTTAGGTGATGACAGTTGTGAAACTGGAAAATCAATATCTCTGTCATCACAAGTAATTATGTGTATTAGGGATCTGAGCTCCATGAGCTGCCTCATTAAAAAAAAACAACCTGTCCCATTGTGAAAGGAATAGGTTGAACTACCAAGGACTGAGGGGCAGAAAGAAACCGTAATAAATGTCCAGGTACAGGTTCCAAAAGGAAAGCATAGAGGTTGCCCACAAAAACATAGATGATTCGGAAAGGAAATATGTAAAAAGTCAAAATTCCAGACCTTGAGGCAGGGACTTTCCTGTTGAGTTGCTGCTGTTTGCTCTGATTTTGGGTGCCTGGAGAATTCGCTTTTTCTGTGCCTTAGGAAATGTAGCCTTACTGCCCGACTCTCTTCGTTCTGAGGAAATAATGTGTAGCACATCTTACCAATCAAAAGCCATCAAATTCTCACTCCAGTTTGAGTATTCTTGAAGACAGCTATGAAGAGGAAATGAACTTTTTGTAATTGAGTTATGTGTGTTTATAGATGCCCTTACACAGGTCTGGGGAGTTGGTGCTCTGTGTGTGTGTGTGTGTGCGTGTGTGTGTGTGTGTGTGTGTGTGTGTGTGTGTATGTGTGTGTGTCTGTGTGTCTGTGTCTGTGTCTGTGTGTCTGTGTGTGTCTGTGTCTGTGTGTCTGTGTGTGTCTATGTCTGTGTATATAGCAGAGTGAGGTGTTATGGGTATTTATAAGGTCAGCTTTCCTTACAAGATAGAGAAAAAAATCCATCCATCACTATTAGAAAAGGAACTGGAAGAAGCAGATTGGCTAGACTGAGCTCCTCCCTACTCCAGGAACTCTGGAATAGGAGAATGAGCCACGGTCCACAGAGAGACTCATCTGGTGATGAGAGAGGGATTTTAGGAAGGTTGTAAAGCTTGAGCTTCAGGGTTGAAGGACAGTGGAGAGAAGCTATTGACAGATTCCTCAGATAAGTATCTAGCACTGGGAGCCACTTGGCTCAGTGGGATTCTTGAAAAGAGGAAGGTGCTGGGCAGGACTGAGCCAAGGGTACATATTTAGTTTTCTGTATAAGCAGGAAAGAGAAGTCAGCTGAGGGCCTTTGAGGGGAACGTGGGGAATTTATTCCAGTACTGGAAAACTGAGGAGCTGCCAAAGTTTTCAATTTTGAAGCCTTCAGGTGCCTGCAGAGGTTCATTGAGAGGATAAAGTTACCCTGCTTCCCATCCACCCTGCAGGACCAGGAGGACACCAGGAACAGAACTGACAAAGGATGCTACACATTTTGACTTTAGTCTAATTCCTCTATGGCTTTCCAGTTTCCTAAATTAAAACACGAATAGCTGTCTTCCACTCTGTATTATTCTAAATGCCAGGAAAGTTAATGGAGGCCTCTATGCACTCTGAACAGAGAAGGGTGGCCCACACCTATTGTTGCAGCTCTTGGAAGGCTGAGGCAGTAAGATGAAGACTTTGGAGATAGCTTTGGCTACCTAGCAGCATACTCTCTTTAAAAATCTCCAAATCCCAAATCATAAATAAATGCCAGTGTTGTAGGACAGCTATTCTGACCTCCAGATGGGCTCTGCATCTCTGTGTGTCTAGGCCTCCTAACTGCTAACAAGAAAGGCCATGAGGAAAGATCTGTCATATGACCCTTAATCCCATGCTGGTTCCTCTTGTAGTCCAACTGCATTCCATGACCAACATACTTAACACTCGCACCTGGGTTAGGTGCTGGAGAAAGGGAGATGATAAATGATCTCCAGTGTCCATCATTGACTTCTGTGGTTTATTCTCAACTGATTCCAAGCTCTAGAGGAAACAGGAGTGTCACTGGTTGAATCTTACAGCTCATTTTGTTGAAAAGAACTGATGAACTCCAAATATCACACCTCACAGGAAAAAGGAAGCAGTCTAACGTCCTGTGTTTGCCATTGGGGTTGAGGTGTTGAGCAACTCAGCATGGCCTCCCCCATCATGACATTATAAAGTTATTGTACACTTGGTTGACTGCCATGCTCCACACTGTGTTGTTTCCTCAGCAATGCAATGGAAATATCAGAAGCTTCCTACCTCTGAGGGGCTATAATTTTGGTTAAGGAACTAGATGTGAAGGGAGGAACTGTTGGAAAGCAATATGTGCCAGGATCTGACAGCTATTAAATAGAGATCATAGAGTTTCTCTTTTTCTTTCTTTCTTTCTTTGGCAAAGTATTCAAGTTGTAGGTAAGTCTTCCAGGATCCTTCTGGATTAAGGTGGTTGGTGTTTATAAGAGAAGCAGTGAAGGATGTTTCTTGTAAAGAGAGAGAACTATGCCTGGAGGTGCAAAAGAGGAAAGATAGATAGGTAGGTAGGTAGGTAGGTAGGTAGGTAGATAGATAGATAGATAGATAGATAGATAGATAGATAGATAGATAGACAGAGTCTGCATGTGTGTTCCAGTGTGCGTGTGTGCATGGGTGTTTCACTGGATCAGAAGTCATCTTGACTAAAACAGGCCTCAGTACATTACCCATACACAATCAGGGTTGAGAGCTAAGAAGACATAGGACAGGATATGAAAAGTCCTATCTCTGGGCAGAAAATTGCATGTCACTTAGGCAGAAGAGTAGCTTTGGAGTCACTAGCTTCTGAGGAAAGAACTAGTATGGTAGGTGTTAAAAGTGACTTTAACTAAGTAGTGATGGCTGGGGTAAGAGCTTTGAAATGCCTGCACCATGCACACTTTGACTCCAGGGTCAACAACTCTGGACCCTGCTTTTTACACAGAGCAGGACACATTGGAAACAATCAGGATGGACACTCACCCAGCAAGCGGAGCCCAGAGGTTGCCACTGCTTTCCCAAGAGCATTGGTGGCTGTGCAAATGTAGGTTCCTTCATTTTCGAGGGAAGCGCTCTGCAACAACAGGGATCCATTGAAAAGCAAGGAAACATTGTCACTCAGAGATCCTCCTCTCTTCAACCAAGTTACATTAGGCTGAGGGACACCTTTGGAACAAAAACAAAGATGACAAAGGCAATTCCTTTAAGAACAGGGGCACAGAACTATGAGACAAATACCGTTTAGTGTTTAGAGCACAAGTCTGGACGTGGGCAAGTCATAGCTAATAGGAAATGGCTGGTTCCATTTTTATGGTATGTATGTGAGGAATCGTGGTACAACAAAGGCTTTGGTCCATGAGGCACCTCATCTGTTCATGCATTACCTTAGGGATAGGAGCCAGTGGGATTGCTTTAGTCTGGGAATGGAGGCAACTTGGAAGTTGGGCAAATCAGGGGGAAAATGGTTAAAAAGGAGTTGGTGAAGTTGAGAATTCCTACTAATGAGCTGTTACCAGGAAGGCTTTGGAAAACGTGTGTGCGTGTGTGTGTGTGTGTGTGTGTGTGTGTGTGTGTGTGTGTGTATGTGTGTGTATGTGTGTGATCCTTGGAGAAACAGATTTTCTTCATTAATGAGCTTTATTAAAAAGTGTAATTTTAGAAAACAAGGGGAAGTGCTACGTTTTGAGTCTGAGTCAGTGAAGCAGAGAATCCAAGGACTATCACAGGAGCCTGGATGCAGAGGAGGCTGTAAGAGCTGAAAAACATTCCTTCATCCACATCTTGCTGAGTCTTAGCATTACATTTAGCTATTTAATCTTAGAGCAATTTCACTTGATACTTAAGAGTGAAGGGTGCCTCAGGTAGTACCTGGGCCTGAACTACTTGCTGGCTTGAGGGTTGGCCTCTCCTCCTGAAGTGCTTAGGGTAGGAGAGTATGCAATGATTTTCTAAAAAAGTCATTTTACTACTATTATCATGACACATGCAGAGTGCCTTGCAGCAGGCAGAAGGCACAGCCCAAGAGCCTGGTGGCATTTTCAAATTCTTATAGGCATTCCTCCTTTCTAGAAGATGGCCATTATATGTTCCATCTTACAGCTAAGGACTCTGCTAAGCCTTGGAATTCAGGATTAGCTGTTCCATCCACTATATAGACATGGCCATTCAAGTCTCTTAGGGCTTCCACAGACATCCACAAACAAGTGCTTACCACATACATGCACACACACATACACACAGCATATATTCAGGGTATAAAATGTACCCGTTTTAACTTTTAAATAGTGCTAAGGAGCAAATCAAACAAACCACTCTCTGTCCTTACCACAGAGGGTTGCTCTCGCTAACTGACAGCAGGGGCCCATGGCCAGGGACAACATCCATACAGCTCATTGACCATAGAAAGGTCAAGCTGGTGTGCCTACATGGGGCCTTCACCTCTAAGTTTTATTCTCTTTGGTGTGGGAAGGTTCTCTGTGGGCTTTCAAAAGAGAAACCTGGTCAACAACTCAGCCACAAACCCTTTGACCTATAATCTGTCCTGCCTGCAAGATGTGCTGGGGCAATGGTGGCACAGAACTTGTGGGAGTGGCCAACCAACATTTAGTTTAATGTGAGGTCCACACCATGAGAGGGAACCCATTCCTATACTACCTGGAGAGCTAGGATATCCCAGAGACCTAGGGTAGATCCAAACACAACTGACCGAACAAAAGAAAAGAAAACAGACACAGTGAAATGAGTTCTAATGATATTCTGCTATACTCATAGATTGGTGCCTTGCTCAGTTGTAATCAGAAGGCATTGGTGCCTTGTTCAGTTGTCATCAGACATTAGGGGGAGAGAAAGTCTACACTGGAGTTCTCCATGGAGTTTCTCCCCTCATAGATAGGGGAATCCCATGGACTAGACTATGGAAAGATTGTAGGAATCAGAGGATCATAACCCACCAAATGAACTAAGCAGGGCACATACGAACTCACAGAGACTGGAGTGTCAAGCAAGGGTCTGCACCAGGTCCTCTGCATATATGTTATGGCTGTTAGCTTAATGTTTTTGTGGGACTCCTAACTGTGAGCAGGTATGTGTCTGAATTTTTTTGACAGCATCTTTTCCTCCTGTTGAGTTACCTTGTCTAGCTTTGAAGTGAGGGCTTTTGCCTTATCTTACTGTATCTTGATTTGTCATGTTTCCTTGTTGTCTCTTGGAGGCCTGCTCTTTTCTGAAGGGAAACTGAGGGAGAGTGGATCTGGAGGAAGTGGGTAGGTATGTGTGGGAGTGGAGGCTGGGAGTAGTGGAGGGAGGGGAAACTATGGTCAGGATGAATTGTGTGAGAGAACAATCTATTTTTTTTTAAAAAGACTTCTCAAAAAAATCCATTCTTAAAGAAGAGGGAACAGGATGTAAAAGTTGCTCCTTGGGTGGGGAGGAGGGTGCTGCTCTCATTTTCTTCTATTGCTTTGTTAACTTTGGACACCACACTGGATTCCACAGCCTTAAGTGTGAGCAGAATGCGAAATAAGAACAAGAATGTTATCATGCTTAGATGTAATAGTTGAGGGCTCCAAAACCAAAGTCTGAGTCTGTGTTGGTTGCTCTTAGGAATTTTATCTCTAATCCTGTGGCTTTGAATTGATCTAAGTGTGACTGGGGAAATTTAAAGCTGTTACCTCAATATTCTCGTTCTCTGATTGCACCATCAATAAATGTAATGTAAGTACTGGTGTGAAGGGGTTTTACAGATATGACTAAGTTTATAAGTTAGAGGACTTTAAAATAAGATGCTTATATCTAGATGGACCAATTAAATCCTATCCTGATTTCTGAAGATCAGAAAAGTGGAACAGGAGTGTTATGTGATGTAAATCAGGGTGGCGAAGGAACAATGAGGTCAAAGAAACCTTCAGGGAGATCAAGCATGTATATGGGACATGGTCCTCCACTGATGAGTTTGAATGTAGGGATCCAAGAGCCAAGGAATACAGGCAGCCTCTAAAATCTGGGAGTTGCTTCCAGCTTACAGTAATAAGCAAATGGGCCCTTGAGTCCGGCAATGAGTAGGAGCTAAATTCTGCCAACAACTGGAAGGAGGTGTATTGAGTTCTCAGACAGGAATTAGCCCCTGACAACACCTTCATCTGACCTTTGCCCCTCTAGATAGTGCTGTCAGTTCAGCCATACTCTACTGGCTATACTATACTATACTATACTATACTATAGAACTTCACAATAATAAATTAGTGTTGTCCTCAGATTATTAGTTTATAAGAATCTGTTACAGCAGCAATTCAAAATGAATACATCAATAAATGTTACATTGTGTTGGGAAAAGTAGGCTTATCCTAAACAGCCAGAGGGTGCTCGTGACATTTGCATATGCAAATATATATAATATATATATTATCTTTTTCTGTACACATATATGTAGAATAGTCAAACTTTCCTAAGGTCACAGCTATTAAAGCGAGATTCAGAGCCACATAACTAGATTCAGGTAGCTCTCCTGCATTTCTTAATAAATTCTCTCTCCTAAGTAGCTTATAGTCGCTGGAAGGTTTGGTTGTGACAGCAAAGAAGACCATATGTACAAATAAGTACACACATATATAATGTATAATAAATTATTATTAATATATATATATATAGTATTTCTTGATTGCTCTCACTTGAAGGAAGTTATGAAGCTTATTTATCTTGTTTCCATCATCCTACTAGACGACTTAATTTTGGTAAGTTTTCAGATTTATTTTTAAAAAGCAACAATATGGGTCTAGAGAGATGGCTCAATGGGCAAAAGTATTTGCTGCTTTTCCAGGGATCCTGTTTTCAGTTCCCAGCACCTATGTCTAGCAGCTCACATCTGCCCACAATTCTAGCTTCACGAGTCTGCTGCCCTCTTCTGGCCTCTGAGGACACATGTACATATGTACACATATGCAGCTATGCACAGCTATACACATACATGTAAACAAAAATAAATCTTTAAAAGGAAATGGGGACTAGGAAGACTACATTTTATTTCTTTAAGGCAAACAGTGATATCATTTGAGAGGGTTCTGATTTTATATTTCTCAGTATTTACATTTCTGATCTAGTTTCCTTGTCAGTGTTTATTGAATAATGCTTCAGAAGCAGGTGCTGTCAAGTAAATATCTGTATTTCCCCCAGATTCATACACTTAAAACTAACCCACAATTCTTAATGAGTACAACAAATTACAAATCCTTGAGTAGTTAAGAACCTTTCCCAAGGAATACATATTCACAGTGCTCTTCCCAACACTGGATTGAAATGAAGCTGGGACGCTGAACACTGATTTTCAAGAGAATAAGCCAGGACTCCTTCCAAACAGTTCTTTTTCCTTCAGCAATCTGATGTGGTTCCAGCTGACAGCCTCTGAATTAGCACAAAGTCCCTGGAAAAAACCAGCCAGATTCACTCACCTCGGGTGTCCTACCCACAGGAAGCTTGTTAAAGCAGTAGAACAAATGAGAAGTCAGAGTTTCTTTGGTGCCCAATATTAATAACTCAGGGTTTCTAAGGAGGACAAAGCCTTTTCCTTTAGAGTGTCTTGGAAAGCTTGGGCACCATCTTTATAGGGAAGAGCAATATACCAGAGAGACAATTTCCAATTCCTACTGCAATCCAAATGATTAGAGCAGAGGAGAGCCAGGAGCAGAGATGGCCAGGGAGTGGGACTCTGTCTCATCTGCAGATCTTCAACTTCCATTTTCAAACTGTTGGTGCTGACCACTATCTTAGAAGTAGAAAGCAGTCCCAGAATCCTGTTCTGCTTCTGATTGGTGGGGGCAGAAGAGTCTGGACAGTTTTATTCAGTAGCCAAAATCCAGGAGGCCCAGGCCAGTCAGAAAGTGGATCCTGAAGATTCTGTAATGTCCAAACTCTGAACTGCATAGCTTGGTGATAAACACACTTGGGCCAAAGTCTCTTTATGATAAGCATATGATGCCAAGTTTGCAGTCAGTGAAAGTCTATAGCTGCTAGGAACACTGCACAGCAATGCTCTATGCAGCAAGGATTTAGATGTGGAGAGACAAAAGCCTAATTGCTAAGAAGACAACGAAGGGACTTAGCACCTAAACACATGATATTTCCTGATTTTTCAATGGATTGAAGAGACCAATGGAAGCAGGCAGGATTCTTCACACTACCACACTTTGCAAGCTTTCAAAACTACAAATGTCTACTTTGTGTAGATAGCTCTGACATGTCAGAACTGACTTAAACTTATTTGTCTAACCTCAAAGACAGGCATTCCCATAAGACTCATAGCTCTGAAATATCTGGCAGTCTGTTTCCACAACTCTAAAATCGCTTTTGGAAGGTGAATGTTGTGGGAAAAAGTTCAGCCCTTTAGAGGCTGTGAAACATGTACTGCACAGAATCTGCACCTCAACGGTGTCTTTAAAGTAGTCAGTGTTTAAAAAACAAATTTCCTCCATCCTTGAAAGGCCATGAAATACTTCACACTATAAAATCCTTGGCTTATGCAAACTGTTCTACAAAGCCAGTTCTTTACGTAAATACATAGCATCCCTGAGCATTTTTGCTCTCTGTTGTCTCTTCCAGTGATTTCACAATATTCTGTGAGTCCTTTTATCCCCTCCTCTAGAACAAATGAAGGCCTAAACTAATATTGTCTACCCCAGGGAATTATGAAGGAATGATGCTGTCACTATATAAGGTAAGAGATTTACTAAACACAGCGTAGGCAACAACAAAGGGAGTTGTCACCAGCGAATGTAATGATAAATAAGAACACACAGCATTGTCTTCTGAGACAAGACATTAAAGGGACTACACGAAGTTTTCAACTGCAGGACCAATCAGGCAGCCAAAGTTTGAGGAATATCCTTTAGAGATAGCTGCATGCTCTTTTGTCCATTCTGGAAATGAAAGGCCTGGTTATCATGGAGGCTACACTCAGAACTCCAAATACAAAGTTACGGCTCTCACCATTTGTGGAACTTTCTTGAATAGCTATTGATGTACATTCCTTTTCTAGAAATTATGCCAACAGACTGGTGTTATCAGTACCCCCAGCAATTTGAGCTGAGGCTTTAGAAATTACTTGGGTCATGGCGTCTATCCCACAACTCTGTAATTAAAAGTCTTTACCCAAAGTTTTCTAAAAGTTTTCTTGTGTCATGAAGGAGGATGCCACCAAGTTCTCTACATGGGATGGTCAATCCTGACCTCTTAGGACACTTAGCTTCTTCTTCAAGGACTGAACAGTTCTTCCCAACTGCCAGCCATAGTTTATGAGCTGCTGGATACTATTCTCCAGGGTCTCATCTACAGACTACAAAGTGTTCATGTCAACTGTTCCATGTATTGTCTCAAGTCTAGATCCCTCCAGTAGTTCTTTGAAGAAGAATTACATGCAAAGTCAAGGGCTTGTGCCAATTGGACACAATGAAATGAGCTGTTGCTGAGCATGCTATAGTTCACACATGACATTGAACATGTGCTACTTCATACACTGCGTATTCTACTGACTCTGAGTGTCGAGCATGGGGAGAAGAATCCTGCACAGAAAACAATGGGTATTCCCAAGGATCAGTCACATGAACAGCATTTTGGTAACTTATTCAGCTAACACTGGCCTGTAGGTAGACAAACTATTATTCAGTTTTTAGAAGCTGCATTAATAAAATACTTATCCAGAGGGTATATGTTATGATCTATGGGGGATTCTGGTCAATATGCCAAAACAAAGCAAAACTAAACTCCAAACAACAACAGCAACAAACAATAACAAAAAATCAGTGGGAGGAGGATTTTTGAGTGGAAGTGTCATTTTAAACAGACTTTACTTGCATCTATACTTTTAGATATTTTGAGAATTGTAAATGGCTTTCTAAATTGATAACTAAAATACAGTATCAATATATTTTACAGTAACAGTATAAGTAAATCTTACGCCCCAGACCAGCTAATTTTTAATAACTAAAAATAGAGAAATTGTGCTCTGCCTTGAGCGGGCAGGCACAGACCTTGTTTGCAACAGTTGCCCACCTAGGGTGGAGCTTTCAGACCAAGGTGAAGTCTATTGTTCTATCACATCTGCAGCTTCTTGCACTGAGTCAGCTACCCACTGAGCAGTTGAACTGGTTTTCCTGACCAGTTCCTTGCATATTGGGACATGGACTCCCCCGCACCCTGTTTTAAATTCAGAATTATTCTATTAATCATTGAGCCTTGATGAGAACTTTGTCTTGGCTTCATTATTCCTTTCTCCTGTCCGTTCTCTTTTTCATCTCAGCTCTCCTTCCAGGTGTACTCGGTTCTCCGTGGCCACTGGTGGCTACATATTTCAAATTTATAAGTGAAGAAAAAGCAATCATCCTTAACTTATCTTGAACCAATGTGTTCTGTTCATAAAATAGGAATAAGCAGATAGTCCTCAAATTTTATTTTTAAATCTTCTGAAAATCACATATAAAAATGTGTAGGTAAATTTATTTTGGTAAAGATGGATCTTTTTCCCCTCTTCCCTACCCTTCTTTTCCTTTCTCCCCTGTCCCAACTCCTTCTTTTATCTCAGTGATCTGTGACTGAGAGACATCTTAGAATCATCATCACTATAATCCAGTAGTCAATTGGAACAATGGGAGTCAATGGGGTGATGAGACTATCTTAGGAATTTACCCATACAATCCTGCATCACCACAAACATTTTCTCAAGATCCTTTTCTGAAAGAGTCATTATTCAACCCAGTAAAGAAAGCTAATAATTTGGCAAGTTAGCAACAAAATTCCTAGGTATTTGCCAAAATATTTTAACCTAGGCAGAAAAGACTGAAATTAAGAAATACCTTTACATTTTATACCATGAATCTTCTGAACTGACTATGATCTCATCCATGAAGGGCTCACCTCACCCTATCCTCACTCATCACCCAGGACACCAAGTATGAGAATTTAGTCCAAATGAGGCCCACATTTCCTACCAATTGCTTGCACACACTGGATGGATGGTTAAGTAGTATGTATGTAACCTCTATGCAATGTTTTTCTACCCTTTTTTATCAATAGGTAGCAAAGGTAATGACAGAAGTATAGGGCTTAACCCTAGACTGACAATAAGCTTATACTTTCTAGAAGTGCATTTTAGAAGTGATGCATTAAACATTATGCCCATTCTAACACCCTATAAAGCTACGAAACCATTGACTTTCTCATGACCTATTTGGCTGATTTTTGTTGTGGTTTGTTTGTGTTTTATAAGAAAATAGAATCAAAATGTAGAAAGTTCTGTGCAAAAAGATGTTTCTTTTATTGCTATATATAATGTTAAACAAACAAAACTAGTTTCCAAAATTAAGAGATTGTTTTACTTATTCTATACTCACTGTGATGGTTTGTATATCTTGGTCCAGGGACTGGTACTATTAGGGGGGTCTGGCCTTCTTGGAGTAGATGTGTCACTGTGGGCTTTAAGACCCTCATTCTAGCTGCCTGGAAACCAGTCTTCTCCTAGCAGCCTTCAGATGAAGATGTAGAACTCTCAGCTCCTCCTGCATCATGACTGTCTGGATGCTGCCATGTTCCCACCTTGACAATAATGGACTGAACCTCTAAACTTGTAAGCCAGTCCCAATTAAATGTTACCCTTATAAGAGTTACCTTGGTCATGGTGACTGTTCACAGCAGTAAAACCCTAACTAAGGCACTCACAGAGCAGCTACCCATACAGACATTAATGGAGCGATGGTACTGAAGACTGAGCTCATAAGAGGAGGCTGCTCTGTAAGATCTCCAACTAAATCCAGAAGAGACAGTCAGATCAAGAGATATGCAAATAATGACACAAAGCACAAAAATAATGAAAAACTAAAGCCACATGCCTCTAAAATAATAAAACTCCTCAACTACTACATTCCAAAATACTGAAATGGGCAGGGCACTGGATGAAGATTTCAAAAGTTTACTAATAAAAATAGTCAGCAACAATAGAGGAGATCTGAAGAAGCAAACAAAATCAGTCTAGAGTCTGCAGAGAGAGCAAAAGAGAGGGGGATGTCAGGAAAATGGACAGGCAAATCCACAATATGGAAGGAAAACTCAGGCTGGAAATTAATATTTTTACAAAGTCATAGAAGTACTGGAAATTAAAAGCTCATCAATAAAGTGTACAAAACAAAGTACCAGGGAAAAAGAACAAGATCAAGGTTCAAATATCAATTTTTAAAAAATGAGCAGCACCTATCACTGTGCATGAGCCCTGCAATGAGACCAAGAGACTGTCCTGGCTAATTTTTACATCAACCTGACACAAGCTAGTGTCATCAGAAAAGAGAGAACCTTAATTAAGAATTTGCCTCTATAAGACAGGGCTGGAGGTGATGTCATAAGACATTTTCTTAATTAGTAATTGTTCAAAAGAGCCCAGCCTATTGTGGGCAGTGGTATTCCTGGACTGGAGGTCCTGGGTGCTATAAAGAAAGCAGGCCAAGCAAGTCATGGGAAGCAAACCAGTAAGCAGCTCCTCCACAGTCTCTGTATCAATTTGTACATTCAGGTTCCTGCCCAGTTTGAGTTTCTGCCCTGATTTCCAAGCCAGGGAGCAGCATCTCTCCATGGCCTCTGCATCAACTCCCGCCTCCAGGTTCCTGCTGTGTTTGAGTTTCCTTTGATAGTAAACAGTGGTGTGAAGGAGAAGAACAAACCCTTTCTTCTCCAAGTTGCTTTTGGTCACGGTGTTTAATCACAGAAATAGAATCTCTAACTAAGGCAAAAACCATTAGGATAGAAGCACAAGCTGGGGCAATGACGATAACTGAAGGCATAGGAAATCTGCTCAGTGAAATCATAGCTCAAATTCCTAGAGAAAGAAATGGACATTTAAACACAGAAGTATTTAGAACACCAAACAGATACAGAAAAGCATTTCTCAAGAATATATCATAAGATATCAAAAACACAAAGTGCTCTCTCTCTCTCTCTCTCTCTCTCTCTCTCTCTCTCTCTCTCTCTCTTTCTCTCTCTGCCTGCACAAGCATGCATGCATGTTTGTGTTGCATGCACATCTGTGTCTGTGTCCCATTCCATATTAGGGTGAGTGGAGGATACCAACTTATATACAAAGAGAACACATCACAATAGCATTAGACCTCTTAACAAAAGCCAGGACAGCATGGAACTGTACAGTTCAAGTCCTAAAAGTAAACAACTGCCAACAAAATTTGTTGCTTTATCTAGCAAAGATACATTGAAAATTAGTGTAGGAAGAAAAACATTTCAAAACAAGTGGCCCATGACCTCCAAGCCAGCTCTGAAGAAGACTTAACGGGTTAGCACACAGAATGGGATAAAAAAGACAGTCTCAAGAAATGAATGTATTCCAGGAAAAGATGAGCAAAGAAGATGGGAATCTCTCATGTCTAACACAGTAAGCCAGTATAAGCTCCTCAGACTAATAGGGAGAAAGAAGATAACAAATATTAACAAACTTGAAAAGCTGTAAGAATTACTAACCATCTCTCAATAGTAATCTTACTTGTAAAAGCTTTAACTCTCATCAATAAAGAGAAAGAGACTGACTGACTAGATTTAAAACAACACAACAACAAAAAACCAAACAGAAAAAAAAATACTTGACCCTTGTAGCTGGAGGGATAGCTCTGTAGTTAAGAGCACTAGAGAACCCAAACTTGGTTCTCAGTACCTACAAAGGACGTCTCAGAAGCACCTATAATTCTAGCTCCAGGGGACTAGACACCCTCTTCTGGTCTTTGTGAGGACCTGCACACACATAGCACCCAACCACATGGACATATACACATTTACATAAAAAAGAAAAGAAAAATAATTCTTAAAACAACAACTCTGGCCCCTGTAAGGGCTGGTCTGATGCTGCTTGTGTTCTAATGCTAAATTCTCAAGTTGTTGTTGCCCCCAGCGAGTAGGTCCTCACATACAACAAGTGATGCTATGTGAACCTTGCACAAGAAGTCTAGAGCCTGTGATTGGGAAGTGGAGGGAGAAAGGGGGTACTTGAGGATCAAGTGAGGGGGTTGCAGGTAGAGGAAGGGAGGGGAAGAAAGAAGGTGGAGGCCACCATGAAAGGAGATGGACCATGAGTGAGTGTCCAGGAGAAACAGCAAGTAACAAGGGATTTTATAGCTGGAGAATAAGTCAGAATAACTCCAAACCTAACAAATTTAGGCTCAGAGCTTGTACATAAAATACCTGGATTGTGTCTTTTATATGGACTAGCTAGGATTATAAATTTATTTTACTGGCTCCAATTATCCGTTACCTCTTAGACACAGGACACTCATGAAAGTGAACTTATAAAGTGAATGAGAACCCCAGAGAGACTGGAATCAATACCCTGATCCCTGGTGAGATAGAATCCAAACCCAGATCAGAAGACATGGAGAAGGCCATGGCATATCAATAAAAAGAATGCATCAAAAAGATACAGCTATTTTAAATAAATGCATTGAATGTTGGAGACCTGACTTTCATAAAGCTAACAAGTCTGGCTCACAAAAGAGGAGGGCTGGACTCACAGGCTTCTAAGACCTTTCCATATCTAACCATACATTTTAAAAAATATCAGTCACATCTTACTATTTCTCAAGAGAGCTTTCTTTCCATATTTTGACTTCATCCATATATGAGGCAAGATGAGGCCAGATTCAGGTTGCTTAATGCAGTACGACTACCTGTGGACATCTGGACATCTGGACATGTGGACATGTAGAAAGAGTTGTACATTCAGGGGACATGAGAACATAACCGAGACATGACATACTTTTCCCAAGGGCTAGTCACACCGCCCAAATCTCCCCTTTCACTCTGACTTATTTCCCTCTTGTATGTTACTTTGTCTTAAGCAGCAGTGTTCACATAAAAGAAAGACTCCTTTTTCAAATTTATCAAATTCTGACTTCACTGAATTACAGATTCTTACATTATTTGCTTCTTTTCTTTTTATTACAACCAGATTTTCCAAATCATAACATAGATAATTGGGTTTTTCATGGGCTAGTAGTTTAGCCACACACACGGTTTTTGTGAAGGACATTGTAGCTACCTATTTTGTAAGCATTTGCTGCACACTCATGAGTTCTTTCCTCAGACATTACCAATGGTAGGTGAGAACTAAAGATCCTCAGTTTCAGGTTGCAGCTGGCCAGGTATCCTCAGCACTCTCCTTTCTTTCATTATCATTGTGTCCCACATTCCTGCCAGGGACCCAAAGCTCAGGGTAGAATTTCCTTCAGGACATCCCACCCCAGTGACTCATTCCATAACAGAAAACAAATGGCCAGGGAGACCATATGGCAGAGACACAGGACACAGCCGGGCAGAGGCAGGGCTGGGAGAAACATGAGTGACCCTAGATTAGGGGACCTTTAAGCCTGTTTTGTAGATATTTTTCAAACAAGAAGAAAGCACTCTAGCTAGAGTCAAGGTTCTAACCACACACCTTCCTTCTCCTCTCTCAGAGCAGGGGTGAACCTGCACTCTTTCCCGCAGCCACAAGTGAGCTGTGGAGCTCATCCTGACAGCTCTCCCTTGACCTCGAGGAGGCAAGTCTCATGAAAAGAATTTCTGGTTCTTATCATCTAGTTGCTCTAAATTTGTTTTTCCAGCATACACTCTGGCTGGCCGTACCTGCAACTGTATTTTTCCACATTCTTGCCAGCCCTTAGTAGTGTGAAACTCTCAATGTTTTCCAATAGAACAGGTCTAAGAGGGGCATCATCGCTACCATAATCTCATTACCAATGAGAACAGAAACACTTCAAATCTTTCCTATCATAGGGCTTCAGTTCTGATGACTGCTGGTTCCTACGGCTGATTTACCGTCACATTTGGTGGGTTGTGCTTAATTTGATTCATAGCAATCATTTATATGTTGTGGATACTGTGGGACAAATATTTTCTCCCAGAAATGTAGCTTTTAAAAATTTGTTGACAATGTTTTGAAATGCTAACAGCAAAATTGGTCAAAACATTATTCACATATTATGAAATTCAACCTTTAAACTCATCTGATGCAACCATTCAAGTACATTCATAGAGGTCTCTAATTACCAAGATGCACTAGGCATTTTATTTATAATTTGCAATTTTAGTGCAAATTTCCAACAATTCCCAAGTAACAAGCATATCTCTTGTTAATTGAAAAATCAATTTCTTTATATTTTAGACATCTAATCAGGATCATTTTGGGTAGAGTTTTTTTTCATATTTATAACCAATTATCATATCACTACTTACTTAGAAGTTTGCCTTTTGCCTTTTCACTCTGCCTCTAGTAGCTCCTGGGATTTTCTATCTACTTGAATCTGCTGTGGGATCTACATTCTGTTCCATTTTTCCTCTGTCCCTTTTCAATAGCACGCTGCTCTTAGTCCTCTGGCTTTATGAGGAGTCTCTATAACTCAGGGAGGCATGTGACTGAAGCCCTGGTCACAGTTCAGCAATCTGATGAGTCAGCTCAACCTTTAAGCTCTCCCTGAACCACAAAGCTTAGATGCATTATCTCAGTCTCCTTGCTTGCTTTCTTCTTACACACAGTGGCAACTGGTAAACACCTTGACTGTCAAAGACTGACTCAGCATGACTTAAAGTATATAACTGCGAGTTAGGCACAGTGGCACATGCTGGTAAACCCCAAAACTGTGGGGGAAGAAATAGTAATATCAAGAGTTCAAGGTTATCCTTGACTGTAGAGTGAGTTCAAGGTCTGAGACTTTGTCTTAACCAAAACCAGAGGAATTAAACTTCAATAAGTTAACTATTTGTAAGCATTGCAAAAATCTTTTTGTTCTTGATGGAAATTCTCCTTAGTTACACACAAGACTGCACTATTTTAGAAGCAGCTTAAATCTGTACGTATTTGCTCTTAAGTCCTTTGTTAGCGTCCTCTCTGTCTGACATGGATAGCTTCCTGCTGAGGCCAGATGCTGCTTCTGCTTCAGAATTCTTCTGAAGCAGATGTATATTCTCTATGTTCTAACTAGTGTTTTATGCTGTTTGTCTTCTTCAGTAAACCCAACCTTTTGCTGGGTTTCACTTTCTCTGAGAAATGAGTGTCAAGTGTTCCTCTTACTTTAGAGGCTTGTACTTTTGGTGACTGGGCCATCAAGCTTTGATAGTGCCATCCTTTCGGGCACCATCATTTTCCTAGCTCAAGCCCATTTGGCTGCGGATCCAGAGAGCTTAGAAACCGAAGAGGAACTCACACACAGTCAAACCTCTACACCAGGGGCTCTCATTGGTTTGTCTGGTGAACTCAGAGAACGACTCACAGACACGAGAGTACACGCAGAACTGAAAATTACATGGGATGGGCTGGTGACATGTTTCTGTTTATAAAGATGCTTGCCCCCAAACCTGAGGCCTGAATTCTATCCCTGGACCCACACAATGGAATGGAGGAGTTGACTCCTGAACTTGTCCTCTGACTTCCACATGTGTGTAAGTGCATGTACCAAGTCACGCACGCCCAACAAAGTGTAATATAAAATATGTGGTAAACTGTGTATGTCATTCGCTCATCTGAAAGAAATAATTAGAAATGGTATTTTCTGTCCTTTGCTTCCTGATCCTTAACAGAAGGGGGCAGAGGAGATGAAGCCCACTCCCCAACACACCCCCATTTTACAAGGAAGTCTTTAATAATAAGCAAGACAAACAACCTTTTCAGGACAAAACATTTTACCTTTAGAAATGCTGTTTTATCTAGTTCTATCATTTGATAGAATTAATAGAAAAATCTCTAAGGGTGGTTAGAGAAAAACACTATTGAAGTCTATACCATGTAAGTTATCTATGACAAAAATTATGAACTTGTCTAGAAGTTCTAGGTTTGTACTTTGGGATAAAAAAAATATAACAACAACAGCAAACCTATCAGATAACAGTTCAAGAGCAACTATTTTTAAAAATGTGATACATCCTACCAAATTACAAAGTTCTCAATTTGTTATGTGAAAAATGTAATTTAGAAGGAAGTGTTTGATTTTGCGAATTATGGTATATACTCATCTATTAAACAAAAGACTAAAGTAGATGGTGACAAAGTCCGGTCTACTCCTAGAGTCTGTTTTCTGGTTTGGAGTTGAGACTGAGGCAGATGCAGGACTCATACATGGCTGTATCCTGGCTCGTTACGCAGGTGTCTGTCCAGTCACATTTTCTGACTTTCTATCAGCTTCCTCATCTGCCCTTAAAATGATGGCTCCCCAGAGAAAGCTAAGCTGACTGTAGCTTCTGCCCATGAGGAAACATCAAGCTCACTTACAGGTTTGTTTAAAATCAAGCATAACTTGACCTGATCATGCTAGCTTCAGTGGCAGGTTCACTTTGAGAGGGAAAGAACCTCTGAGAGAATTCTGGGGTCTGTGTCCACAGATAAGGGCCGCTGGGCACTAAGGGCCAAAGGGAATATTTCTAGAAAAGCTAAATGGCAGGAAAAGGTGAATAATCCCAACTCTGAGCTTTCCTGAAGAGGAGGAAGAGGAGGAAAAGAAAAAGGAGGAGGGGGGAGGAGAAGGAGGAGGAGGAGGAGGAAGATTTCCTACCACCCATATAATAGGGCAGAAGGGGCTGCCAGAATCAGGAAGGGACCAAAGGGTTCATATTTTGCCTGAGTGAATAAGAGACCAGACCTGAGCTGAGTTTAATGGTCTTCTCTGAGACTTTGTTTATGAAAACAGTTTCTACTACACCTAGTCCCTGACTCAGGACAGCAAATAGCAGGCCACTAGCCTTTTGATGGCCCTTCACAGTTTGATTTTAAATGATCGGGAAGTTAAAATTTAAAAAGAAACACTAAAAGTTGAGGTTTCTCTTAATGGAAGTCACATCCAGTTTTTAGAATCCTCTGCAGGTGGAGGGCTAGAGAAATTGGAGATGTCTGTGGCTTGGCATCTGAACAGTTCTGTTCTGCTTTTCTCCTTGCCATGGCTAGAGAATGCTGGCCTGTTCTGTAATGGTGGGTTCATTTTGCCAGAAAAATTCACATATTTGTGGGTGGAGTCAGTTGGGAGGCTGGGAGATCTGTCAAAAGTCTGCATAGGCCAAACACTGCAAGGACTGCCAGGGGTTGAAAACTAATACCTCAGAGGTTAGCAAATTTCCAGTGTGCATGGAGCCAAAGGTGTGCCTTGAGAAGTCAGGCAAGTAGGAGACCATTACAGGGAAGGGCAGATGAGTGTGACCCAGGTCCTTTCATGACACCCATCATGCTACTGAGAGCCTCAGAGACCTCCCTGCAGTCACACTGCATTGTGAAATTGGTTTTCTTGAGTTGAAACATTACCTCTGGCAAAGAAGAGGGATGGGAGGTTCCTACAACTCAGGAAGTTAACCAGACTTACAAGACCCTGCACACTTGCAAGATTAAAAGAAGCAAAGCCCCTCTTAAAGGTGACATAGCAGGAAGCAATTGCTAGAGCAGTGGAGAATCTGTGGTAGAGAACTGCAGCTTTTGGGAATGTCAATCATACTGGGATGGACTGTTAGGTGATGTAACTGCTTGAGTCTTCTAGGCTTCTGCAAGTCACCCCAATAAACTCAATGCTTTAAACTCACACTAGATTTGAATGGAATTATGTTGTTCTTGTGGGCATCCTACAGGGGATGAATAAACACTTGTCCATAACTCCCCAGTGAATGAATAAAAGTCACACATCTAGGTTCTCTATTCATCATCAGAGAACAATCAAAGATGGCTGCAAACACAGGGTTTCTTATTAATCCTTGAATATTGAGGGATATAATTAATTATTCAGACAACTAAGTCAATGCATATAAATTAAGGGCATTTAGAAAGTTCATTTTGGCTGTACTACAGAGCAATAGTGTTAAAAACTGCATGGTATTGGTACAGTAACAGACATGTAGATCAATGGAACAGAATTGAAGACCCAGAAATGAATCCACACTCCTATGGTCACTTGATCTTTGACAAAGGAGCTAAAACCATCCAGTGGAAAAAAGATAGCCTTTTCAACAAATGGTGCTGGCTCAGCTGGAGGTCAACATGCAGAAGAATGCAAATTGACCCATCCTTATCTCCTTGCACTAAGCTCAATTCTAAGTGGATCAAAGATCTCCACATAAAACCAGACACACTGAAACTAATAGAAGGGAAACTAGGGAAGAACCTTGAACATATGGGCACAGGGGAGAATTTCCTGAACAGAACTCCAATAGCGTATACTCTAAGATCAAGAATAGACAAATGGGACCTCATTAAATTACAAAGTTTTTGCAAGGCAAAAGACACCGTCAAAAAGACAAAGCGGCAACCAACTAACTGGGAAATGATCTTTACCAACCTTACATCCGACAGAGGGCTAATATCCAAGATATACAAAGAACTCAAGAAGTTAAACTCCAGAGAGGCAAGTAACCCTATTAAAAATGGGGTACAGAGCTACACAAAGAGTTCTCACCTGAAGAATATCTAATGGCTGAGAAGCACCTAAAGAGATGTTCATCATCCTTAGTCATTAGGGAAATGCAAATCAAAACAACCCTGAGATTCCATCTCACACCAGTCAGGATGGCTAAGATCAAAAACACAGGAGACAGCAGTTGTTGGCGAGGATGTGGAGAAAGAGGAACACTCCTCCACTGCTGGTGGAATTGCAGGCTGGTACAACCACTCTGGAAAGCAGTCTGGCGGCTCCTCAGAAAACTGGGCATGACACTTCCGGAGGATCCGGCTATACCACTCCTGGGCATATACCCAGAGACTTTACCTGCATGCAATAAGGACACATGCTCCACTATATTCATAGCAGCCTTATTTATAATAGCCAGAAGCTGGAAAGAACCCAGATGTCCCTCAACGGAGGAATGGATTCAGAAGATGTGGTATATTTACACAATGGAATACTACTCTGCAATTAAAAACAATGAATTCACGAAATTCCTAGGCAAATGGTCAGAACTTGAAAATATCATCCTTAGTGAGGTAACCCAATCACAAAAGATCACACATGGTATGAAGTCACTGATAAGGGGATATTGACCCAGAATCTCAGAATACCCTAGACACAATCAGCATATCAATAGATTTCTAAAAAGATGGAAGGAGAGACCCCTGGTCCTGGAAAGACTGGATGTAGGGGAACGCCAGGACAGAGTAATGAGAGGAGGGGGTTGAACGGAGAAAAGAGGGAGGGAAGGGGGCTTATGGGACTTTCGGGGAGGGAGGAAACGGGAAAGGGGAAGTGATTTGGAATGTAAATTAAAAAAATAAAATTAAATTAAATTAAAAAAAAAAAAAAAAGAAAGTTCATTTTGAATTAGTATGTTTCAATGTTTTATGTCTCTCTAAAGAAGTGATCTAAAGCCACTAACACAACAACCTGGCACTTCTACTCCTACAGAAGTATGCAGATGTCTATGTTCTGGGGACTAAAGAATGCAGTTTAAGACTTCAGAATACCTCGCTTGGAGTGACAACATAGCTCTAGTTCAGGCAGAGTCAGGCTGACTAGTGAAAGTTTTATTTTCACTAATGAAAAAAAGGGTCTGTAGGGTTATGGGTGAATCTCAGTGATAGAATGCTTGCCTATGGTCCATTCCTAGCTCTGCAAATAGTCATTTGCATAAAGGAGGTGAGCCTACATTAGTAAACATGGCAGGAAGAGCCATTGACACACAGGCTCCTGAGGTCCACTCAATGACAGCCTAGGACTAAGTCTGAGTAGAGGATACTGACATTCCTAGTCCTAAACCTAACTTTGCCAAGGAGAGCCTTTGTGTATCTGGAGGACATATCTAACACTTTCCCCAAATCCCTTTTCCAGATTCCATAGTCACCAAACAACCTCATAACTGAAAGTTCCTCTTGTACTATAGATTGACCCGCACACATATATCTGGTTTTTCCATAATGAGCATAGCAGTGTGAGTGTGTGTGTGTGTGTGTGTGTGTGTGTTTGGTGTGTGTCATAGTTCACAGTGGAGATGGACAAAGTGGTAATCTATCCTAAACGTCTCTCTCTCTCTCTCTCTCTCTCTCTCTCTCTCTCTCTTTCTCGTGTATGTGAGAAAGAAGATAGACAAATTATATATATATATATATATATATATCATATATATATGTATACACACATACATATATATATATACATATATATATATATATATATATATATATAGAGAGAGAGAGAGAGAGAGAGATTTTGTACATATGCATGCAGATGCTTATGTGGAAGTCCAAGGTCAACACCATCATTCTTTACTTTATCTTTGAGACAGGGTCTCTCACTAAATCTAGCAAACTAGGACTATACCCATCTCTGCATCCTACCCCACAGAGCTTGGGTTACAGACACAAACTACTGTAGACCAACTGTTTTGTTTTACGTGCATACTTGAGATCTGAACGTAGGCCCTCATGCTTGTGGAGCAAAAAGATTTTACTGACTAAGCCATCTCCCCAGTCCAGGCCTGAGCTCAGTTTTGAAAGTTAGATGCATGATGAGTGTACTAGAGATCATAATGTCATGTCCATCAGGCTGGTGTGAAGAACACTAAAATGCTAGCTGTCACTTTCTAGCAGTTGGTTGGCCAAATACCTTCACACTGGAAATGATAATACTTACCTTTTACAGGACAGTGGATTGTCACATTTGCTTGAAGTGCGGCCTCCACAGTACCTCCCACAACAACAGACAGATGGCTCTGTTCTGGTTTGGTGACATTTCTTTCAATAGACAATATGACAGGTGCCTCTTAAATCAAAAGGAGCAGAAAGTGTGTTAGGTTTAAGTTCTTGTTCAATGACAAGCATCATTGATTTATTGGAAGCAGGGAAGAGTGCTGGCTTCTTCATCCTCTGAGGTGAATCACACAGATCACACACATATAACTACAGGTACTTAGTCCAGAGATGATGGATAGACAAATGCTGACTGGCTGGCAGGCTGGCTGGCAGGCTGGCTGGCTGGCTGGCTGGATGGCTGGCTGGCTGGCTGGATGGATGGATGGATGTGGATATTCAAAGGCACTTTGCAACAATCTTGTAAAAAGGGAAGCTTCATTACCAAAATTGAAGTTAACTCCTCCTTGATAGTTTCACAAAGAAAAATTCAGTTCTCAAGATATAAAATACCATGGCAGATCAGATTAGCATCTCTCACATATAGCCTTGGATGAGTTGATACAATTCCAAAACTCCAGGGATTGTGACCATCTGACACTTTATGGGAGGAGGGATGTGGGGTAGGGCAGTGGATCCTGATCTAGCCTGTTGCCCTTGGTGATTGTTATTCAGGAAGCAGAAGACTCTTCAAAGACCTTCTCACTAAGGTAAGAATAAGTCAAATTCAGTTAACTTATATACAGAGCACCACACTGTGCTCTCTGTTAAGTAGCCACAAGACCAGAGCTACTTTTTAATAAAAGCAAAGCTTGCTGGTGCACAAGGTGGTACGGTCAGACACTTCAGCAACAATATACTTCTTAAAACCACATACGGGTTTCTTTTAGGGCCAGAGACAGGTTACCTTGCCAATTGCAGAATAAATGTTCAAGGCTCATTTAAAGTTGCACTGGGAAAGTCCAGGTAGGCAGGAGCTCACAACTCCTATAGATCTTCTAACCATGTATAAGTACAACCTTTTTGCCAACTGGGCTTTAGTAGGAACCCCAGTCAAAGTACTCAGTGGTCTCATAGTCATTCACCTCACAGTATGTGACTAAGAGACACCTTTCTCATACTGTCTAAATAAATGCATGTCCACATAAAACAGTAAAATTATCACTATTGAAAGGGTTTTTGCTGTTTTGTTTGTTGTTGTTTTTATTGAAAGGCAGTTGCTAGGGCACCTCCTTTAAGACACCTCTCTATACTGCAAAAATTCTTCATTTATGAACTCAAATGAGGCTATCTCAAGTGGGTTAGCACCATTTGGAGAAGTCAGAATCTGGCATTTTAATTAATGTGAAACAAATAGTCACAGAAAACCTTCATGGAAAACATGACAAAGAGAAAGCCACAGGGTCAGGAATTCTTTCAAGGACTTTCACTCCTTGAAATTCCATAATTAATGGACTCACTCATTAACTCAGTCAGGACACATGCTGTGAGTCTCCCTATGCACATATTTGTGTGAGGTAGACAATGAAAATGTAGAATAAGAACACATGTGCTCTTGATCTCAAGAAGCCTGGGCTATGGAAAGTCCCATTCTTTCTCTGAATGTCTGGGGCCAGTAGAAAATTATCCTGAAGAAAAAAAAATAATGGAACTTCTTTGGCTGCAAGGGGTCTTTGGTTGTCACAGCTCACCCTCTGGCTCATAAGGACTTCACATCAGCTCTATCAGAAGTCTAGGTTATCTGAGGGTGGACTTAGGAGCAGACTTAGGAGCACTGATAGAGGAGCCATCTCCTATTGGCTACATGAACTATGTGGTTCTGTGCTTGTTTTAAAGGAACCAGTGAGTACAGGGCACAGCATCCAGGAGAAAACAAAGGCTTGAACAAATGCTCTACCTTGGAAAAGCAGCTAGCCTCTGGTTGTCCATACTCAAGAGCCTTTCTATACCAACAGGTCCAACTTTCTCAGCTTGTGAATGCCAAGTGCCTGCCACACAGCTCAGCATCTAGGTAACCAAACTGCGTTCTAAGCCCTGATATTGTCTCTGTTCTCACCTTAGTCCATGTAATTGACCAAGTAAAAGAAAAGAGAGTAGTGAGCAAGGGAGTGGCTCTCCTGTTTTCTTCTAGCCCCAGAATACGATTTTGCCACAAGGAATCGCTGCCTACAACTTAAGCAGCTAGAAGTGATCTTCTCTTGTAAGAAGCACTTTGATACAAAATGTCAATGCTCAGTGCCTGTGAAGATATATGCTGGTACAGAGGCAAAACCCATGGGTAGGTAGTGCAGGCTAAGGATTAGCTGGTGTGCCATTGAGAGGAGACAGCCAGGTTTAGTGATTCTCATTCTTTGTCTGATGAAACTTTAAAAAGTCTATAATATCCACATTGCCAATTAACCTCCATCTCATTAATCCCAAATTTGTTGAAAGTAAGCCTTATAGATACTGTTTCCAGAGACCTAGGAACATGTTTAAAGGCCAAGTATCAAACTCATTCCAAATCTACTAAGGTAGCACTCTAGGTTTATCCAGCAACCTGTGTATAGACAAACCCTACCACTGTTGTGACACACGCTCAAGTTGTAGAGTTCAAGCATTTCTGGTGACAGATAAAACAGCGACCACAAGACCACTGGACACTCTAGGTGTCACCCAGAGGCATTACCTGCATATAGTACCAATGAGCTTTCCACATCAGAACCGAGATGACTGGCCACAGAACATTCATATATCCCTTGCTCTTTCCTTGTAGGATTCTGTATCTGCACCTTCCCAGTTTCATCCAAAATGATCCTGTAAAAGAGTTACAGTGAAAAATATAGATAAGTAACATACATGATTGCTGGAGGGCCATTGCAGGTTAGGAAGAATGGAGACTACAAAACTATAGGCTTTAGTCTGGCATGGAGCACTAATGATGATCATGTCCCTGTATCTGCCTAGAGGAAGAAACTTTATCTGGAAGAGTGAGGAAGGATTCCTTCTTGCCTTAGATTAGAATGTCCTTTCAGCAGGATGGGATTTGGACATACATACTGGCTTCCATCTTGATTTTATTATAGTTTACAGGAAAAAATGTCAGGCAAGCTGTACATCTCAGCAGTTGCTGGGAAAAGGAGTGGTACAGAGAAGGGAAAAACCAGGCAGCCTGAGTTGAGCAGACACAAGTGTCAGATACATTGTGGACAATGTAGTCATATGGCAAGGAGGGGGTATAAAGAAAGAGTAAAGAAGTCTAAGCTATCAAAGAAGGAGGAGGAGGAAGTGGAGGAGAAGGAGGAGGAGAAGGAGAAGGAGGAGGAGGAGGAAGAGGAGGAGGAGGAGAGGAAGAAGAAGAAGAAGAAGAAGAAGAAGAAGAAGAAGAAGAAGAAGAAGAAGAAGAAGAAGAAGAAGAAGAAGAAGAAGAAAAGATGATGATTCTGGACAGACACAGGATAAGGAAAAAAGTTCCATGTTTCTGAGTCAGACCCAGAACCTCAGGACAACCACTGTGATTTTCAGAAAGTGGCCTAGAGGACAGGAATTCTGGGAAATAAAAGTAAAGTACCTTCCTTAACAGTTAGTCTGCCTGTCTCTTTAGCATGGCCTAAGGTGGACCAGCTCTGCTAGGGGCAAGTCTTTCCTCCTTGAGTGATATAATGATGTGATTGGCTTGCCCAATTTTAATGTCAGATCTCCACCTAGGCCAGTGATTCTATTCTCTTGACCATGAGTTTTTCCTTAATGGGCCTTTATCATTCCTTAACAATACTAAACAAGTTAAACCAATCCCAGAAAGCCAAGTATCCTGTTTTTCTCATTTGGTGTTCCTAGATTTTGTCTAGATACACACACACACACACACACACACACACACACACACAGCATTAGGGGACTCTTAGGCACTCACTTCACAGAGGGCTGCAGCAGTGCTCCATCCTTGGTCCATGTGTATGTGGCCTCCCTGCTAGGACTAATGAGGCTGCAAAGTATATTGATGACCTCTGTGCTTTTTGTAATGTACACTGTATTCCCAATCCTTGCAGTTATTGTTTTGTTAAATGAAACTGAAGGGGGTAGAGTTTGCCTCATGAGAACAGGTCCTTTTGGTTTAAAAGTCAGCTTGCCTGAGTTTTTCACTGTGGGGCTTTTAGGAACTCTTCCTGTCTCCCCTCTGAGCAGAGCCTCAGGTGCAACTTCCTCACGGATGCCCCTCCACTGCACAGGGGTCGGCTGAGCCTTGGCCAACTCAGCTACCAGTTGATATATCATCTGGGATGCGAGGTCGTCGCTGGCCTCTCCTGTCTCCATGAGCTGGCTCATGTTTCTTATAAGCTCATCAAATTGGGCTGTGTCCATGCTGTATGCTCCCTGTTTCATGGCTGCTTCAAACTGCTTGTTCTTAAACTCCCAGGAGTTAGCATTTCCTTCAGAGGTCCTGCACGGCCCAAATAGAGCTCTTAAGAAAGGCTGCTTATTGATTTCACCATCGTGCAGATAAAGGTCATTTTTGTTATTCCACATCTGGCGCATTTTATGCCACGTGGCTCCCAAACTATTGGCTTCATTATGGTCCACCCCAGGGTGACCCCTCATGTGGTCTCGTAGGGATGGGTGTGCAATGAGTCGGTTGTCAGTCCCGATGAGCTTGAGAACAACTGTTTCCTGTGCAGAGCCTGCGATGCATCTATACACTCCAATGTCAGGAGCAGCAAGACTATGGATTTTCAGTGAACCTGATTTGGTGATGCCAAGCTGCTTAGAGTTCTTCAGACAATGGCCATCCTTCTCCCACTGAATTAGAGACTTCTGGAAGCGTCGTACTGGGCATTTGATGATCACAGAAGTATTGAGAAGCAAGTAGGCTCTACTGCCAACAGTCAGGTTGATCCGCTTCTCCTCCCTTGTCTGAATATAGACTCTCCGGACACCAAGAATCTGGGGGTCCCTCTCTCCAGGTCTTGTCTTTGTTCTCAGTTTTGCTTATGCAGGGGAAAAAGGAAAGGAAAGAAATTGAAAGAAATCACTCACAAGTAAAGGTTATTGGCTGAAAAGGTCTGAGGCCAATTGAGTTAGGCCTACTAATGTCTGTCTATATGTCTCTTTCTCTCTCTAATTCTTTAAAAACATGAGAATTAAAACATGAAAAATATCTTACATCCATATCTTGGGGTGATTCACAGCTGAACAGTACTTTATCAAGAAAGAATGCAAGTTTTAGCATGTTGCTTGTATGCATTTATTTTATATTGTTTGTACATAACATTTATTTTATGAAGCCCTGCTTTGGAAGGCATGAGGTTCAGTGACTCAGTGAAATAGAGGGAAAGGTTACTTCTATAGTTGAGGGACGCTTGTTCTATGACAGAGTGGCATGTGGCTTGACTAGTCCTTGGCATCTGTATACAAGTCTCGATCAATAGGAAGCTTCTGAAATATGTTGCCTGTCCATGACCTGTCAGGGCTCTGTCAGTGGGTTCATTTGGCTTAGACCACAGGTACACCAAATCTTAAGGAAGAGGTGAGAGAAGGTGAGTGAACACATTTAAATGGTGTGAAAAGGATGGGTCAAGCTCAGAATCTAACCCAAATATGTCATCTAAATGTCCGTGGAGGTCTGAGGAAGTAAAGGAGTGTGCTCAAAATCAGAATGGTATAATAGAATAGGCACTTTAAAGCCAGGCAATTCTGAGTTTGAATCTCAGCTCCTGCCTGAAAAATGAGAATGATGTTGGACTCTCATCAGAAGAGTATGAGAGTTAAACCAATTTACTTAGATCGAATGTACCTTGCAGTAGCAGGCATACATGGGCTCTCATATTTTATGCCTTCAACCACCAGCCAGGTGGCAAAGGAAGCCCAGAAGTCATAGGACAGACTAAGAGGAAATCAGAGTTGGGACTGAGCCTCATTTGTTCTTGGACATTGACTCTAGTTAATGGGTGGAGACCAAAGGGAATGCAAGCCCAATCTGTTCTCTAAGGTAACAGCTTTCACACTTGTGTTACTGAAGGGAAGCTCATCTACTCTGGAGTGATGTGGGAAGAAGTCTGATTTGGTGATATGTGCTGGTCCATGGGCAGACCACAGGGCATGGCATGAGGGCGAGTAGGCACTGACAAGTGGTAGAAGTGAGACTGAATTTATATCAAAGGCATTGCTAGATTCAGGAAATCATGACATTGACTTACTTAAACATCTTACTCTATTACCAGCCCTGAAAGAGTCACTGTGGGAGAAAAAAATGTTGATATCCAAGAAGATGGCCTTCTCAAGTCCTTGGAACTAACTGTAAGGTGCTTATGGGAATGTTGGCTTATAAGAATAACTTCTAGAGTCCTGTGAGTGGCCATTGGGGTTTGGAAATAGTATTTTTGTAGTAAAGAAGCTTCCTGGTGAGGAACAAGCATAGTGAACTGACGTACAAAGTCCATTCAGAGCCAGTTAATAATTCAGGCCTATTGATCTCAAGAACCCTCAGCTCATCTCTGTCCAATGCCATATACACATGTTTACATGCTTCCTCACGGGATGACAAAGTGTCCACAGAGGATGTCACCCTGGCCACAGCCAAACAAAGAATATAGGTTTTTGTTTATTTGTTTTTGATTGACAACATACTGCCCCTTAACCATAATGGAAAGCGAAAGCAAGCCAACAAGAACAAAAGTACAGAAGATTCCTTGATGAATTCATAGTCCCTCATCCATTGATGGATTGAAGGGCTTGGTGAGCACAGCAGGTGACCAATCAATAAACAGATGCTGGCTATTCACTCAGCACAATGCTCTTGTTGATGCTCCCAGACATCCTAATTTATGGGGTGCACTTAAGGCATCAGGGTTTTAGAAAGCTCTTCAACTCACTGAAAAGCTCAACTAACTTGAGGATGGCCACTGAAGTAACCAACATGGTAGAAAAGGGCACTCTTGGCCCAGTTTCTTCTATTCAGTGACAGTTGATGCAATGCTATTAGTAAGGCAGGAAGGGGATAAAAAAGAGCACCTTCTTGTCTGTGAGCATCCTCCTCAAATCACTGCCACATTCATGTCCTTTCCTAAGATGATGGAGGAAGCACTTCTATCTGGTCTTAGCATCACATACCATTGTGCTTCATTTAAGTCATACTTGTATGAAATCAGGTTTCTCAGAAACATGACCAATAGATAGCTTTGAAACTCAGTCTTCTAGAACAATGCCAAGTTGCAACACTGGGATCCATGTAATGATCCAAAGTGCAGAGAGAATTTCTTACAGGACAGTAGAGTCCTCTCCTTAAAAAGTGAATATTGACTAGTATGCCAACAGAACCGCTCACAGGAAACCAGCTAGCTGAATGCATCAGGTTGGGGACAATACAGAGTTGACGTGAGGCCCACCTAGAATTTTTATTCCTGGGACTCAACGACCCAACATGGACATGGGCTTACCAATGGCCTTCAAGAAGTCCCTTATGCAAACTTGGAGTTGATAGCACCTGCCTGCATATGGCAGGCAGGGCTCAGCTTTGGGTAGAACACCTGACATATGACCAATGAAGCATGAAACCTACATATTCATCTGGTTGCATGACCATTTATAGAAGGGAAGCCCTATGATCCCACTTTTCCCCTTTCCAGCCCTGCCTTGGCAGTTGTTCACATTGTGGGTACATAGCAGTTTAGGTAGCAGAGGGCCAGGGGATAGAGCAAGATTATTCTGGAGGCAGACACTCATGAGACTTGCAAAGCTGTCAGGTTCTACATAAGGAAACTCATATTTGGAAACTCCATAGCCAGTTTCCCCTTTGGTTCTCCTGAGTCCCTTTGGAGAAGTCCCTAGAGTATGGTGTCATTAGACCAGATCTTCGAGGAAAAAGATTGATCTGATTTGGGCTTCCTGTCTTTCTCACATATGGATGATTTCAACATTGTAAGACTGGCCAAGCCTGATGAGACCAGGGCATCATCATGCACTCTATAGAGAGGTCAGGCACAGACAACATCTTTTTGAAGGGGCTTCTGGGCTGGGTGATGATGGTGTATCATGATACCTCTTCCATTTCTGCAGGGCATGAGAGGTACAATATCCATGGCTTTTCCAAAAAGTGAAACTCTTTCTTTTACATGTATTCCTTCTGGGTCTTTGAGTCTGACATAAAGGCCAACTCCAGGTGCAGGATGATATTTACAGCATATTCCCCAGTACCTCATATACCTGGCCTGTCTCTCTGTTGTATCCCTTACATGACTCTAAGACCTGGAAGCATACAAGATTTCTGCCCCATGCCATCCTAGCTGCAATTTACACTTGGTTCCATCAGCATCTGACTCTGTCACTCCCTAATGGGCTTGGCCATGACCCAGCCCTTAAAGCCTTCCTATTACCCTGCTGGAACCCTCTCAGACTCTGGATCTCCATTTGACCATTTGGCTGGTACTAGGTCCCTCTTCTTTCACTTAACATGGGATCCAGTAAGACAAGCTCATTTGAAGCTATGTCAAGAATGTGGGAAGTTAGTTTCTGGAGTCTCATGAGGACTTTTGAGGGTTACTGATCAGAGGCCATGAAGGTGCTTTGAGTAGGACTTGCTAAATGTGCTAAGATACCCCTGAGACTCCATAACTGTGGTACGGCCCAGATCAGCTTGGAAGAACAGCTCCAACTTACTTGCTTCTATTTTATTTTTCAATCAACTTCTGCCTGGTTTCTGCTCCTATCACCATACCAAGGCTCTCAGGAACAAGCCACTAACGACCCCCTAGTGATAATCTCATTACTTTCTCTTTTGGATTCTTACCTAGATCCTTCCTTACCTAATAAGCTATTCTTAGCTGTATTTATGTCTTACATTGGGCCTGAGCCACTCAGAGTTCAGAGCCCAAGTCTCCTTGTACCTCACCATGTGACTCCAACAAGATACCTGGTTTTACTCTTTCTTAAAGAAAGATGTGTGCCTGCCTCACAAGATTGTCCTAAAAATCATGAATGACTGTCTATAACAAGTTTACAAACAGGGCTAGGCACAAACTACAAACTCAAAAATACTAGTTAAGGGTTTGGGTTGTCCTAAACTAAAAAGAACACCAGTTGATAGACACAACAGAATGAAGAATTTGAGCTTTGAAAGAGCCAAGCCCGAGCTGGTGCCCGGCAGGGAATGTTTACAAGTATGCAGCTCCAGTGTGGCTGGACTTTATGGGGGGCTGCGGGCCTTTATGTGGAGCGTGGGACGTCCTTCCTACCTGCCTCCAACACTACTAATGATCAAAATGAAGAGCAAGAAAAAGTATCTTCAAGAATACTCATTTTATCTAAATCCAGGACACTGTTCAGATCCTAAACATGGTGTCTATTCTAAAATGGTGTCTTATGAGGAGCCGTGGCACGGCTGGGCTTGGCTTCCCTTGTCCATAGACTTCAATTATGGAGAGGCTAAGCAAATGGAAGGCCCTACATTTTGGTTTGAGGAAGGATCAGGGCAGATTTGAGGTGAGAGGAGAAAGTTAAAAGGACATATTGCCAACACAGCCTTACTGCTACCAGTGTATAAAAGATGAAATTACCCACAATAAAATGGCAGCATAGTCATGGGAAAACAGCTGCTCTGGGGATTTCTAGTGACTTCTTAGTAAGTGTGAATATCCCACACTACTGTCCAGCTTATTTTAGACAGCATCAACATTCCTGTCTCACTGACAGGGTCACATTATTTGTTCTTACAAATCACAGTTACTCAAGCCAGAGAACAAAAAACAGACCAGAAAATCACTTGAAAGTCATTCTCTAAGGTTAAAGATAACCAGGGACTCACTCTCACTCTGATCCTTCCTCAAACCAACCCCCTCCCCCAAAACAAGGTCTTGCATACTCTTAGTTTCTCCATAATTGAGGTTGATGGATAAGGGAAGCCAAGCCCATCTGGCAACAGGGTTGATTAAATGGATCACCAGAAAAGCCAACAAAGTAGACTGACTTCTAGCTCAAGAGCAGATGGTTGGGAAATAATAGGGATATATGGAAGTTCCAAAGGTCACAGTGAGGCATTAACCAAATAAGACAAAGAACAGGAAGCTTGGTGTCATCCCACCATGGTGATGACTCAGAAGACTTGTTGAGGTTGGGAAGTGTGGCTATTAGGTATTAGCAAGGTCATCAATAAGGAACTTGATTGCCCCATGTATTGGCAAATGTTGGTAAGGAAGATAGGACCTGGTGGTGTGTCCTCCAGTAAAGTAGAAAGTGTCTTGAAGACCTACCTATTGAGCCTTATAATGTCTAAGGAGAAAGGTTAGGCATACATAGGAGGGAAGAACACAGAAGCAACAAAGCCAGGAGGTTGGGAAAGTACCCTGCTCATCACCTGACCCTAAGATGCAGTGTAGGAGAGAAAGAATGATCTATAAATGTTTAGAGAGAGCTGATCACAGCACAGCCAAGCAAGTGCCATTCATCAGAGGCGATGGCTGGAGATCAAAGAGTGGCAGAACTATAGGTCAGCTCAGGGTGACTGGCTCTTGTTAGGAGCATCCTGTCTCCTGTTGCTTCTACGGCCTACATGGTCAACAGGTTATGGACTATAGTGGAGTAAAGAAAAATGCTTTATTTTTCTCATTTTGTTTTCCTCCCGAATGCTTGTGAAATTCTTCTCTCCCCTGAATGCCATAATGATTTATAATCCAATCCTGTCTATCGCGTGTCCTAATGACCACAATGTATTCTCCACATGGTGTTCTGTCTATTTTTAAGGAGCCTGCTGGCTATGATATTAATTTCCCTTTCCTCTAAGGCACTTTACAGCCTAGTTGCCCTGATAAAAATCAGGTAGGTAAGAGACTAAAACAAACACCATGCCGTTGCCACTTGCCGCAGACATTCCTGATTTCCAAGAGGCTTTAAAGCTTGGAATCTCAGGGTTTTAGAATGTCAAGATTTTGAAAATATGTTCTCAAACTATTCCCAGAAAAAAATGTTAGTGTCCATGAATCAGCAGAGAGCAGCAGCTAAGAGCATGGGTTCAAGAGTCAGACAGACTTGTGGTCAAACAGGACAAGGGGTCCAACTGGGAGTCATAGAGTCTAGGGTAAAACTCAGGTCTTGCTTCAGTCTTTCATGCCTTGTCATTAAATAAGGGTAATGTCTGACTCTCAGCATTGCCAGGGAGACTAAATGAGATGAAAATGAAAGTTGCCTTCTGTCAAAGGTTGTCAACAAGTCTCATTACTTTTCAATTGGACTTAATGCTCGGATTGCTTTGTTTGGTGCATTTCTCCAGGAAAGATGTCAATAAACTAAGGACACACACACACACAAACAACAGCAAAATAACAATAGTTCATTTCTGATTTCTTTTGCAACTAATTTCACAGTCCTAATTTCAGTGGCTGTCTCTCCTACAGGACACATACATGTGAATGTGTACATATGCATCCTCTCACATATACTAATAGGTTTCATGCAAATTAGCTTTGAATAGAATGAAAGTATGCCATTGACATCATAGCAAGTTTAGGATTTATAGTTAATTGGCAATATACCCAAACTGTCATTTATTAAAAGCATGTTTTTATGCTAACTGATATTGAATTATACAGAAAAAGGTACATTTTATCAAATACTCAGCTCTTCTAATCTTTTTTTTTTTTTTTTTTTTTTTTTTTTTTTTTTTTTTTTTTTTTTTTTTTTTTTTTTAAATTTTATTTTATTTTATTTTTTTAATTTACATTCCAAATCACTTCCCCTTTCCCGTTTCCTCCCTCCCCGAAAGTCCCATAAGCCCCCTTCCCTCCCTCTTTTCTCCGTTCAACCCCCTCTCATTACTCTGTCCTGGCGTTCCCCTACATCCAGTCTTTCCAGGACCAGGGGTCTCTCCTTCCATCTTTTTAGAAATCTATTGATATGCTGATTGTGTCTAGGGTATTCTGAGATTCTGGGTCAATATCCCCTTATCAGTGACTTCATACCATGTGTGATCTTTTGTGATTGGGTTACCTCACTAAGGATGATATTTTCAAGTTCTGACCATTTGCCTAGGAATTTCGTGAATTCATTGTTTTTAATTGCAGAGTAGTATTCCATTGTGTAAATATACCACATCTTCTGAATCCATTCCTCCGTTGAGGGACATCTGGGTTCTTTCCAGGTGGAGTAGCCATCCTAATATCGGATAAAATTGATTTTCAACCCAAAGTCATCAAAAAAGACACAGAAGGACACTACATACTGATCAAGGGAAAAATCCACCATCAAGAACTCTCAATCCTGAATATCTATGCTCCAAATGCAAGGGCACCCTCATTCGTAAAAGAAACTTTACTAAAACTCAAAGCACACATCGCACCGCACACAATAATAGTGGGTGACTTCAACACCCCGCTCTCTGAAATGGATCGTTCAGGAAAGCAGAAACTAAACAGGGACACAGTGAATCTAATTGAAGCCTTGGACCAAATGGAACTAACTGATATATATAGAACATTTCATCCTAGAGCTAAAGAATACACCTTCTTCTCAGCTCCTCATGGTACCTTCTCCAAAATTGACCATATAATTGGTCACAAATCAGACCTCAACAGATACAAGAAGATAGAAATAATCCCATGCCTCCTATCAGATCACTATGGAATAAGGGTGGTCTTCAATGGCAACAAAAACAAAAGAAAACCCACGTACACATGGAGGCTGAACAATGCTCTTCTAATCTTAATATTGTGAATACAGACAGATACATTCCTGGCAAAGAAAGCCAAGAAGCAATTCAGCTTAATCCCTACAAGGCGTCCTCATGAGCAGACATTCCTTAAAACTAGACTGTCCTTAAAACTAGCTCTCCCCCATTCTACCTTTCATCGCTGAAAGCAAGTTGGAGTTTTGCTTGGACTGTTTTACCCACGGAGTTGAGATAGGCTGAGGATAAAAAGGGAAGAGAAGAAACCAAAACAAGGATGACGTGGCACACTTACTGCTGCACACGGGCATCTGGCAAGGTCTCACGAGGGGGAGCCCCGGCAGGTCCCTGCACAGCGTCTCAGCTAGGGGGACTCTTCGGCTTTTGGCAGTCAGCTTTTGACACACTTGCTTTCTTCTCTGGAATCCAACCCCGCAGGTGACAGAGCACTGCAATTAGAGTAGCTAGTTAGACAGCACATGCGCAGGCCAACCTGCAGGGGGCAGCACAGGCCAGCCTGCCGGGGGCAGCACAGGCCAACCTGCAGGGGGCAGCATAAGCCAACCTGCCGGGGGCAGCACAGGCCAGCCTGCCGGGGGCAGCATAGGCCAGCCTGCAGGGGGCAGCATAGGCCAGCCTGCCGAGAGTCACTCAGACTCCAAAGACGATTTTCATTATATAGCTTCTCATCTCAGTTTCTCCACTTTCTTTTCTTTTTCATTAATTTCCCCTTCCTTATTTTCTTTCTTTCTTCAGTCCCTTCTTTCTGAGATTAGCAAGTAACTGAGAGTAATTTGTTGTAGAATTTATGATTTCATGTCTGACGTTAGAAGTGATGCCTACTTTAATTTTTGTGTATAGTGTGTGTGTGTGTGTGTGTGTGTGTGTATAGACGCTCGTGAACGTGCACGCGTGCACATACAGGTGTGTATGTACATGCTTGTGGAAGTCGGAGGTCAAGTGTTTTTCACTGCTGTTCTCCATCTTAGTTTTTATTTTCTCACTGAGCTCAGAATTCACCAATTGGTTAGACAGTTTGGCCAGCAAGCCCTGGGGATACAGCTGTCTCTGCCTTCTCCGTGCTTGCGTTACAAATGGACACCAACACACCTGGCTCTTTTGTAGGTTCAGGAGATCTGACCTAGGTCTTTATGTTTGCATGACAAATCCTTTATCGACTGAGCCCTCCTCAGTCCTCTAATAAACTTTTCACTGTATGATAAGGTAAAACAATAATAAATGCAGAGTGTAAAACAGATATGTAAAATCAATATCACTACAATCCTGTTCATAGTAGCTACAAAAATTAAGTAGTTAACAATACATTTAACCAAAGGTAAAATATTGGCACAATGAAAATTATAAAACATTAATGGAAATCATTGAGATAGATACACAAAAAAACAGAAAGAGAACCCATGATCACAGATCAGAAGAATGAATGTTGTAGAATATGCACATCACCCCAAGCAATCTGTATATCTGAAGTCATTCCTTCAGAATACTAACTTAATGCCATCTCTTTCAAAACGCCTTCACAGGACTATGAAAAATCCTAAAGCTTGTATTAATCAATCAATCAATTAATTAATTAATTAAAATAATAATAGTCAAATCAATCTTGAGAAAATGGAAGGGAAGAGGCCCTGCAGTACCCAGCCCAGCTTCAATATAAACCACAAAGCTCTATAAATCAAAGCGGGACAGAACTAATATCAAAATAAACATAGAGTAAGGGCACAGAATAGAACTAAACCCATGCATCTGCAATCAACTGATTTTCAGCAAAGGTGCTAAGAACATGCACTAGAGAAACACTGGTTTCTTCAGTAAGTGCTGCTGGGGAACGGGCCATCTGCACACAGAGGAATGTACATTAGAGTCCTACTTCTCACAAGCTCCAAAGATACTCAACTCAAAACAGAGGAAAGTGAAAAACCTAAGACCTGAAAGCAGTCATTGAAGACAGAGGAACACACACATCTGTGCGTTGGGATAGACAAGAACTTTTGGATGCACCCCTAAAGGTTCAGGAAGCAGCTTTACAGTCACATGGGACATCATCAAGCTAAAAAGCTTCTGCAAATGATCAAGGGGCACGTGAGTGATTTTCACTATACCACAATGAGATATTACCTTACTCCTGTAGGACAAACTTTCATCAAAAAGGCAAAAGGTAAGAAGTGCTGGTGACGGTGTGGAGAAAAGGGACCCCACCATTCCATTGGTCCACAGGAATATAAATTGATGTACCCATTATGGGAAACAGTATGGAATTTTCTCAAAAAAGTTAAAATAGAACTAGCACATGTTTGGGTGATCCCACCAGTGGGTATTTATCTAGAGGAAATGAAGTCAGTATGTTAAAAAGGAATCTGATTTCCCACGTGTGTGCAGTTACAGCAGCTGAAAGATGAAGAGCATCAGCAATACATGGATAAAGAGACTATGGCGTATTTATATCATGGAGTACATATTCTGACACAGGAACAGGGCCTGTCACCTGTGACAACATGGATGGAAAACTGGAGGTCATTACGTTAAGCAAAATAAACCAGCACAAAATGATAAGAATTCTGTAGCCTGAGGAGTCAGGGCAGGGGCAGAAGAATGAGGAAGGGTTAATAACTAGGTGTGAAGTTACAGGTAGGTAGGAGCAGGAAGTTCTGGTGTGCTATCATCCAGTAGGATGACTGAACATAGCAATAATGGACTGTGCGTTTAATAAAATTAGAATGATTTTTTTTGGTTTTGTCTGAAAGAAATGATATACATTTGAGGAGATAGACATGTTTACCCTGCCTTAAACAGTCCTCCCCCAACCCAACACACACTTCACATTTTATATATTGGTAAGCAAAATAAAATGGGGGGAAATGTATCATTGGATATAATTTGAAAGTCTTCTAAGATCCCTATGCACAGACATGGTCCTTAGAGTGATGCTAATGGGAAGGGGTGGGATCTGAAGGGATCCTTAGGTCCCTGAGAGTACACGCTTAAAAGAGATCTGCAGACCCTTCCTATCTATGCCTCCAGCTCCTGGATTAAGATGTGGCCACTCACCCATACCAGCTTTTCCAACACATTCTCCAGAGGTGAATGATGCACGCCCCAGTGCCTTTGAAGTTACCTAAAGTGTGAGTTACATCTTTTCTTTTCATGAGTTAATTGGTGTATTGCTGTGTTAATGCAAAGCTGACCAGTACAGAAAGACTCCATTCAAGAATGACCCAAACTTCTATTCACAAAATAACATTAATACTCAGTGTGATCACTTCAGGTACCTGCAGTTCTAATCTAAGGCATTCATTAAGTGCAACTTTATTAAGTGCATTAGGGGAAAATTGAAAAAAAAGAGAAGCTGTTGAAGATTTGGTGTTTTTTTTTTAAACCATAATTAATTTCAAAAGGAGTACTCAAGTTACTAGAGAAGATTAAAGAAACATGAAACATGGATAGTTATTTTAATGGCATTTTTATTTTTTAACTTGAAAGAATAACTAGGGCCTTCTGCTAAGCAAGGCAAGAAAGTAAGTCCACTTTGGTTACGGTACCACTTCCTTCTAAATTCCCAGTTTGTCCATTACGTCAACCAGATGATGTCAAGATTTATTTACATTCTGCTCTGCTCTATCAATTGCTGGTTTATTAGTTTTAATTTTATACTCAAATGTTTCACCACTTATTTTCCTTAACAAAACAAAACAAAAACAAAAACAAGGTGATTGAATTCCTAGGGTCTGTGCTTTGAATCAACTTTACAACATTTTGGTCCTCTGGGTTCTTCCAGAAGGCATATCAGATAGTTCTCTGACCTACTCTTGTTGCCTGTTTACATGAAGAGCAACCATTATTGAGTGAATACTCCGTCAATCCGTCCATCCCTCAGATCCTGCTCCATTGTCTCCTTGCGTTGACTACTCATGGCAAATAAGGGGCTTTTCTTATTGTTCTGTTTACCTCTTCTGCTCTTAGACCTGTGGGCTCTTTAGTTAAGATAACACCCACATAGGCTGTCTTCCAGTTTGTATTTTCTTAGCATATAATAGTCCATGATTTGCTCATAAACTTTTATTAATGGAGGTCAACGGTTCCCATTTGATCTCAATATTGAAAACTCTTTTAATAAACGCCAGTGAGACAGTGTGCTTGCCTGCCCCAACAGCCATCAGTGCTTCTAAAAATAATGTCCATCCGGCTTGGTGACTCCTTTTTCAATCATTTCACCACACCTATTCTAGTATGTGTACCATCTCTCTAATCACAGCTTCTTATTTTGTTGTTGTTGCTTGTGAAGCAATCTTTGGTTGTGTTATTTTATTATATATTGCACAATTTTTATTATGTATACTTATTATCAACACACACACACACACACACAATTTAGGGTTGAGTACTCTAAAGTGTCTCTCTCTGTGCACATTGTGAGTCCCTGCGTTATGTGGAGAGCTTTTGGTACCACCTATAGAAATTTGGCAAGTACTCATCACTGGGCTCAAGGAAGTAGGCTCAGATAAGAATATTCACATTTGGGCTAATCAAGGTTCCAGGTGAACCCAGCCAAGGAATGTTTGACTTCCCTTTTGTCTTGGTAATCCTGATAAGCCACCAGACCCAGTGACTTTGTTCATTGCTTTATTTGATTATTACCAGGTGTGATCTCTTTGTTCTTTGCCTTGTTTAATCACGTTGTCTTTAATCAAAGAACTGATCCTATTCTCCGCTAGTACCTAGAATGGTATAAAAGCTGGCTAGGAAAAATTAAAGCCACTTCAGCCTCAGCACTGGCTGAAGTCATGTTGTAATGTTTGTCTAATTGTCTTTTTCTTTTCAGTCCTCACTCCTGCCCTTGAGACCCTGTTGACTGACTGAGCTGGCTTGGTCAGATGGTGCCTCAACATTGGAGCTCAGGTAAGCGGGATACAGTGAAGGACACCGCGGGAAGTGAAGCTCGAGCAAAGGTAGCAAAGGTTAAGGGAAATAAAGAAGATTTGGACCAGCGGTGGATAAACATTGTAAAAAGAGACAAGGTAATGGTTGTTAGGATTCTGTCTAAGATCCACACCACAGTGACCTGGCAACAACCAGGTAGGTCTGGCCCAATATAAAAGGGGCTTCTGGCCCCTCCTTTCTCTTACTCTCTTGCTCTCTTGTTCTCTCTTGCCCTCTTGGGCTCTTCCCTTCCCCTTTCCCTTCCCCCTTCTCTCCACGTGGTCATGGTTGACCTCTACTTCTTTATTCTCTCCCTCTCTCTGCCTTTCTCTGCCTCTACTACCCCCTTAACTCCCCTCCCCATGCCCTAAATAAACTGTATTCTATATTATACCATCATGTGTCTGGTCCCTCAGGGGGAAGGGATGCCTTGACATAGGCCCGCTGAGGCATCCCTCCTTCCCCCCACACCCATAGAACATATTCCCATGCTGCTTTCTCTTTTTGTGATCACAACAATGGTAGAATGTAAATGAAAGGTAAAGGAAAATAAAGTAGATTTGAAATAAACCTTGTAAAAAGGGACAAGGTAATGGTAGAATGTATTTTGTGAATATGTTTAGAGTTATGTTAAAATATAGAGGAGTGAAGATAATATTCATAGATGCTTTTAGTCTTTGGATCCTAATTAGAGATTAGTTTAACCCTGGATATGAGAGAAAGAATGGATTTCAGAAGAGCAGTCTTCTCCCTTGTCCAGGATGGTTTGGCAAAAGAGTAGGAAAATGAACATAAGCTGTTCCAGAGCTCTCCTAGGGACAGGAGGAGGTTGGGAGACATCCTGCCTCCTCTCTAGCTCCTACTGGAGGAATGCTCAGTTCTGGATCTGGGTCCCTGAGGTAGGATATCTGAGTCCTTTTGGCACATCTAATTCTCTTCCCTCTCTGTCTATTGTCTGTCCTTGGCTCACCAATCTGTTTCTGTCAGTTTATGTCTGTGTTTTTGTTTTGTTGTTTGATTGTTACTCTGTTTCATGTTGAAAAGAAAAATGGTTAAAACTTTATCTGCTGGTCATTCACCCCTTGATTTAGTTTTAACTGCTTTAAAAAAGAGAGAGAAAGAAAAAAAAGGGCAGTCTCAATTTGCACAACTAAAAGTGATAAGTTGCCCTGTATCCCTAGCTAGGAGTCAAGCACAGCTGGAGAAGCCCTGCCAGTGGTTTGAAATTACAGCTAGAAAAAGTAAGAAAATCTTGTCTAGTCTAAATATACAAGATGTGTGGGGCCACTCATTTCATGTTTGTTTCTGACTAGTCTTAAATGCTCTGCATGTCTTGGTTATAGATTATTGGCTTATAAGTTATTGGGTATGATTAAAAATTTGTGACATTAGTATCAGAAAGTTGGCTTAAAATTGGTAACTCAGTTGGGTCATTCTAGACAACAGCACATGGCATGAGCCAACCTACAAAAATAGGTCTCTATAGATACCTTAAAATTTGGATAATATTTTATGTAATTCTTGTCCTAGAAACAGACTTATAAAAGATAGGATTTAAAATAATGAGGTATTAAAAGCTGCACTATTATGCATTCATATATAAGAACTGGCAGCCAAATTTTGTAACATGAAAGTAATGCACTTGGTATTGATTTTAGAGAGAATGGATTGTTTACATTGTTAAAAATTAGGTTTTGCTTTCCAAAATTATGGGTTGTACTATAATATTGCAAAAAAAAAGCCTTAAAAATTATACTTAAACTGCTAATGTTCCATTAGCTGAAGTCTACAATTCAATCACAAGCTCAAGATTTTAATTCACCCATATTTATAATTAAGAAGAAATCAAGCAAGTGGAGGCAGCTGCCTTGCGGAAGACTACTATAAACATTTAAATTTGAGTTAATGCAAAGCTCAGAGCAACCTCAACAGAGGCTTGTGTGGCACTCCTTTTGTCTTGCAAACCCTGCCTACAGGAGTTTTTGGGCCCTTGCCTCCAGGGACCTAGAGATTACTTTTAGACCAAAGCAACATAATTATAAAAAGATTACAAATCTATTCAGGTGTTATAGATAATGATTATGCGGGAGAAATAAAAATTAAGGCTGCTTCCCCCCATGGCATTTTAACTGTACTTGCTAACCTTAAAATACTAATTGAAGAAAAAAGTTTTAAAAGATTAATAGACACTGGAACTGATGTATTCACTCACCTCCAAGGGACTGGTTATTCCATTAATCCAAAAACAAAGTTCAAACTTAAATTTATGAAAGGCTAATGTAACTAGGGACTTATGAAGGCATTACAACATAGCTTGCCTACTCTAGCTGCCATTCCATGAAATTCATATAAAATTACTATGGATTTGGAAAATTGTTTTTATACTCTTCCTTTGCATTCTGATGATTGTAAAGGGTCTACTTTTAGTGAGCTTGTAATTTAAAGAACCCATGAAGCAATGTCATTGGAAAGTTTTGCCTCAAGGAATGGCTAATAGTCTTACATTTTGTGAAAATATTTTGTCTCTGCTTCAAGAAGTTAGGATTTTGAGTCTTTCAGTGTATATTATTCATTATATGGAGGGTATTTTATCAGCTGATCTTTCTTACGGAGTTTTATTACAAGTCTTTGCTCTTATAAGATGAGCTTTAAAATTTTGGAGTAGTTGTTGCTCAAGAAAGAATTCAAAGACAATATCCTTTTCAATATTTGGGACCTCAGTTATATCCTAAACAAATTGTGGCACAGAAGATTCATTTAAGAAAAGATAATTTACTTACTTTAGAAAGCTTCTAGGAGATGTTACTTGGCTAAGATTTCACCTTCAGCTCACCACAGGAAGACTTAAGCCTCTGTTTGATATTCTCAAGGGAAAAATAGCTTTGCAGGAAGCTATTGGCCAACAGCAGATACATTAGATCAATTGTTGGCTGTTTGCATTATGACAACTCATGTGCCCTCAGCAATTCTTTGGCAAAAGAGACCATTAATGTGGATTCATCTTTCTTCATCTCCAAGTAAAGTTTTAACATTCTATTATAAAGCTGTTGCTGTGTTAATAAAGAATTGTAGGATAGAATCATGAAAGCATTTTGGAAAGAATGTCTTAAGAACCTGACGAAACATTTATTCCTTATTCCAAACAATTAAATTAGTTATTGCAGAATACTGATATTTGGCCTATTGCATGACAAACTTTTAGGCAAAATTGATAAACATTATCCAAGTTGTTACAATTTGCTTCTATGCATGCTTTTGTATTTCCTGTAAGTTTACATATATAGTCAATAGAGAATGTGCTTACTGTATTTACAGATGGTTCATCTAATGTGATGGTGGCATATGTGATTGAATTACATGTTTATTCTCTTGACTTACTCCTACTTCAGCACAGATAATCGAATCGCTTGCTGTAACCACTGTTTTTGAAATGTTGAAAAATCAAGTTTTTAATTTGTATACTGATAGCCAATATATACCTAATGGTTTGCAATTGCTTGAAATTGTTCTTCTTTTTAGATACTGCTAATTCTCAAATTTTGTAATTATTTATGCAAATACAACTTAATTTAAGAGAACAAACTGTTCCTTACTTTGTAGGGCATTTAAGAGCTCATACTGGATTGCCTGGATCCTTAAGTGAAGGCAGTGCTACTTCAGATTTGTATACCAGGCAGATTATAGGCCTTATACAGGAACAGTTAGCCAAACAATCTCATTCTTTACATCATCAAAATAGTAATAGCTTGAGATAACAATTTGGTATTTCTAGAGTATGTGCACATCAAATTGTAAAGACTTATCTTGAATGACCTCAGTTTTTTCCTGTACCACATAATGGTATTAATCCTCGAGGACTTGTACCAAATCAATTATGGCAAATGGGTGTTAGTCATTTCTGATTTTTGGAAAATTAAAATATGTATATATGACTATTGATACATTCTCAGGCTTTCTTGTTGCAAATGCTTTAACAGGAGAAGCAACTAAAAGTCTAATTACTTATTGCTTACATTGTTTCTCTATGCTGGGTGTTCTACATCAGATTAAAACAGATAATGGAACTGGCTATTATAGTCAAGCATTTGAGATGTTTTGTCAACAATTTAATATTACCCATATTACTGGGATTTCTTATAATCTTCAAGGACAATGTATTGAGAAACAGGTATTGTGGAACTTTAAAGCAATATTTTCATAAAATAAAAAAGGAGGAATTATATCCCCATACACCACTAATTTATTGAAATAATGTACTTTTTATTTTAAATTTTGAAATTTGTATGCCAAGGAACTCTCTGCTGAATGTCTATGGCACCCCACAACTAGGTATACTTATGCCTAGGTGAAATGGAAGGATTCACTTCCTGACATATGGCATGATCCTGATCAGGTATTACTATTGGGAAAAGGGCATATTTGTGTTTTATTCACAGGATGATTAAGGAGTTTGGTAGCTGCCAGAGTGATTGGTGAAACATGCTGGTGCTGGGACAAAGAGTGATGCTGACCTGTGAGCTTGCTGAGTGCCTTGACAATGGTGACTGTGAAGCTATGTTCCTGACCCATCTTTGCTTGCCTATGTCCCAGATTGGAAAGCTGCTTTGCCTCAAGCTTTTAGACCCTGTAGATCAGAGAACATGGAGACTGTGGAAGCTGCCTTCAAATACTTAAGAGAAGGTATAATGACTCATATATTTTCTTTAATGTGACCAGTTATTCTGATTCAATCATGGGTTAGTCTGGAAATCAATCCAATATTGGAAAAAAGAAAATGACAGTCTTCATTTGGAAGGCTGGTTCTGGACATTTTCAGAGACATATTTGAAAATTGATAGCTGCCTTGTATGAAGTTATGTTTGCAGTGGATAAAATTGAAACAGTATCTAAATTTCAGACAAGTGTTAATGCATGTGTTAAGGCTCGTAATCTTTTATTAATCGGTCATGTTCAAATTACTTTTGTTTCTTCTATGATATATTCAAAGTAAGTTGTGTCTATTTTACACTTTCTAATTTTGTTAATGTGTTGAAAACTGGCATGTCTGTTATAGTGGTTTATCAACTAGCTTTTGTTTTATTGCCTGTATTACAGGAACTTGGCATTCTGAAAAAAGCTTGCAAGTACTAGAAGTGAGTCAGGCTTCAAGCAGAAGCAAGAGGGTAGTGGGCTTGATTATTGCTGACATAACTTTTGCAATTGCTTTGTCACAAGAAGTTAAGTCAGCTACTTTTTTTAATCATTTAGTAAAAAATGTTACTAATGCTCTGAGTATTCAAGAGGATTTAGAGAGATACTTGGAACAGCAAATTGATGCTCTTTATGATACTATTCAAATTATTGGAGAGGAAGCCTTCTCGAGTGCCATGCTAAATACCAATGGATTTGTGTCACTTCTAAAGTTTACAATGATTTACTATAATTGGGAAAAAGTTCAAAGACACTTGCAAGGCATTTGGCATAATTCTAACACCTCTCTGGATGTTCTAACTTTGCATACTGAGATTATGAATTTAAAGAATGCTGCTCCACTGAGTTTTGATGATATAGATATTGCTGACAAAATTATTCATGGCTTAAAGTCAGTATTTCCATTTTGGTCATACTTCAAGAAAGGCTCATACAGCTTGATCATATTATCTCTTCTTACCCTGGGAATACTTCTATTCCTGCCCATTGTGATAAAACTTGCCTTTAACAACATCAATATGTTGGCAGCCAGAATACATGGCTTGAAACTAAAAATGAACCCCCATACAGAGTTTTTAATTTAACAGACTGTTAGTCAATGACAGGTAAGTTTCTGTACAGTGCTTTACCAATCTAAAACAGAATAGCATTGCTTTTGAAAATGCTAATTCCAAGATGGGTAAGGAAGGCATTTTTGTCAGAACAACCTAAGACAGATGCAGTCTTGTTTATGTAATAAAAAAGGGGGAAATGTGGAGAGCTTTTGGTACTGCTTATAGAAATTTGACAAGTACTTTTCACTGGGCTCAAGGAAGTAGGTTCAGGTAAGAATTCACATTTGGGCTATTGCAAGGTTCAAGATGAACACATCCAAGGAATGTGTGACTTCCCTTTTGTCTTGGTAATCCTGATAAACCACCAGACCCAGGGACTTTGTTCATTGCTTTGATTGATTACTACCAGGTATAATCACTTTGTTCTTTGCCTTGTTTAGTCACTTTGTCTTTGATCAAAAAACTGATCCTATTCTCTGTTAGTGCCTAGAATGGTATAAAACCTGGCTGGGAAAAATTAAAGCCATTTCAGCCTCAGCACTGACTGAAGTCATGTTGTAATGTTTGTCTAATTGTCTTTTTCTTTTCAGTCCTCACTCCTGCCCTTGAGACTCTGTTAACTGACTGAGCTGGCTTGGTCAGTGTTAGCTACCATCTACTGCAAGAAGAAGTTTCTCTAATAAGGGTTGGGGGGGCACTGATCTGTGGATATAACAATATGTCACTATATGTTTCTTTAGCAGAATAACAGTAGTAGGTTTTTCAATAAGGCCCATCACTATCTATTGTCAGTTTTTGGCAACTTTAGTCATAACAAATATGAGTTCCATCTCATGGACTGGACCTTGAATTCAAAAAAAAGTGGTTGGTTACTCTCATGAGTTTTGTCCTACTATTTGTACCACTATACCTTGCCAGTAGGTCTCTGGTGTAAGTCACAAGGTTTGTAGGAAGATGACATCCATGATCACTGTTCTTCTTTGGTAGCAAGCAAAGTACATTCCAGCATCATGAATGCTAGCCAGTAGGCGGTGAAGCTTCTAGCTGGGTACCAGCTCAATTTCTCCATGTTCAGTGACATAATTATCTTCAGTAGTAGGACTTATCATGAGGTTATAGAAACTAACCAATAGCCTTGACAATAGAATGTGATGCTTGGGGAGGTGCCTTTGAGATCCCTTTGGCACTGGAGATTTTATGTGGTGATGTATGATCTTTAGTCTGGGCATTGTCTTACCCATTATATATGCTGATTCCACTTAAATTTCTTTTATGCATGTATTAGCATACACAAAACAAACTCTATGGATTTTTATTTTGTGTTATTTTTGTTTTTGTTTTAGAGGAGATAGATGGAGGGAGGGAGGGATGAAGTGAGGGAGGGAGGGAGGGAGAGAGAGAGAGAGAACATGGAGTTAGGGAGGAGGTAGAATCTGGGAAGGGAAGAGGGAAGGAAATAATACAATCAATACATTGTATAAAATATTTTAAGTAAAAAGTTAAGTTAACAAGCATTTTCAAAATAGGTTTTATTTTTGGCCCCTCCTTGTCTGTTTCCATTGTCTTTCCATCTCTTTCTATTCTCTTCTGATCACCATGAAATCTAAGCCCTCACTTTTAAGCCATTTTTCCCTGAATCTAAAAACGGTGACTTCTTTGGGAATGCAAAACCTGCTTTTTTTTTTCATTTGTCACATATAGCTTTTATTATGCTTAAATATGTTCCTAACATTCTTTTTTTTATTTTCTAAGTTTTTTTATTTACATTCCAAATCATTTCCCCTTTCCTGTTTCCCCCCTCCTGAAAGTCCCATAAGCCCCCTTCCCTCCCTCTGTTCCCCATTCAACCCCCTCTCGCTTCTCTGTCCTGACATTCCCCTACATCCAGTCTTTCCAGGACCAGGGGGTCTCTCCTTCTATCTTCTTGGAAATCTATTGATATGTGAATTGTGTCTTGGGTATTCCGAGATTCTGGGTTAATATCCCCTTATCAGTGACTGCATATCATGTGTGTTCTTTTGTGATTGGGTTACCTCATTATGCTTGTCCTTCTCTATGGGGAGTGCCTTATCCGGTGGCTTGTGTGACTCTGCTTGGGATGGTTCCCTGCACCCTGAGTCTTCCTATTTCCAGTCTTCATGGTTGTGTTAATGTACACATTCATGCTGCTGCTTTGAAAGCATCCATCTGTAGATGGACAGAACAAACATAGAGGATGAGCTAACACAGTTCCCATGGCTTGTCATCAAGACCCTACCATCAAATCATTTATTTTCTTTACCCACAACTCCATTCAGGTTGACATCATTTGATTGGTTGCTGGCACTAGGAAAGGAGGTTTTGGATCACAGAATGCTGTAATAATTCAGCTATTGGTGCCTCCATTTCTCCCTTCACACCATCTCATCTTTGGCATCCTTCCTCTAAAAGGAGGTATATAAATGTGGTCTCTCCTCCAGCTCTTGCTCCTCCACAGTTCTTCAGGGAAAGTTCCAACTCCCATGGTTAACACATGGTCCTTAGTCTACTATCTCTGTAATTAAAGAACTTTGAACAGGCCTTCGAGGTTGGCTACACTCAGGCCTGTGGAAATCTGTATCCCTCTTGGTACCCAAGGAAATATCATCACTCAACTTTCCTTCTCAATTTGATCCACATTTTTATGGTGTCTGGCAGGTGTGTTTTGTACTTATAATTTGGAATTGCAGCCATTTCACTGTTCATTGACAACAGAGTTTCTATCTTATTATTCTCCTTCTGACTTGTTGTTTATGAATTTCAAAGAGGAGTGATTTTTTTTAAAAAAAATGCCATTACTGTCATGCTTAAAAGAAAATATACACCTAAAATTTCCATATAATAAATGTAAGCATCAACTTTTTCTTAATTACCACTGAACCAATTTTGTTTACACAACATGGTAGTAAAACAACTATCAAACTTTTTTCATGAGACATCTCTAATGATGGAGGTAAGTCTGATACTCTTCCTAACTCCCTTTTATATGGCAGAATCATTCGTAATTCCCTTTATTGGATAGAAGACTTACAGAATGTTCAGAACTGTGGGAGAGGTGAAATATTTTGGGTTTTTGATTATCACAGATAATGCCTCAACCCTGTGATGAAACATCAGTGATTTCAGTGAAAATGTTGGCAGATTCCCTAGGAAGACCTTTCAGTAATAACATGCCCTAAATTCTTGCATCTCTGCAAATGTTCATCTAAGGTCTTTCAATTCAAAGGTCAGTTGGGCAGGGTATAAAATTCTTCACTCACATTAATCTTAATTATGCTACTCCTTTGTTTTCCAGTACAGAGTATTATTGCTAAGATATCTGATGCTAGTACAGTCTTCTTTCTTTAATAAACAACTTGATCCTCTTGTCCAGGTGCAAAAAGTCACATACCATTTTTTATCTTTATAGTGGAGTAATTTTAGTAAGATCTGTCTTAATAATGATTATTTCTAGTTTTTGTCATTATACTCAGGTTTCCCAGGTATAGGGCGTACTCCTTCAATGTGGCAATTTAAGCCTTTTATTTTGTTCTATCCTATTATTAGGTGATTTTCTTAGATGGTGATTTATACTCATTAGATTATTTCCCCTTTACTTGTCATATTTATCATTTTTATTTCTGTTTGATTCTTTGCACATATAGTTAATTATATTATCTATGTCTAGTCATTCCTGAGTTCTTTATAGTTAAGAATAAATTTTGAAAGAAACTCACACTTAGTTTTCTAATTCTTTCCTGAAGCCTGTTTGCTATATTTTTACACTACTCTATTTGTATTTATCTCCTTTGTTAGATTTTATATTTCAATTTATTTCTGTAGTTTTCTTAGTTTCTTTCATCTCATTTTGTAGCTTTAAGTTATATTTTCATATTATTCAAGGACAAGAATTTGATTATGCTGGTGTGCTAATCCTATTGCCTATTAGTGATCCTTGCAGTTTGCTGATGCTCCCATATACATCAATAGTTAGCCCTCTGTGCTTTTAGAGAATAGAAGTATAAGTCAATAAGAAGTATAAGAATATTTCAGAATGTTTATTATCTTCATGGTGTGGACTCCTTCTGGCCTCTGGTGTTAAAATATATCCCACAATTTAGCTGCAGTTTTGAGGTTGTTTTCTCTAGATGTTCCCAAGGAAATGAACATTTGCTTTTCCTTCATCCCATGTCATCCTCCTTCCAGATGTGAATTTCTAGCATATTTTCTGAAGGTCCATGTGGTCATTCTTCATTCACACACTTCTGTTGGGTTTATTGGTCTCTACTCACTTTACTCTAATCAGATTAGGATCATTTCTTTGGCTGGGTATGTGTTGCTGGTTTCCATACTCAGTGGCTCTTGGCCCTACATCTATCTCTACCTTCTCACCACCTGGGGGTCATTTGTAGTTTCTGCTATTTAGTTTGGTTTGGACTTTGCCCCTTGTGTTGCTTACATGAAAATTACATCTGTCCCTTTCCATTTGCAATCCTTATTGTTTTATTTTTATTTCATGTTCTTTTCTTAAAATGAGGGACTAGAGGCCATTAAAGATCAGTGCTGCTACCATAAACTTGCTTCTTTAGAAGCCTATTAATTACTTTAAAGGAACTGTTGAAAATATACATTTAGACATTTGGTGCCCATCATCTATGACTGAAACTACCACTTAAATGTTGATGATTCCTACATTCACTACTTTGGCAAAAATCCCTCCTAAGCTGCAATTATTTTCAAGGCCTTTAAGGACCCCCAAGCTGTATGTGTTTCAAAATGAAACCTATTTTCTCCTCTTACCTTTTCTCAGAAGGTGATTCTTCTGAGTCTTTTTTTTTTCTTTCCCTAGCTAACTTTAAGATCAGTATCCATTAGGTCCCCTAGGACAGAAATATAGAACTTCTCTCTTTTTTGCTCATTCACTGTCAAGCTAATGATCAAATGTGTCAGTTATGTTCCTCAAGACTCTTTCAAAACTGTACTTAAAATATTTTCATTAATTTGTTGAGAATTTCATTCAATGTATTTTAATCATGTGTACACCCAAATCTTCCCATTAACTCCTCCCAGCCTAAAACTGTCACTTCATATTCACTTGCCATTATTGTGGCATTTACATAGACATTTCCAGTTATACTAGTTTTAATTGTATTCGAGCTGTACATAGAATTATCTATTTACACAGAAGTGAATCATTTCTTATTAACAAGAAAAACATTGGCTATTCTTCTCTATGCCAACAGATTCACTATTTCCCAGTTGTCCAGATCTAACCTCTAGCTTCTGTAGCTTCTCTTTCCCCCATGTCTTCTTGCTCTAACACATGATCCAGGCTGCCACATTATATTTTAGCTTCTAAATATTCAAATACTTCTGCCAAACTTTTGAGGACCATGGGGATACATATGAATAATTTAAATCCTTTCCTATTGGTTACAGCCTCAACTTTCCATCTCACTTCCCATCACTTCCTTAATACATTCCATTCTCAAGCCCCATGAGACTCATGATCTTGAAAGTATCACACACTACCTAGAATACCCTTTGGTCTCATTCCACAGAGTTGCTCTCATTTCCTCAAACTAAATATTAAACCCACATAGTTTCCTAGGACTGAAGTAGGAAGAAAGACTTCTCCATTCACCATAGTTATATACATATGATAACTATATTGGACCCCCCTACATGACTATGAGCAGTATTTCATCTATGAGCCTTCTTAAAGTGAGTTTACTTAGACTGTGCTCTTTGTTGTCTCTCATTCTTGGTGCTTCGAGCTATCAATATAACAGCATTCATTAAATGTCTGTTGTTTGAGGTACCAAACATGTAAGGCTATGGAAATACAACTACTCAATTTAGAATGAGCAATTATAAGCTATTACTTATCATAGTATAAATAGTTTTTTGTTTTTTCTTTTTTTATTAGATATATTCTTTATTTACATTTCAAATGATTTCCCCTTTCCTGGTTCAACAAATGGTGCTGGTTCAACTGGAGGTCAGCATGCAGAAGAATGCAAATCGACCCATTCTTATCTCCTTTACTAAGCTCACGTCCAAGTGGATCAAGGACCTCCACATAAAACCAAACTCACTGAAACTAATAAAAAAGAAGAGCCTTGAGCACATGGGCACAGGGGAAATTTTCCTGAACAGAACACCAATAGCTTATGCTCTAAGATCAAGAATTGACAAATGTGACCTCATAAAAATCACAAAGTTTCTGTAAGGCAAAGGACACTGTCAATCAGACAAAATGGCAACCAACAAATTGGGAAAAGATCTTTACCAACCCTACATCCGACAGAGGGCTAATATCCAATATATACATACTATAAATAGTTAACAGATGTGGGTCAAGGCCAATATATCTGTAGAATAACACAGATAGAATGATCTGAATCCAGGTATCATGTATTTCCTTGGCTCTACCAAATACCAATAATAAAGGTAAAGATTAAAAATGTAAAGGAGAAGCCCAATCAAGTTTCTTGGTCTTTGTAATAAAGAATCAGGAAGTCTGAGGCAGGGTGAGATATTGCTCAGTGGTTAAGAGTGCATAGTGCTCTTGTTGAGGGCACACGTTCCATTCCCAGTGACCATGTTAGATAGTTCACTGATGCCTGTAACTCCAATCCAGGGATATATGACATCTCTGACTTTATACACACCTGCATGCATGTGGGCATGCATACACACACACACACACACACACACACACACACACACACACCACTTACACTTAAATTGTACTTGAAATTTTTGAAATAATAAAACAATTCAGAAATTGAAACTTCTTGAGGTCAAATCTATTTTAAGTATGAGCTGAAGGTTTTTACCATAAGATTGCGTACCTATACATATGACTGTGAAAGAAATATAAACACACACAAAGACACACACACACACAGTGGGGATGAGTGATTGAGAAAGAGCGAGTGAACACTTTTCATGCACTTACCAGGTTCACAAACAGCTGAGTGACCATGCCTTGGCTTTGTGCCAGTTTCCCTTACTAGTGCTGGTCTGAGTTCTTCAGGAAATATTTAGCAGTTGAAACAAAGAAGGAGCAGAGCAGAAGATGTTGTGTGTGGCCCTTACCTTTGACCAGTCTCCAGCAGTCAGCTGTGGGGGGCAGTCTGTCCGGGCACAGGATTTATGAGAAGATGCCTTGGGTCCTTGGCACAGTTCATCCGACAAATTCAAGAAGCTGCCATCAGTTAACAGCTGCCGACAGGTGACTCTCCGGTTCTGAGTTCCCCCACCACATGTCCTGGAACACTAAGAGAGAGTGAAGCAGGAGGCTTACTTTCTGTTAATGCAAAGCAGGGTCACCACTATTGGCACAGGTGGAATGGGTCATGGTTTGCCAGGCTGCTGTACCTGTTGCCACTCTTCGACATGCCAGCTGGGAGGGCAATCGAACTGATTGCATGCTCGTAAAGCATGAGGCTTGTCCTCTCTGCATTCCTCCGGAGGGGCTGGGGATTCCTCAGGATATAGGCAGTATACATCTCGTGTCTGGATTCCAACACCACAGGTAGCTGAACAGGCTCCCCAAGGGCCCATGTGCCATCTGTATCAAAAGTCACGTGGGGAAAAAGGCAAAAACAACTGAGGAAAGGTGAACCTCCCAACAAGGCAAAATATAACAAACACAAGTGATCTCAAGCTTCTTCCCTCTCTCTCTCTTTTTTTTTTTTTGGTTTTTTGAGACAGGGTTTCTCTGTGTAGCCCTGGCTGTCCTGGAACTCACTGTGTAGACCAGGCTGGCCTCGAATTCAGAAATCCTCCTGCCTCTGACTCCCAAGTGCTGGAATTAAAGGCGTGCGCCACCATGTGGGATGGCTCAGTGGTTAAGAACAATCTCAAGCTTTTTGCTGGAGCTCAACCAGTGGTTCTCAACCTGTGGGTCACGACCCCCCTGGGATCCCATATCAGATATTTACATCACAGTTCATAATAATACCAAAATTACAGCTGTGAAGTAGCAACAAAATAAATTTTTGTTGGGGGGGGGCTGGGCCACTACACCACGAGGAACTTTATTAAAGGACCACAGTGTTGGAAAGGCTGAGAACCACTGTTCTCAACCTTATTATTGTGTATAGGTTCCAAACTGTGGTATCTCCATGAATATATATATATATATATATATATATATATATATATATATATATATATAATTAATACAGAGAAACATGACATTTAAAGGGTAGGCATGCCAAGGAAGGGGTTAAAGATCTCACTTGTTTGGCACAACCCTGAATGACTGACAGGGGGTAGATTGCTTTCCCCACCCTGCCCTAACACCATCCATCAAAACTAAACCTTGACATGGTTTAGAGTCCCAAGGCAAAGATGATTTACAGAGGCACCAAAAGAGATTTTTAAAATGCTTACAAACACATTTCAGAAAGTCTTCAGGGCACCTGGATTCATTATTTGTAATATCCTTGAGAAAATTCCTTTATGTTAGGGTTGGATTTACAGCACATATATATAAAGTGACTCCTTTCTAATAAGAAAAATCAAGTTTCCTAGGGAAACAGCTGGAAAAATGAAAACTACAGCAGCAGCATTCGATTCATATTTCCAAGTTACTTCACTGAAGATCCTGGCAGCCTACACCCCCACTCGAAGCTTACACTCCCCATTTCCTGAAGGACTGGAAAATACCATTTTTAAAAGTCTTTGCCCCATCTTATTAGAGAGACGTTGGATATTATGATTATTTTACTTGTGTATATTTGATTTTTTAGGGAATACAAATTACTAACTAGTTACCACAGAGATACGTCAAGAGCGAGAAATTTTAAAATGCTACAAACATACCGTAAAACGATGCTCCTCGAGCATGTTTTGCAAGCAAAACAGAAAAATAATGAATTTCACAAAGCAAAATAAGATCATAAAGTTTTAAGCACCGAGGGGCAAGCCTGCTCACCACTCAATGCAGCAGCAGCAGTGGTCATGCTGAAGTGGACATACAGTAATTACACCCAGGACATGTGTGAGTCATTGCAGTGAACCAAAAACCTCTCCTGTGTCAGAGAAGCACACAGCCGCCAAGCTCTGAGGAACAGTATTTCTGTTTTGTTTTATTTTGTTTTGTTTTTCCTGACTTTTATTATGTTCATTCATCATATAGGTATTTATTACTAGAGGAAAACGAGTTCACTCAAAATAAATACTTAAAAGTAATTTTCAATTTTCTCACTTCTAATGTTTCTATAATAAACATTTTGCTTTTTGAGGGGGATGAAAAATGAAACAATAGTATCCATGACATGATACAAAGGACAAAAGATTTATGAAAGGAAGTTTGTTAGTGAAGAACTAATAGTTCAATCACAGTAGAATAAAAAGCAGGTTGCAATGTCCGTGTGTTAGCGGTTTGGTCCCCAGCTTGGCACTCTTAACAGGTCGTGGAATCTTTAAGGGATGGAGCCACTGGGACAGGTCTTTGGAGGGGTGGTGTGACTCCAGGCCCCATCCTCTATTTCTGTTGCCGACATCCTCACTCCCATCTGAGACTTCAAGAGTCATTAGGGTTCATTCTGACTCACAGTTTCAGTGGTTTGAGCTCTTGGGTTTTGGCGCCATTTGTTTCTGAGCATGCAGACAGTAGAAGATGCTCATTCACGGTGGACAGGAAGTGATGATGAGCACCAACATATCTTCCGGAACTCGTCTCTATCTTCATTGACTCTGTTTCTAGCTTTCTAGTTGTTTCTTTGTAACATCCACCTATTCTTCATCCACTTGTGTCTATTTCTGTTTCATGATTTCTGGTTATTTATATGGGTAATAGCAATTAATTTCTAGCTTCAAACATGCTAATAACTTCAGTCTTTTTCAGCTTGCTTTTGAATTTTAATCTCTCCTGGAGTAAGTTCTTCTTCCAGATGTTGAGTCTGTTGACTATTTTTGCTAGTATCATATTGCCTCTTGTGCTTTGGAATTTCAACTTTTGGGTGCATTCTGAAGAAAGTAGGAGATTCTCTCTTTATTTTCATCTTCTACCCTCTTCTCTACCCTCCTTTCTCCGTTCTCTGTCCCATATGAACTGAACTTTCATTTGCTGAACTAAACTGGAGCCTCAAGTCTGCAAAGAGATGCCACAGGGCCTGCCTTCTCTTTCTATGCTCCTTTGCAAGCTTGCATCGATCTTTTATTGGGTTGCTATGGATATATCATTTCAATTTCTCCCTTTTATATCAGATGTGCCAATGGGCTGTTTTTAGAGCAAATCATGAGGCTCCAATACTATTTTAACTGGAAGTTAATCATACCTAAGTATCTGCCTCCTTGGATATGAGAAAAGTCTACAAATTACACACCCGCACGCAGACACACACACATGATATTTTGTTGGCATGACTACATATCTAATTATTTAGGAAATGTCTGTTTCACTATTAAGATTATTCAGCCTAAACTTGTAAACATTATTAGGAATGACTTCAGCATGAATATCTTCCAAAAGTATGCAACTAGAAAAATCAATTACAGTTCCAATAGACAGGAGATGGAACTACATTTATCCAAAAAGGGAGCAACAGGTTGTGTGTGTGTGTGTGTGTGTGTGCTCATACATATTTTAATTTAATAAATGAGTAACAGATTGATGCAAAACCATATCACTTTTGTCTGCTGCTTCTCTACTTCCCTCTCCTGAGGTGCTGACTCTTGATAGAAGAGAAGGCTGTCTTCAGACCATTATATAACTCTGTGTTTTTCTAAAAACTTCGGGCTCTCTCCTAGAAAAAGCAAACTCTGTGAAATAGCAATCATGCAGCAGTTATAGGACAGGGCAGGGGAAGCAACTTCACAAGAGCAAATAAGCACACAACCACACAACACCCTCCCCCCCCCCCCCGGACACCTCTGGCTAATACATCAAGTGCGATTGCTTTAGGGTAAATAAAGATCCACTGACTGTCCACCCCAGTCTCAGTGGTAAGTTTCACCCTGGGGTGATATTTTACTGCTATTGCCCTTGGAGTCTGTAAATATTTATATGGAAAATATTATGCAACCCTCTGTTCCTGTTATTCCTACACCACTGGTTTCTAGAACCTAAAACATTTTTGTAAACTTACCTTTATTTTGGCATAGAACTTTTGCCTCCCCTGGGTTTTCTCCAACATAACTCTCAATCTTTGAAAAGATTATTAAAGTCACAATGAGGGACAATATTTCCTTTTTTATAAAAACAGACTCTTAATTTTGCAGGTTCGCCAAGCATATTGTTTGCTCCATTCTCGCTAGCATGGCAGCTCCGTGGCATGCATTGCTGAGGGTGGGGTGAGTAAGAACTCTGGCTAAGACAGTGAGGCCTGCTGTGCTTGGGGAACAGATGCAGGAACACAACAGCAAACGTCCCTCAGCAGCCTTAAAAATCACCTTCCAGATTAGCTGTCAAGTCTTCTGTGGTTTGGTGATCTAATGAAGAAGGACACTATAAACTAAATTCATCCTGCTTGAATTTCATGAATGGTCCTGCCAAAGATTGTCATTCTTCACCAAATCTGACTCTGTCACCCCACAGACAGTGCCCAGCTTTGGATGGTGTGATAGTTTATATATGCTGGGCCCAGGGAGTGGCACTATTAGGAGGTGTGGCCTAGTTGGAGTAGTTGTGTCACTGTGGATGTGGGCTTAAATCCCTCACCCTAGCTGCCTACAAGTTAGTCTTCCACTAGCAGCCTTGAGATGAAGATGTAGAACTCTTGGCTCCTCCTGAACCATGCCTGCCTGGATGATCACATGTTCCTGCCTTGATGATAATGAACCTATAAGCCAGCCCCAATTAAATGATGTCTTTCATAAAAGTTGCCTTGGTCATGGTATCTGTTCACAGCAGTAAACCCCTAACTAAGATAGATGGCTTAATTTAATGAGTTACTTGACCATGGTGAGAATGTGATTCGCTGTCAGCACATCCTGCATTTCCCGAATTTGAATGATTCTTTAGGTCAATAAGAAACAGTCTGACACTTTTGATGCTGTGTGTGTGTGTGTGTGTGTGTGTGTGCCCATGCATGTGTTGATCAGCTCCTTAAGTCCCATGATCACAGAAGGGCACTGTCACTAAACTCTGATGGCTACCAGTTAGGATGTTTTTAACTTACTGAGTGAGGGTTTCAAAGGAATTAACCACACTTTAAGCTGAGGAGAATAGGGAAAAAAAACTCACAGGAGGCCATCAATCAATGCAAGATGTGAGTGAGCAAAATGCAACTTGAAACCATCAGCCCCAAAAAGATTGCATGGAGCCAAGGGTGTAGTTTTGGGTAAGAGTCTTGCCTGGTATTTATGAGGTTCTGGGTTCCATTCCCAGCAACCCAGAGGGAAAAGAAAAGAATACTGGAGATCGAGAGTCTTTGATAATCCCAAAATCTAATACTGTTTTCATTTAAGAGATTCTCTAATTCAAATCCCTGAGAAACAGAAATGCCACCCACTCTCTATCTCCTATGTCCCCATCCATTTTCATTTTTCTTGATATAATCAATAGTTCCTCTTTCTGAGGTATCTGAGGTCAGTTTCCTGTTCACGTTCTGTTGACCTTCATTTGGCCAACGAGAAATGAGTCAGTGGCTCCTTTTAAGGGAGAGAAATAACTGATATCCTGGTAGAGAAAGACTCAGTATGAGCAAAGGTTCAGAACCTTTGAGGGAGTATGAGCCAGCACGGGTCATAGTGAGGAACAGAGTGTAGCTCCAAAGCAAATTCCTCAGGGTGCATGTGTGTGTGTGTGTGTGTGTTTAGGGCAGTGGTCATAGAAGATGTGATTCAAGGGTTAGAGTGAGGGTCACAAAATTTTTATGGTACTGAGTTGCACTGCAACCCCTCCCCCTCCCAAAGATGCTGAAATTACATAATTTCTAGCATCTGTAATGGAGAATTTATTTGCAAATAGTTTTTGCAGATGGTTAAGTTCAGGGGTGGTCATTAGGCCTGAGACAACCTGAGTGGTGTCTTATGGGAGGGAGAAGTCTGGACACAGACATGCTGAGGAAAGGAGATACGAAACCACAGGAAGAATGTTCTTCACGAGCCACAGACTGCTGGAGGCTGTGAGCAAGGAGAGAGGCCTGGAAATGATTCTCCTTCCCAGCCCTGCCCTCAGAAGGACCCAACGCTGCTGACTCTGTGGTTTTGAACCTCACATCCAGATCTGAGAGATGATAAATTTCTGTTCTTCCAGCCTACTGCGCTTTGTTAAGGCAGCCCCAGGAATCTAAGCCTATGCCAAGAAGAGAAAGTGGACTTAAGTGCCCAGGTAAAAGAAAGTCAATCAGCGGACTCCATATGAGGAAGTCATACTGTAGTCACCCTACAAGTTAGAGAGAACTCTCTCAACCCTTCTGCCCTTGCTGAGGACCTGAGTTCAGTTCCCAACGCTGACTTTAGTTCCTAAAACCTACATCGGCCAACGTAAAACTATCTGCAGCTCCAGTTCTGGGGGATCTGACACCCTCTTCTGATCTCTCAACAATCTACATACATACAAACAGATATATCACTTTTAAAGAATAAAGTGAAGAATTTTGTCAATGTTCTGAGGCATTCTTTCAACCTGTGGTAATGTAATTGCTCTCATGGGATGTGCTTTCAGGCTGTGGAACATGCTGTTTTTCTTGGTTTTATTGGTGCCTAGTCTACTTTTCCCATATCTTCCCTTTCAGTGTCCTGGTCTAGAAACAGTGAACAGAGCTCTGGTGAAAACTAGCTTCATGGCAATTTGAGGTGACGTATAGAGAGAATGTACCCCAGTGTCTTGGGTTGTCTTTTCTTCTCTTCTCTTCTTTTGACTTGTCTCAGTTAGTGGCTATGAGAATTTCATGGTTCATCATTCTGGAGTCAGCATTTAAAATCTGCACAAATCTAGACCATTTCTTTTATAGCTATCTTTCCACAGAGAGAAAGTGTATGCTGGCTGATGTAGAGAGAAGCGATGGCAGGCAGCAAGGGCTGGAAACGAAGAGATTGGCTCCACTAGGAGCAGCTTCCTTTTTGTGGTTTGGAAAAGACAGAGTTTGGACTAGATAGTACTTAATGAGAAATCTCCATTCCTGTGTTTGACTTTGTATCATGCAATTTATTTACTGTGTGTTCTTGGGCAAGTTACCAACAACCTAAGAATCCATAATTCTGTTCTCATACTCAGAAACCAAGGTTATTTATATGATACATATTCATTACCACATCTCTAAATGGATGTGAAGTTATGGACTAAAGTAGCAGAGAAATTTACGATATAGCACAGAGAGTAGCTACAAATTCATCCCACTGCTTAGCATGTTTAAAGCCCATAGAAGATATCTGTATGTGCTGTGAGATCCTCAGGATCCCTCTACTGAGATCTGATGAGCACAGTATAGAAAGCAGGGCTATGCTCTGAGCAGTTCTGGAAAACACTACAGAAATGGAATTATCTTTATGACTATAGATACAGTAGCACACTCAACTGTATTCATGAAGAATAACATTTTTTGTCTATACATAGTAAAAGGCCAATGATGTCCCTGTGAGTTCACAGAAAGTCCTAGCTTTTCCAAAAATATTTGACCCAGATTTCAATATTAGAATGAGAAGAAAACTAAGAAACCTGGAAAAGTTGCTTGGTTCACTAAGGTACACCCACTTAGTACCAAGCATTATTCCTATGAATGGCTTTTTCCACTCGGATTCACACCCCACACTACTCCAAATAAAGTCATCCTTTGTATCTGCATCAAGTATTCCAAGACAACCTCCTTCCCTAGAAGACACTGAAATCCACAATTTCCCAAGTCTCTTATATAAAATGGTGTTACCTTTGTATGCCTGCTCGCTCTCTGATGTACTTTAAGTCATCTCTAGGTTACCCACAGTACTTGGTACAATGTGAACACTGTGTCAAGAACTGCTCTGTTACATTACTTGGGAAATAGTGACAAGAAATAAGGAGTCTAGTGCATTGGTTTGCTTTTCTGTTGCTATGTTAAACACCATAGTCAATAGCAACTTGGCAAGGAAAGGGTTTAGTTTTGTCTTAACACTTACGAGTCCCTCAGAACGGGAAACCAGAGCAGGAGCTCAAGGCAGGCACTTGGAAGCATAAACTGAAGCAGAAACTATGGAGGAGTACTGGTTACTCACTTGCTTGCTTCCAAACTCAAGATCACCTAGATCAGCTCCCCATTTCTTATAGAGCCAAAGTTAACTTGCCTAAGGATAAAGCTGCCCACAGTAGACTGTGTCTTCCTTCATCAGTTAGCAATTGTGAAAATGCTCCACAGACATACTCACAGGATAATCTGATGGAGGCAATTTCCCAATGGGTGTTCCCCTTTCCCAGGTGGATCTAAATGACAACCATGATAAGTCAACACACTTGGAGACCAAACTTTCCCTTTCATTTTGCTTCCTGTTCTGGAATGAGCGTTCTAGTGTGGATTACCCTGGAAATCACCAAGATGTGAATGTGAGGCAGTGGGAAGAGACTTCCCTCTGCTGCTTCTGGGCCTCAACTTGCCTGGCAGAATGGAGCCGTTGGCCTTTGCTACATTGTCCCATTCAAGACCAGAAAGATGCCTCTGAGAGCAGCCAAGAAGTTCCTAGTATTTCTGACAGATAGCAACAAGGTCAGAAATGTAGAACTGGGCAAAACCACTGTTTCTTCTCATTGCAGGTAAGATTTTACCGAGCATGAGACATCTGAGCTGGTCTCCTCTCTGAGGGCAAGGCTCATGAAGGAAGGATGTACATCTCCAACTTATTTCCTGGATGCTCATAAAACACACATATATTCTCTAGGCATAGCAGACAGAGGACACAATAACCTTCCTCCATCACTTTGAATCCTATACATTGCAAAACCCGCCTTTAGTGGGTGATGGCAGCTTAGCAAGTGGACAGCATAATTGCTAAGATTTCAGCGGAGAGGAAGAGAGGTGATGGAATGGGATCTCTAAGTTTTTGTCATCCAATTTACTGCAGAAGAGTGGCTGACATAATAAAGATAGACACAGGAAAAGGACAGCTGAGGCTAGACTGGGAAAGGCGTGTGTGACAAACCAACGATGCTGAGCTATAATCATCTGTAGCCAGTGACACCCAGAAATAGAGGGTCAAAATCCCAGGTTCTTGCAAGGACCTGGACAGGAAGCAGGTTATAGCATTTTACAATAAACGAACCCTTACCTGTTCTTTTGGGATTCTGACATTTCATACTCCACAATGTGACCCCCAAGACAAGTTAGAAGTAGAGATGTCTGTGTGTGTTTCATTGTTGTTGTGATAGGATATTGGATGAAAGTGAGGTAGGGGGAGGATTGTTTGCTTGGTTTTTCTTTCAAGTTACTGAAAGATGAACTGAAGCAGAGGCCATGAAGGAGTTGGTTTACCCGCTGTAGCTTGCTCATCACGCTTTCTTATACAAAACAGGATCATCTGCCTAGGGGTTGTCCTGCCCACAGTGGGCTAGGTCTTCCTACATTAGTTGTTAATCAAGAAAATATACCATAAACATGCTCACAGGTCAATCTGATGGAGGCAGTCCCTAATTTGAGGTCCCCTCCTCCCGTGAGACTCTAATTTGTGTCAGGTTGGCAAAGGCTAACCAGCACAGGAGGGTAGTAGCATACTGTGGGAGTTTGAGGTAACAAGTAGACCACCAAGCCTTCCACAATTACAGATGATGAAGCAATTGCTGTGGGCCTAGGTCACCTCTCCCTCAGATGCCAGGTCATCAGAAGGAGAAGTTCCATTAAGACTAGGAGGAAGAAAGGAAGATACTGACTGATTTGCATAATAGCAGACCAGTTTATACCCATTGATGTTTGATGCAAATGAAAGTCAGGCTTAAGAGGAATTCTGTATCTTGGATATTCCGTGCTTTTGGGCTAATATCCACATATCAGCGAGTGCATACTATGTGTGTTCTTTTGTGACTGGGTTACCTCACTCAGGATGATATTTTCTAGCTCCATCCATTTGCCTAAGAATTTCATGAATTCATTGTTTTTACAAGCTGAGTAGTACTCCATTGTGTAAATGTACCACGTTTTCTGTATCCATTTCTCTGTTAAGGGACATTTAGGTTCTTTCCAGCTTCTGGCTATTATAAATAAGGCTGCTATGAACATAGTGGAGCATGTGTCTTTATTGCATGTTGGAGCATCTTGTGGGTATAGCCTCCATGGTTCCAGCTACAAATGTAGCAAAGAATGGCCTTTTTAGACATCAATGAAAGGAGAGGCCATTGGTCCTTTGAAGGCTCGATGCCATAGTGTAGGGGAATGCCAGCTCAGGAAAGTGGGGGAGGGAGTTGGTAAGCATGGGGAGGGGGGATTGAATAGGGGGGTTTTGGAGGGGTAATGAGGAAAGAGGATAACATTTGAAATTTAAATAAAGAAAATATCTAATAAAAAAATAAAAAAAAAGAGGAATTCTGCACAGCTTAGTTGCCCTTGAATGTATCCCAGAGAAACTGGGGCCACAACATAAGTAGAGCAGATGGGAATTCTGAATGGGTTTGGCTGATCTACTTTCATAATTTTGTGAGTCTTATGTGCAGTGAATTGAAAGAGGTGTTACTGGCAGACATCATTTCTACCCTAGCTGTGTAGGACAGCACATACCTGGGTGGGCAAGGCTCCATGTTACAGGCCTGACTCATTGGTGGAGGACGGTGAGTCATGTCACACAGGCTGTCATTGACAGTCTGATGGGTCTGGATGTGTAAGCACACAGCTATGGCTTCTTGGTGGCCTGGAAGGCAGAAAGAGATTCAGCATGTGCACAGGATAACTTACCATGCAAAGAAAGAAACCAGGATCTGGAGTCTTTACATCACCAGCACATTGCCCTTTTGACTGCATCAGAAGCCTAGGTCTCTAGCCCTTAATACCACTTCATTCACCTCTGAACCAGTCTCTGCCAAAGTCTATGCACCTGGAAACATTTAGGAGCAGCCTACACTCAGGATCAGCTGCTTCCTAAGAAATTCATAGCTAGGGGTGTCTCCACAGTCAAAGTGTTTCTTTCCAACATGTATAACATTTTTCCAAAGGAAAAACTACATCTGCTAAAGAATGCCATTTTTTTCTAAGTTTTTTTATTTACATTCCAAATGATTTCCCCTTTCCCATTCCCCCCCTCCCCGAAAGTCCCATAAGCCCCCTTCCCTCCCTCTTTTCCCCATTCAACCCCCTCTCACTTCTCTGTCCTGGTATTCCCCTACATCCAGTCTTTCCAGGACCAGGGTTCTCTCCTTCTTGGAAATCTACTGATATGTGAATTGTGTCTTGGGTATTCCGAGATTCTGGGTTAATATTCCCTTATCAGTGACTGCATACCATGTGTGTTCTTTTGTGATTGGGTTACCTCACTAAGGATGATATTTTCCAGTTCTGACCATTTGCCTAGGAATTTCGTGAATTCATTATTTTTAATTTCAAAGTAGTATTCCATTGTGTAAATATACCACATCTTCCATTTTTTTGCTAGATCACCACACATCGAGAAGTCCAGTTGTACTTTGGATTGTTCCATTGTGATTGGAGTTCCCCTGCACAGTTAGCGATGCCTCCTTTATTAGCAGAAATGGCTCCCATAGCACAAGTATGTGATGTCTACAATAACACATCACTAAGTCTACAACAACCCACGAAGCCAAATAAATGGCATCTGCATCTCCATTTTATTTATTTAACAATAAGAAACTTGAAATTTAGAGAAAAATTAAGATTCAAATGGGGGTAGGTTAAAAACTGAAGATTTGGCCTAGGGACATGGCTCATTAGCTAATGTGCTTGCTGCACAAGGGTGAGAGCCAGAATTTAGATCCCCAAACTCAGGTAAAAGCTCAGTGGGTGTGGTCACTCATCTGAATTCCAGCCTCAGAAGGCATCGAGCAGGGTTTCTCACAAAAACTGCTGGGGGAGACTAGCCAAATCCATATCCATGAGCTCTGGGTTTGATTGAGAGACTCTTTTTCAGGGGATAAGGTGGATGACTGATCAGGATGACTCCTGACATCACATAGGGGCTCCACATACACTCCACCATGTGTGCACAGACATATGCACACAGCATATACATATACACAACATAGACAGACAGACAGACAGACACACACACGAACACACACACATCCACACACATGAGAACAGAAAAATAAAAATAGATAAATAATTGGGGTAAAAAACCTTGAAGAATAAATCCCCTGCCTCTGGTTTCAGTGATCTCTGTCTTCTAGTCTGGACATTCCAGAATGTCTCATGGTCTTCACATATAACAATAGCCCCTTGTATAAATGTGAACATTCACACTCATAATTTCCCTTGGAGGCCAGACAGACAACCTGTGGGACTCCTAAGGTCTATGCTCCTGATCAGTACTCTTTGTCTGCTGAAGCAAAAAGGAAAAATGACTGGAAACTGGAAGTGGATGAAATATAACTTAGAATTTTTGATGAAAAATGTCTAACGAACAGGCCAGCAGTGACAGACTATTATTTGAAATACACAAACATATTTGCTTTCATGTCAGATGCATATTCCATTATGTTACAAGCTTGGGGCCCTCTTTCTGAATGCCATGTTTCAATTCAACCATTTTATGGCATTTTGCAAAATGTAGTCTAGGCCAAAATACTTTTACAACAGATATTTTCTTCCTCAATTCTTTGTGATAAATCTCCCCCACTGTCTTCCTGTACATCATATGCTCACCACGACAACAGGATGTAGTCAGCAGGCATTTTCTTTGAGTGTTTCAAACCAAAATACAAATTTTATTTCAAAACATGGAATTTCCTTGCATCCTCACAGGAGAAGGATGCTCATCATTTCCTGATAGATTTTATTTACTTTTTAAAATCTAAGTAAACTGCAATCATATTTTAAATACATTTCAATTTGTAACAAGTAAATTCTTTAGAGAATGTATTCAGACAATTTTGGAATATTTTATGGAGACTGACTGGGGGAGGGATTTAGAGAACCACTTGAAACAATTTGGAATATTTATTGATGAAGAATGTATTTTCCAAAGGTGGCCACAAAATATTTCACAGACCACATGCTGATGCAACAATGTGATTTTTCCCTTCTTATGTCTGGAGGAGGTTTGATGCAATCGTTATCTTTAAAAGAGAAAAAAGTGCATTTTATCAAAATAAATTCATCTTACTCCTAACTAAATAAATGTCACCACATTAATGTGCTTAGAATACATTAATGAATGTGTTTAGTGAAATTTTTATAATAAATTCCTCTTGTTGCATGAGACCACATCCCTCATACTTGACTTGGACTTCCATAATGTTTTGATAAAAGTGTCATTTATTAGTTACACACACACACACACACACACACACACACACACAAATCATATGCCAATGACAAGGAAACATTTAAAGAAATATGTTATTGGGTAGACTTTCACTGTGCAAGCATACAGTGTCTTTGCACAAACAACACAGAGTGGCATCTCTACATGATATCACAATATGGGACCATCACCATATATGTGATGGTGCATGGCCACGTCTATGTGCACACGTGTATACAAATATATATTCAAAGTCTTTAGCAAGAAATAAACAGGTGATTAGAGATATCCAGGCATGGTGGCCCACTCATATAAGCCCAGCATTTGCAAAGCTGAAGCAGGCAGCTCTTTGTGAGTCTGAAGCTAGTCTGGTCTACATAGTGACTTCCAAACCAGCCAGAGCTACATAGTAATGCCCCATCTCAAAATAACAAAACAAAGAACAAGTATATTTCCTTCTGTTAGTTTAGATCACTTTGAGTTGGGTCATTGAAAAGTTCAAATCACACCCTTACATATAAGGGCGTGGTATTGGTGTTGGTGGTAGTGGCGGTGGTGGCAGTGGTGTGTGTGTGCGTGCGTGCGTGCGTGCGTGCATGTTTGTGCGTGTGTGTGTTATGTGTGTGGTATGTTGCATTGTGATATATGTTTGTCTTCTATGTGTATGTGTGCATGTAATATTTGTGTGTGATATATGTGTGTGCACACACATGCTCCTGGAATCATGTTGAAAAGAACAACGATTGTGATTAAGTGCAAACTACTGCGAACTTTCAGCTAATGAGAAAAAGAAAACAAAATATGGTATGATCCTGGAGAACAGTTCCATGCCTTAGCAAATGTGCACATGGCTCAGTGTCCCACACAGGTGAATTCTTTTCCAGAACCTGTGATGACACAGCTGGTAAGGATTAAGGATTGTTGAAGGCTATTTGGCCTTATGGAGAGCATCATAAACATCACTGGAGCCTGACAGGAAGTGACCAATTACATCAAGAGTAGCCGGAAAAAAGACCCTTCAGCCTGAGGCCTGTCAAGATTTGAAGGGATTTGGAGAGAACAAAACAGTTACAGCTAATGTACCATGTCGGGAACACATCTCCACAGGGAGCATGTTAAAATGAGTCCAGAGTGAGCTGATTCAATTTTTATTCTCTTCAACGGCTTGCAGGACTCATCAAGAGAAAGAGCCACTTTCTATATGACAAGAGCAAGTCAGTGTTAAGGTTTCCAAGGTGCATAAGAAGAGGTATCCAGAGGTTTATATTTCAGGTTCAAGTAAACCAGAAAGGATAACTTTCTCGTGATGTGAAATGGACTTTTAGGAATGAGGAAGAGGCAAGTAGGAGAGGGAAGAAATGAGGCAGCTAAGGGACTCAGGTAGTTCAGGCTGGCCTCAAACTCACTAACTGAGGAATGTCTTGCAACTACTGATCTCCTTGCCTCATCTTCCCAAGGGCTTGGCTTGCAGGCATGCCTCACTGCACCTGACTCAGGTAAGGATTCTTTCTCTAAATTACACAAAGCCAGCCCCATACTCAAACAGTAGCTTTTCTGTAGCCTAGAGTAAGGCACATGCCACTTTAGTTAGGCTCAGTGCTAAGGTGGCAATGTTACATAGCAGGGCTTAAGGATGGGTGTGTTCAGAGACTGATAGACAGGGAAGAAAAAGACAATCAAGGACACTGGAAAGCAAGGATTGACAATTCACACTCAAGAGAATTTGCAGGACAATGTTTGGCCTTAAGCTCTACGACTTACTAGGGTGTTCTAGGCAACCATCTCAAGACTGCCAGGAGAGTGGAGCAAGCTTATGAGCCATTGGCTCCTAGATAAATGCTTCTTTTATCTTCTGACCTACTTCAAGGTACTGACACCTTGCTATGTATGGTGATCAGGAAGTGACCCCACTGCATAGCAACTGGCTAGGCAACTGAGTCAAGGATCGTGGGACAGGTTTTAGGGGTCCTGGATCACTTGGGAAACTAGTGCTCTCTCTTGTTAGTAAATATCTAGCTCTCCTGATGGCTATGCTTTCTTTTACATCAATTGAGTATGTGTGCATACCTGACTTTTTCCGAGAGGGCTTGGTAACAAACTTAGGTCCTCATGTTTGTATAGCCAGCACTTTACTGACTAAGCCATATGCCCAGCTCCTGCCTGGATATTCCCATCCTTCTTTAAGCTGAAAGCGAGAAAGCAGCCCTTAGATGCCCACTACCTGCTAACCTATTCCCTTCTTTAAAAAATTTTATAATGCTTAAATAATCCCAAGACCCACTGCGGTGGTTTGAATATGCTTGGCCCAGGGACTGACACTATTTGGAGGTGTGACCTTGTTGGAGTAGGTGTGACCTTTTTGGAAGAATTGTGTCACTGTGGGTATGGGCTATAAGACCCTTGTACTAGCTACATGGAAGTCAGTCTTCTCTTAGCTGCCTTTGGAACAAAAGGTAGAACTCTTAACTCCTGCACCAGGCCTTCCTGGATGCTGCCATACTTCTGCCCATTGATGAGAATGGACTAATCCTCTGAATCTTAAGCCAGCCTTAATTAAATGTTGTCTTTATAAGAGTTACCTTGGTCATGGTATCTGTTCACAGCAGTAAAACCATAACTAAAGGCAGAAGTTGGTTCCAGGAACTGTGGTATTGCTGTGATAGGCCTGACCATGCTTTTGTTTGGCAGAATGTGGATTTTGGGACTTTGGATTTGGAAGGCAGTGGAATGCTTTAAATGGGGCATAATGGGTCATCCTAGTAGGAATATGGAAGACTTTGTTGCTGAGGGTGATTTGAAGTATGGAAGTCTGGCTCTAGAAATTTCAGAGGAGAAGAATTTTAATATGTGGCTGAAAGACTGTTCTTTCAATATTTTGGTGAAGAATGTGGCTGCTTTTTGCCCTTGTCTGAAGAGTCTACCTGTGACTAAGGTAAAGAGATTTAGATTAATTGCATTGACAAAGGAAGTCTCAAGAAAACCAAATAGTGACTTTGTTCTCTGGTTATGTCTCAAGAAGAGCATTTTGATCAAGAATAGCAAGCTTAGATAGGAAATATATAAATAGTATGGTTCAAGTAATCAAAGGACATTAGGAAGTGAAATGGAACTGAATCCTGTGTTCAAGGAGATAAACAGATTAAGGGATTGGTGACTTTGAAACAAGTTCAGGCATGGTATACACACCTTTAATCCCAGGAGACAGACGCAAGAGATCTGAGTTCAAGGCCAGAGTAAGTTCCAAGTAGAGAAAAGTTTAAGTCCAGGTATGGTGGTATACACCTTTAGTCTAAGCTTTCAGGAGACAGCCATGCAGATCTGAGTTCGAGGTCAATCTACAGAGCACGTTTCAGGACAGCCAAGCTTGGAAAGTTGGAAGTTCCAAGCAGTTGGAAAATAGAAAGCTGGTAATAGAATAAGTGAGGCCATGTTCTAGCCACAGCAGGCAGCAAAACTTTGGCAACTTCAGCCATATAGCTCCAGCTTTAAAATAGAAGGGTCTACTGGGACAGTTGATGCTGGTTAGCTGGAGCTAGGAAATTAGTGGTGATTAAAAGAGACCAGAATCACTGAGGCGAAATCTCCTGGGAAGTGTTTTCTGAGATCACAGAGAAGCTGTGTTCCAAAGATAGTCAAGACTGTACCTGGCGCTGCAGTTGTACTTGGCAGTGGGCAATAATTACCCAGGTGGTACTGGTTTTGGAGGTATGAAGGAGTCATGGAGAGCAGTTGAGCAACTGTGAGAGGCCAGGAAGGGCCATTGATGAAGGTGCAGCCTCAGTTGCAGCTCAGGACTGGAGGGGTCTTGCAAAGAAGTTGAGGCTTGGCACCACGAAGAGAGCCTATGAGAGGCTATTGGTGAAGCCTAGTTATAGCAGAAGACCCCAGTGTATTGGAAATGTCAGTACCATGGGATGATCATCAAGAACAGCAGTGGCAGCGGAATGGAGTCAACCAGAGCCTAGATTGCTACAGAGGGCAGAACTGGAGAAGTGACACCAGCCCTTTGGAGGAGCCCAGAAGATCATGTGTGGATCCCAGACATTGGAACAAGAAGTTGTAACATTGAAGTTGCCTTGGAGACCACAAGATGTTCGAGATACCAGAGCCATGGGATATTTGCTGAGAAAAGCTGCTAACAGAAGTAGAAACATCCCAGGAGAAAGAAGTTTGTTGCAGTCAACAAAGATGAAAAAGGAGTTGGAGATCTGAAGACCGCTTTGACATCAGACATGGAGATGCAGAGTTTGGAGTTTGCTCAGCCAATTTCCTGTCTTGCTTTGGGAATTACAATTAAGAGATTGGATGAATCTCAGAAGAGATTTTGAGCTTTGGAAATTTAACATTGTTGAGATTGCTATAGACTATGGGGACTTCTGAAGTTGGGTTAAATATATTTTGCATTATGCTACGTATGTTAGTATGGCCCCCATAGACTCATATGTTTTAACAAGCCTACAGGAACCAGGAAGTGGAACATGGTAGTTTGAATATGCTTGGCTCAGGGAGTGGTACTATTTGGAGGTGTCTCCTTGTTGGAGTAAATGCATCACTTTGGGTGTAGGCTTTAAGACCCCCACCCTAGCTTCCTGGAAGCCAGTCGTCTCTTATCGGCCTTCAGATGAAGATGTAGAACTCTTAGCTCCTTGTGCACTAGATGCTGCCATGCTCCTGCCTTGATGATACTGGACTGAACCTCTGAACCTGTAAGCCATCCCCCATTAAATGTTGTCCTCATAAGAAATGCCTTGGACATGGTGTCTGTTCACGGCAGTAAAACCCTAAGACTCCCACTCTCCCCTCTAAGAAGAACCTGGCTATATACACTAGCTGCCTCCTAGGCCTAAGCAGGCTCTGCATATCACCTATCCACACACACAGCCATCCATCCATCATGGGGGCAGGGTGAGTATACTCTGTACTGGTTCCTGGCAGGGCTGCAGGAGCAAAAATCATTTTCTGAGGATGCATCTTACTGACCATTGCAGCAGCTATATGCAATCCCAGGGTGCCTCATCTGTGATCCTGATTTCTACATAAGATTGCTTCAGTGTATCCATTCTGCATTTCTAACTTATTCCATATTAACCAGTGGATCTCCTCCCCTCTCAGGGAAGCTGATTCTTAGGCCAAAGGTACTGCTTTAACCAATCTATAATCATATCTCCCAAATATGAAAGAAAGAAGAAGCATCATTTTGCTATTGAATGAATCCATCCCTTTTGGGATGATTGCTAATTTGCATATCTGGCTTATCATGGTCACACCCTTAGCAACAGACCACATATCTATCCCTTAGAAAGGAGTCTATATACCTCCCAAACATGTTGCAGTGCAGGGGGTAAAGCCAGCGTACTCCCAGTCGTAAGTCATCTCACTGTCCTCCTGGAGAGAGCCACCCAGTTCTGGAGACACAGGGCTTTGGTCACAGGCTTCAAGGAGGCAGGGTCGCTCGGTGGGTGGTTTGGGGCCTTCACACTCCTCCTCAGGGAGTTCAGTCTCCGTCTGTGTGAATGTGAGGAGCACCCGACACCTCACCTCACGCACCTGAATGCCGGGCCCACATGTGGTGCTGCAGGCTGACCAGGGCTCTGGGATGAACCTGAGGAACACCGGAAGCCAAAAAGAGGGGTCACATGTGGGCTGTAAGAGGAATTCTATGGTTTTGATGACTGTCATTTATGTAGTCACGATGTTTTGAGATCTTACAACTGACACAGACTTTTTTCATTAAAGACATGCTACTTTTGCCTCCACACAAAAAGTTACATGCTAAGACCAGTGTAAAGCATTACAGTATTTCTTAAGATATATTTAATAAACCATCATTTAAAGATAATTCTGTGATTTTTACCAGATGGGTATTTTTGCCAGTCTTTATTCAGCCAATCTTGGTGAGCTTTTTGTTTGTAGCAAGGGGAGAGTGTTGAACCTTCTCTAGATTTAAAGGCTGAGCTGCATGATAAGGCAGATATGTTTGCAGAGGATGAAACTGTGATGTTCTTTCTGTTTAACAAACTCCTGGGCTTTTGAACATTCTCAGTCATAGATGGGAGTGCATCTTAGAGTAAAGCATTTATTCTTTATTCTGAATTATTACCTAAGTCATAAAGGTCATCAGACTGGGCCTCTCACACCAAATCTTGTCCATAACTGTTCTTGTAAGAGCACATCAGCTACAAATAATTCTTATAGTTTGGCACTGGTGGTGACTATATTATGACACACAATAATTAAATAGAACCCACATTTTAGTGTCTAGGACAAAAACTGTTCCCAGAACACAGCTACATTCATTTTTCAGCCTCTCATTTATGGCTGTTTTTCTGTAACCAGACAGAACTGGTTGTTTATAACAGAAGGGTTATCTTGTATAACCTAAACTATTTACCTTCTGGCCCTCTGTAGAAATATTTCTAACCCTTGTATGCATTCAGACAACATGAAAGCAGGTTCAGTAGGAACATGTATCTATAAGATATTCTGAAGCAATACTTTGTATCACAGGATATTAATAAATTGATAGGATAAGGATAGGGAGACGGCTTAGTGGATAAAAGCGCTTGCTGTGTGAGCCTTACAACCCAAGCTTGATCCACAGAACCCATGGTAGCAGGCTTCTGTAATCTCAGCATTCCCATGGCAAAGTGGAGAAAAGAAAATCACCTAGACACTCACTGGGCAGCTAACCTGAACTATGTAGCATAGTGGCAGTGACATGAGAGACTGTCTCAAGCAAGGTAGAAGGCAATTCCTTCTTGACCCCCTAAAAGGTATCCTCTGAGCTTCACAGATGCTCTGTGACATGAATGCCCATTCATAACACACATGCGCAAGCGCGCGCGCACACACACACACAGACATACACAGACATACACCCACAGACACACACACACAGACATGCACATGCACACACACATACACAAAACAAATTAATAAAAAATAAAAATAAAATAAAGCGATAGGTGAAAGAATTAAGGTACATGATTATGTTTGGAAATCTCTGGCTTAAGCAAAGTCTGTCAACAGGTTTATTTACTGCAACACTTCCCCTAAGACTATGGTATTTGACTTCTCATTGTAATAAGTGAAATAAATACACCATAAATCACTTTATAGGCAGGAGAAGTGTCCGGCTACTAGATAGCACAGGAAGTGAGACGCTGCTGCTGAGATGTGGAGTTACAGGCCCCAAAATTAATGTTTCAAACTTGCACAGTGAACTTCCTAAAGCTTTCTGAATCCTGTATGTGAGGCTTTCTGAATCCTGATGCTTGAGAAACTCTTCCCTGGGAGCCCAAATGCTGGGGTATGGATTGTTCTATCCTCCAGAGGAATACCCACTCAGTCTGATAACCTCCAGGCTTCCATCTACCTTAAACTCTCTTCTCAATAATCTCCAACTCCACTTCAAACTACATTGTCCTGAAATTCTTTTCTGCTGTGACATAAAGAAACTCACTTCACTTGAGGAGCCATCCCTGAAGATAATTGCTGACTTTGCCTCCCGCCCCATTGGCACAGACATGAGCATCTGTGCAAACTCATTGGTAGTGCACTTTAAACAGATAAGACTTGTATATATACTATGGACCACAACACTGATCATTAAAACTGCTATTTTTAGGGTCACAGTGAGAGGAACTTCAGTGATCCGATATTGAAGATAATTGAGACAGAAATGTGAAACAGAAAAAATTTTCAAAAATAAAATAAGGAAAGTATACTGACTTCCAGAAAGATGTGAGAAAAAGATTCTAACATTGAAGCCTAAAGTTGTAGGCAGAATAGTAACCCCCCACATATCCCCATGCTGTAACCCCTGAAATACATGATTATGTCATAGCCTGCAGCAAGAAGGATCCAACTGAGGTTCTTAAGGTTATAAATTTAAAGTTAACCCTTTGTTAAGAAATAAGAACCCTCTAGCTAGCTGTCCTGTGACCTCCACACTCATGCTGTTGGGCACCCATGCATGCACATGCATAAATGCACAGACACACACACACACGATAAAAAATTAAGCCTTCATTATTTACCAATATTATTGAAACACAAGTAAACCTGGATTTGTCTCAGAGAAGTACTCTAATTTTAATTATATGGGAAAATATCCAAATATGCAAATATCTAAACAATAAAAGAATAGCAGTCAATAAGGGGAGAAAAGGTAATTTAGTGTAGAAGTAAAGTAAAAGGTCAAAAAGGAAGGTTTAAATATCAGGAAAAAGCAACAGTGTGTGGTCATGGTGCTGCACATCTATGATACCAACATTTGAGAGGTGGAGGCAGGAGAATGGTGAATTTGACACCAGCCTGGGATTTACAGTACATTTAGTTGGCCAGCTGACACCTTGTCTCAACAAACAAACTGTTCTCTTTCCAAAGCATAAACCAAATAGACAAGGTATCATGGTTTAAATTTTATCTGATAGTTGCAAAACATAAAGTTAACTGAAAAAAATGTTTGGGGGGGGAAAATAATCTAATAAGATAATTTACAAATATATCCATGTATGAATATGAAACATGGACATGTAATGTATAATAAGCAATTTTTACAGAATTCAGCTAACACAGTGTTAGCTGACAGACCCTATACTAAATATATACATATATTACTTAATTGTTAAATTACTAAATTGTTAAATTTTATAGGTGAGAAAAACCAAGTCTTAGGAATATAAGAAACTTTCCACAATTCTGTGAGCATATAAGTGAAAACTTGATGTGAAATATGCTGGCCTCATATAGTTAAAACTATGAAATATTGGGTAAAGGACCAGTAAGCTGGCATAGCAGGTAAAGATGCTTGCTGCCAAGCCTAATTTACCTGAGCTCAATTCCTAGGACCCATATGGTGGAAGGGGAAAACGGACTCCTGGAGGTTCTCTTCTGACAATATGCTACGGCACATATGTGCCCATGCATGCATACACATAAACAAATACTATTTAATATTTTAAAAACTGAAATGATGAACAGATTCTGACTCCAGAGATCTAAACAAATTAAAAGGATACCCTCCACCCCAGAGCACAGGACTCAGAACTGCAATGATTGTTATTTTCCTCCAAATCTGTATAATTTGAATCTAAATTTCCGAGGTCATTAGAGTTAGGGGCCAAAAGGACATAAAACAATGCTAAAAATGTATGGAAGATTGAAAACAGCCAAGAATATCTTAAAAAGAAAGAGCAATTATCAAGTAGTTGCTTAACCTGGTAGAAAAAAACTAGAGTTAAAAGCTTAGAATTGGGAGCTGGAGAGGCGATTAAACAGTTAAAAGTACTTGTTACTCTATAAAAACCAAATCTACTTCTATTTTTATTTTACATGTATGGTGTTTTGCCTACACATATATCTGAGTATAGCTCATGTGCAATGCCCACAGAGGCCAGAAAAGGGTATCAAATCCCCTGGTACTGGAGTTGCAGACAGTTGTGAGCTGGCATGAGGGTGCTGGGAATTGAACCTGGGACATTCAGAAGAGAGGCCAGTGCTCTTATAGATTGGGTCATTCTCTAGCCTCCAATTTTATCTAATCCTATTTTATCTCTAGCTCTTTGCAGAGGACCTGTGTTTAGGTCCCAGCAACCACATGGTGACTCACGACATCTGTAACTCTAGTTTCAGGAAATAAGACAGTCTTCTGGCCTCCTTGAGAACACCAGACACCGGGCGGTGGTGGCACACGCCTTTAATCCCAGCACTTGGGAGGCAGAGGCAGGCGGATTTCTGAGTTCGAGGCCAGCCTGGTCTACAGAGTGAGTTCCAGGACAGCCAGGGCTACACAGAGAAACCCTGCCTCAAAAAAAAAAAAAAAAAAAAAAAAGAGAACACCAGACACATGGGTGACAGCCAGATGTACATGCAGGCAAAACAATCATACACATAAACAAATCTGAAAAAGTATTCTAAAAAGATAAAATAATTAAAATAATATGGTACTAGCAACGAAATATTTACTGTTAATGATATTTAAACATCCAAGGGGGCGTTTTAGATGACTCAGCTATTCTAAGGCAATCATTTAATTTTTTAAAAAAGAAATTAGGTTATGCTAATTTTTATACATGATAATGCAAATCCCTCCATTAACCAAAGTTCAGAATAGAAAATAATAAATAGGAAAGAATGTTTTCTCCAAAGAAAATTTTTTAGCGTTAACCAAATGTGAGTGAGACAAGGTATGTTTCGGTGTTGCTAATGGTGAGGGAAGTGGACATTGAGTTTCTGAAGAGAAGAGCAGAAAAGGCCTTTAAGGAGCCTGTCTTGTTGGTCCAGAAATCTCACCCCAGCAGGGATATCCTAATGGGATAATGAGAGGCACATTACTTGAGATTGGCTGCAGTTTGGCTTATCATGATGAGTTAACTAGAAGCAAACTGGAGGCAACCATAGATTTTTACAATGTAGAACAGTAAAGGCTATGCTGTTTTCCAGGTTAATATCCTCCAACCACTACTGCCGTCAGATAAAGTTCAAGCTCTTTACTGAACCTGGGTCGCCACCAGCATCTGCTGCATTCTGCCGTCACTGACAGCCACCTGACACACATCCATGTCCCATGTATCTGCCACACAAGTGCTTCTGACACCTTTGGGACATCCGGATCTCAAGTCACCAAATCATCCTTCCCAGGAAGTCATCCCTGATTGCTAGCAATCCCATAATGTCATCTGATAACACAGATAGACCACAATACATTGTGCAATTGCTTAGAATGGAAGAAACCTGAATTCCCATCAGCTGACAGGAACCTGAACCTCCTTCTCTAACATAGGCTGAGCTTCCCTACCCAAAGTGCCCCTCAGATTTTGAATATTTTTTTTAAATTTCAAATATCTGCATATACATTATGCAGATATAATTATACATATAATATATTATGCAGACCTGAGGATAGGCTCAGGTCTAAACACAAAATCCACTGGTTTCTTAGATGGCTTCTGAGTGAAACCTGAAGGTAATATTATGTAGTATTAAGTGTGTCTGAATTTTAACTGTAGGCCCTCATAGATCATCAGGGGTCATGTTGGTATTTATATGCTCTCAGAGTTTGGATTATTTTGTAATTTGTAGATTTAGATTAGAGTTGACCAGCTGCTAGGACAGGCCACCAAATCTCTCTTTCTGTCTACCACTGACTAGCCTTGAGATACCAGGACAGTCCTTAGTCTTTTGGCCCCCAAGTGATGTCGATGACAGCATCCTTCTAGGACATTTGCAAGAATCAAATAATCCTCACAGCACACTTAGAATGTGATCTTGCCTTAAAAAGAAGTCCTTGGGGTTAGAGGTGGTTAGAAAAGCAGACTCCTGAAACACAGCCTGACTTGGTTTTTAGCAAATACAATTTCTACTCACACAGAAGCCAAAATAGCAGCGAAGAGAACATACATAATGTGTCTCAGTCTGTGCTATTTCTTTCCTTCTCATATATGAGATATGGGAGCTGGGGTAACAAAACCACTGAAATGTTGGGAATCCCATAGAAGCACAGAAGGCTCCGGGAAGGAACTTAAAAGTGGGATGACAGATGACAAAGCAACAGCCATATTGACTGAGAACACATTCCATGGCTGACAGCCAGGAAGGTCAGATCAGCAGTTTCCTTGGCTTCGCTTTATAAACTCTAATTTTTTTTTCTTTTCCTAATTAAAACAAAAGCCTTTTGAACATCCACTCTCTATGTAAATTCAGAGCTCGCCCTTGGTAAACCACAGTGGTGGGAGTATTTATCTTTTCCTGGCTGGCTTGGCAGGCTTTCCTTGAGGGATGTGAAATACAGCTGGGATCATCCTCTCCTTCATTGTCAACAAGCAAGCATCCCAGACCACAGAAGACAGTGGCCATAAAAGAGTGAGTTGGAAGCCGAGTTAGGTTGTGGTTTTGTTTGGAAATGGAGGGAATGAATAGAATCAAAAGTGGCAGGAAGCTAAAAACTTCACACCAGCCGGCCAGGGCAGGCCAGCAAATGCCAGACAAGGACCATTGTCCAGGAGGACTGTGTAGAGATCTCAGAGCAGGAGAAGGCAGGGGTGGGGTCGAGGCCAAGCAACAGGTACAGGCAACTGGGGGTTCCACACAGTGGGGAAAACAGAGAGTCCCTTCAGGAGCAGCAAGCACATCAGTTTTGCCCTGTGTTTGAAGGAAGGAGAACCCGCATCTAAGTCAGATTGGGCTGGCAGAAATTCAGGCTTGGAGCAGACATGGGTGGGACCCACTAGAGAATACCCATTACTGCTCTCTACTAATTCATTAATACAAACAGTACTTTCTGAACTTTAAGGGACCCAAGGGACTACCTGTCCCGTTAATGCCAAAATTTGTATTCACAGCCTGTCCTAGTTTGTTTTCCATTGCTGTGATAGCATACCAGGATGAAAATCAACTAGAGGAAAGGGTTTAAGTTTCCATGTCTAAATCACAGTTTGTAGCAGTGACCATGAAAGAATGCTGCCTACTGGCTTGCTCCTCATTGTCTACTCTGTTTGCAGTTTTATATAACCCAGGATTCAGGGTTAGCACTGCCCTTCGGTGGGTTGATTCCCCCCCCCATATCAATTAAAAATCAAGAAAATGCAACACCAGTTTGACCACACACCAATCTGATGGGGGCATTTTCTCAACTGAGCTTCCTTCTTCCGAGACGGCTCTAATGTGTGTCCAGTCACCAAAAACCTAAGCAGTGCAGCATACCCCTTACCCCCTTAGAGGAGCTTGCAGGTGATGTTCCAAACAGCAAGCAGGGGATCACGAGTTCTAGGCCAGCAGGAGTAACAGGATACTCCTGTCTGAATTCATAGACAAAAAGGAGAATAGAAATCATTAGAGTTTGGGTCCAGTTAGAGTAGACACAGTTCACACTGAGAATGCTGGAAACACTCTGGGCAGGTCAGACAGCAGCGTGAATATTCTTAGTGCCGCTGAACTGAAGGCTTTCAAATGGTTAATGAGCCGAGTCTTGCATTATGAATGTAATGCCATGGGAATCGGAAAAAGGGATTACTGTTGTCCTCCACTTCCAAAATGCCTGACTTGGAGCTTATGAGAACTTTGGTTCATGTGCTTGTTCTTAGATTTTTGAAACAGGGTCTCACAGTGTAGCTCAGAATGACCTTGGAACTCACTATGTAGCTCAGGCTGGCTTTAAACTTGTGGCAATCCTCCTGCTTCAGCTTCCTGAGTGCTGCAATTACCGATGTGAGGTACCAGATCCCACTTCATTACACCTTAAAAATAACCCAAATGGGCTTGATGGACGTGATCTGAGGACCACATTTAAAACAAACAAACAAAAAAACCCCAAAACCTTGCTTAGAGAGAAAAACTGAAGGATGCAGACATGCTCTGATGTGATGGACTGTATTTAGTCCGTGGGATGGGGCAGTGCTCGTGGGGCAGGCACAGTACGAGGTGTAGTGAAGGCAAGTGCAGGCTTGAGGAGTTCACTGTGCACACATCAGGGGTTTGTTCACTGTGCTGCTGTCCTGTAGCGGTTTGAACTTTTCCATAATAAAAACACTTTCAATAAAAGATTCAAGTAGAGTGTCGCTCTGATGGGAAAGGGAGGCTGAGAAACAGGGCCAAGGGCAGTGCCAGCCTGCTGTATGTGGGTCAGTGTGACTGAGGATCCCATGCAAACACTTGACTCTCTTTAACTCAGAAACACTGCACCATCCACAGTTCTGTCCGTGGTGGTAGTTAGATCTGCCTTTGGGGAAACATCGGGCCAAGACTGAGCTGTGACATGCAGGGCTCTTGGCCTGCAACACTGAAGGAAGCTAAGTTACTCACACTCTTCTAGGGCTCAGGGACAGTGACAAATGGGAGTGTTCAGATGAGAGGAACAGGTTGGTAAGGGACCTGAAAACAAGGGCATATGAAAAATGCTGAGATGCTAAGAATGGTGGACTTAGAAAATAAACCAAGGTCTTAGAACCTGTGATAGCTTTCTCCAAAGTTAGGAAAGCAAGGGATATAGGACAGACGTGTCTGTTTCAGGAAATGGACATTAGAAGGAGTTATATTTTGGATCAAGGGGAGTAAATATCTGCCCAAGTGTGGTAGTGGGGATGGAGCTAGAAGCAACTTGAGCTACAACAAAGTGCTTGTGTTATTCAACCACAATGAGCTGTGTCTCGATGCAGTGACCTCTGCCCACTGCAGAAGGCGTTGAGTGGTCATAAAGCAGAGTCCCAGGGTGCTACGGAATGGGAAACAGGCCTATGGTACTATGAGAATTGGAGCCGAGAACCACCATTATGAACTACAGGCCTTGCACAAGGCTTTGCCTCTCTATTCAGTTCTTTTATTTGTAAAAGATGCAGGTTGGAGTTGACATCTCGGGGAAATGAGCCAGATGGCTGTTGAGATCCCCCTTCCTGTCCCATCTGTGAATTGCTCTCTTTGCAGCTAGCTTGTCAGCACTCCAGACTCAACTGCCCACTGTGGGATCAGCTGTCCTGTCCAATTACTCCAGTCTGCCACGGGTGCTGCTGTTCTGATGGACCCCTGGGCTAGACACCTCAGAGTCCCTTTGCTTCCTTTTTCTCTTTGGGTCTCTCTCAGCCTCAAGAATGCTTCCTTGATTTGCTCTTGATTCTGCAAGTTGGTTGACACCACTGTAAGTGGGCCTCAGCACATAGCAAGCAGACAGTAGCTGCTGCTTTCTGGGTTAGGATGAGCCCTGAAGGGTGAGGAAGAGCCCTAAGAGTGCCCTTTTTATACAAAGGAGAATGAGATGCCAACACTAAACAGTGAGGTCACATGGTGCATAGGACGGTTCACAGCTCTACTCCACATAATATATGCTCATTCTCTTTCTCTGTGTCCTACCAGCCCTGGGACTTCATCTTAGGCCACCCTGGTGTGTTTCAACATCATTAGTTTTACTGAGATTGGCCATGATTTAAGCTCAGGGCGATTGGTTTATTTGTACAGTACTATGATGGTCTTCAGTTAAACCACATGTGCACATCCAGGAACTATCCCCACTTGTCCCTGCAAGAGAGCAGGGGTCTGCTTTGAGTTAGAGAACACGATCTTTTCCAGGCTTCTCACACATACTGCCAAAGCAGGACTGCTGAATTGTGAAATAAAGAAAATTCCTAGCCAGCTCAGGCTCTCTGGAGTCCGTAAATCCAGGTCATTTGGATACTAAATGTATCGTTGAACTCCAATGAGTACAAACATGACATATATCATGCAAACTGACTGTGTCCTGATTACGCCCATAAAGGCCCTGGACTCACTTTGGTTCTTCTGTGGCTCTTCTGGGCTCTTCTAGTTCTTGTGCTTGTTTCAGCCAAGGTAATTTAGCTTCCACTGGACTTTTTTCTGAGAAGAAAAAATGGAGAATAAACAATGAATGTAATTGCTATCGATCATTAAGGACTTTTGAAACATGCTTGTTATTGACTGAAGAGTTCATTGACACGGGGTTATACATTTCAAATGCATAGTACATTCGCTTCTGGAATGAATAAAATTCCTGCTATTTTTTTAATTAGCATATTACAAAATGCAACCAAACCGATCCCTGTGGTATAGCTGAATGTGGCTGAACATGCAAGTTAAACACACAGATGCCTTACGTAACTCAGCACCCCTCTCTGCTCTTTGCACATTGAAGCTACAATTCCAACAATATCAGAGTCTTTTAGGTTTGCCATACATTCTTCTTGTCTCTTGAATTAATAAATTAGTAGAGAAAAGCAAATATAACGGAGGCCAGTGAAGTGGAAAGATGAGATTCTGTGTGTGGCTTATTCAAATTCCATTGTTAACATGGGAAATGAAAACCATCTACATGGGCATAGAAGGGACAGTTGCTACTCCCTTCAGTCCTTTGAGGCTTCCATGACAGGAGGAGGGAACTAATCCAGTTGTGAAATGGAAAATTTGGAGATGCTCCAGGGAGATTAGAGACACAGAGAAAATGCCAATGGAAGCCCCTCAACGATAGAGGCAGTAAGCAAAGGCTTTGAGATGGGGATCTATGACTGTGTATGCTTGCCATGGCAACCAGTGATCTTTCTAGACAATGGATTTAGTCAAAGACGTGTGCACTGATCAACTGTAGGGCTATCTGTATAAACAAGAAACAGAATTCATGAGGAAGAACTTTACCATCATCTCTAAAATACTAAGGAAGAGACTCTAGAAAGACTTGAGAACAGTATTTTCCTATTTCCTTTTATCACATTTATTTCTGTTTACTTACTTATTTTTGGTAAGTGTGTGTGTGTGTGTGTGTGTGTGTGTGTGTGTGTGTGTCTGTGTGTGTCTATGTCTATGCATGCGTGCATGTGCATGTGCTTGAACATGAGTATACATGATGTCACAATACACATGCATAGGTCAGAGGGCAATTTGTAGGAGTCATGGGTTTCTGCTTCTACCACATGGGTTCCACGATTGAAACCAGGTTGTCAGGGTTGACAGCAAGTACCTTTGCCTGCTGACCTGTCTCCCTAGCTGTCATTTTTGTCAGCTATGTCAAGAATATACCTGTCATGAGGATATGCACAGGGAAATGGTCATGGGGGTGGCGGCAAATATTTGAGAAGTGATCTAAAGACTTGCTACTCATGAATGTCTGTTTATCCTCATGAACCAAATGAGAAATTCTAAAGACACTCCCAGACCCAGAGTGGCAACTAAGTCTTTGCTCATCCCATGCACTGTGACACATGATAATGCCACCAGGCCTCTGTCAAGGGGTAGTGCAGTGGATAGGCACCCACACATTTTGAGAAAAACGAAGGATAAGAATAACTATTCTGGGCATGAGAACAGTAGATGTCTCCTCTCTCGTCCTCCTTTATTGATCCTCTTTCCCTTCTTCCCTCTCTCCTTTTCCTTCTCTTCTTCATCTTCCTTTCTCTCGATCGCAGGGACTACATAAGGGGATGGGAGTGGCCCAGTATTGAACAAGAGCTGGAAATCCCTGTTTGACTTCAGTACAACACCACCTTGTGCTTACCTCTGGGCTTATAGCACGGGATGGGGATGACACACTCCTCTTTGATGTGCAGCTTCATCTGTGGGTTACAGCCCCCGACATGCTGCCCACGATGGTTGATACACAGAACCACTCGGTAGCGCAACCCTCGGCCACAAGTCACTGTGCACTTTCAGAAAAAGTGGGAGAAGCCAGTGAGTAGCTTTATCTGGGTCTATGAAACTATGTGGCTATTAAACACAAAAACCTCCACATAATATGTTGTGTGAAGAAGACAAAGGTTGATTTTCTGGGATGCTTGTACTAATTTTCTTTGATTTAATTCAATCTAGTTCTTATTCCATGCTATGTATATAGATGCTTTTCTGCATGTACCTAGTGCCTATGGAGGACAGAAAAGGGTGTTAGATTCCCTGAAAGATTCTAGTCACTGTGTGGATACTGAGAATTGAACCCAGGTCCTCTGGAAGAGCAAATGGTATCCTTAGCCACTTAGCCATCTCTCCAGTTTCACCTAATTTTCAGTTCAAAGGCATTTAAGATGAGCGCACAGTGCAAGAGCAAATGTTCTGCATTCCCTGTGCTCCAAATCAAATATGATAGAAACTTGATACGGGCTTTCTAAAGCTTACCTTTCTCATAAGACATTACTGAAAGCAATTTGTAAAATTGAAAGCAATTCTTCTAAACAATGACTGTAAGAAAATTAACGTTCACCAAGCACTCCAGAGGATTAAATTGTTTGGTCTGCCACAGTGATATTCCTAGTTGCTGTCACAGAAAGAAACCATTGGGATTGTTCTGCCATACAGTATGAAAGAACGACCATGGAAGAGGAGGGGACAGAGGAGGAGGGCTTCAGCCAGTGAAGCCCTCAGGTGAGCATTAGGATCAGATTCTGAGTTCTCACCATCCAAGTAAATAGTTGGGGGTAGCAGGGTGCATCTGTAAAATCAGGCAAACAAAGGAAAATCCCTGAGGCTTGTTGGCCACATGGCCTCACTGAATCAATGAGTTCCAGGTTCAGTGAGAGAAACGCCATCTGAAAATAAGACCTCCGAAGAGTAACTGAGGAAGACACCTAACACTGATCTTTTAACCTAACACACACACACACACACACACACACACACACACACACACACACACACACACACACACATACACGCGCACACACACACACACACACACCCCACACATACACGCGCACACACACACACACACACCCCCACATACACATGCACACACACACACACACCCCACACATACACGCGCGCACACACACACACACACACACCCCACACATACACACACACACATACACGCACACACACACACACACACCCCACACATACACACACACATACACGCACACACACACACACATACACGCACACACACACACACACACACACACATACACGCACACACACACACATATACACACACACACACCCCACATATACACACACACACACACACACCCCACACACACACACACACCCCACACATACACACACACACACACACACACATACACGCACACACACCCACCCCACACACACACCCCACACATACACACACACACACCCCACACATACACACACACACACACACACATACACGCACACACACACACACACATACACGCACACACACACACACATACACGCACACACACACACACACACACATCAGGGCATAAGTGTATTGGGCCGTTAAAAGTCATGAAACATTTTTTCCCCTGACTTTTCATGGTCTTTGTGTTGTTAGCATTTTATTCAATGTATTATTAATACCCATTTATAACTTGACAGTTACTCTTGCATATAAATCAAGTGTTTTCAAGTCATGTGAAAATCTAGTAAAGACTTGGAGTTTATCTGCATTTATCTGCATATATCTATAGCATGTATGTGAGCCTATGTGCCTCTTTGATATCATGTATGTGAGCCTATGTGCCTCTTTGATAGAATATATGTGAGCAGATGTGCCTCTTTAAATGCTTAGGCTCTAAAGTGTTTTATGGGCACATGTTGGTTGCACCAAGTGGTAGGTTGCATGAAGACATTTCATTCAAAGGGTACTGTGTCCTTGGACCACATTCACTTGCATTACCCTCTCCAATGTCCCACCCACCAGGCTCCTTCCTTTTTGTAAATAACCCTCCATTTACTTTATATATGGGTGCATACATGTGTGCGTAACATACAAGAGTATGTGTATGGGGAAGCATACATGTGTGTGCATGCATGAACAAATGTGTGAGGCCACTACCTGAAGCTCTCTGTTCAGGTTCCCACAGGTTTGTTTTTTATTTTTATCAATAGGTTTCATTTTTTCTTTGATATATTCTTTTTTTACATTTCAAATGATTTCCCCTCTCCTGGTTCCCCCCTCCCCAAAAGTCCCATAAACCCTCTTCCCTCCCCCTGTTCCCCAATCAACCCCCTCCCACTTCCCTGTCCTGGTATTCCCCTACACTGCTGTATCAAGTCTTTCCAGGACCAGGGGCCACTCCTTCCTTCTTCTTGGGCATCATTTGATATGTGAATTATATCTTGGGTATTCCGAGCTTCTGGGCTGGTTTCCACTTATCAGTGAGTGCATATCATGTGTGTTCTTTTGTGACTGGATTACCTCACTTAGGATGTTATTTTCCAGTTCCACCCATTTGCCTAAGAATTTCGTGAATTAATTGTTTTTAATAGCTGAGTAGTATTCCATAGTGTGAATATACCACATTTTCTGTATCCATTCCTCCCTTGACGTTTTTGAGAGGCCAGGAGTTCCTCCTCAGCACTCCCTGCTGCCACGCCCCTGCCACTGCTCCAGAGCTTAGCATTCTCTTCTTGTTTCCCAGAGAATTTTACCCAGCCCTGTCCTGGCTATGCCTCTGGAGCCCTTCTCAGCATGCACACCACCACAAAGACCAGGTACTAAGGAAATCTCTTACTATATCATGGCACTCTTTTTCAGTACTAAGGATCAAACACAGGGCCTCATGCATGCTAGGAAAGTGCTCTACCACTGAGCTGTATCCGTACTCCATCATGCCATCATGAAAGTACCAAGTGAATTCCCGCAATGAAGTGTGTGATTAGACATAGATCCTGATTCTGAAAAATGAACTCAATCACTCTTGAATTTATCAATTCACAATACGTGTGTATGTATATGATATTGAAAAGCTCTTTATATCATGTCCTTTAAAACCAATAACAAAATGATTGCAGAATCTACATCTCATCCCAGCAGTGAATATATGCACAACTTATTGAGCCCCATTCCACTTTCCAGAAAGGCTGATTTCAAAAGAAAACTTACTTTTTGTGTACAATAATTTTTACCATAATTTAAGGTATATTTATGTTTTTTGGATTAGATGCTAGAATGGAATTTAATAATAAGGGATGTTTAGAGAAGATTGACATTTAGAACTCTCTGCCCAAAAGAAACAGAAATGGTTTTATTTACCATGCATATTTTCTTGAATAATAGAACACTGTGATCTATAAGAGGCTTTAAGACGAAAAATACATTATTGTAGGATAGAGATTCGTAAAAGAGTAGATTGAAAAGCAAACTCAAAAAAGAATTAGATAAATCAATTAGTTAAGGATCTCCTTCCTGCTATTTATAAAAGATGGAAGGGACAGAAATGGTCATGACATTTGAATTCCACTGGACACAGTTTGGTTTGGTTTTTTTTTGTTTGTTTGGGGTTTTTTTTGTTTTTTTTTAAATGCTGTAACAGTTTTATTTTAAAATGTCAGCATTCACTACACATTGGAAATGATATTCTTTGCTATTAGGTTTACCATAAAAATGAATATGTCAACCTAAATATAGGAGAAGGGGAAAGTCAATTTCCAAACTTCTTTTAGAGGGAACATGCATTCAAACTGAGTTGATACCAAATGCCCTAACTGTGCAGATGAAGTTCTCCAGGCTGACATTTAGTGTGATATCCAAAGCAGGCCAAGTGGCTCTCTACCCAGCCAGTACACACACCTTCCAATTCCAAGGAAGTGCAACGTCCTTCCTGCAGCACTCATGGACCCTTCAAAGTGGGTGTATCTCTTCATCTTGTGGCCCTAAGTACCACATGCACAAGACACACAGCTCATGACCAACCACAGAGGCCCACTGTGTTACAACTATCTACGTGCATGGCCATGCAACTAAGTTCTAGGCCTTTGGGAAGAAGAGGTTCATTTTCTTTATTTCCAGCATGCCAGCTGACACACTAAACAGTTGAATATCTATATTAATGCATGCATATCACAGTTCCAATTAAAAGGGCTATAGAAACTTAAATCCATTATTTATTTTTTTTCTCTAGAAATTTAAGAGACTAAGATTAACGTTAAACACAGGCACGCAGGTTGTTTACCTTGGACTAATCTAATTGTGATTTATTTGTTCTAGAAGCCAATTATCTCCTCAGTCCAGAGAGCTAATCCTACATTAGGTTTCTTTTCAAGCCTCTAGGATGCTATCCCTCTTCTTTTCTTTCTCCTGCCCTCTTCATGTTTTCTAAGAAGCCACGTGCTTCTAAAGGTCTGGCTCTCTCCATCTGTGTGATTAGTCTCTAAAAGGTATGTGGCTTCTTAACTCTCAGAATCAGGACACAGCTCTACAGCCAGGTCAGCATTTCTACCTTCATTTACCAATTCCTAGAAGCATGTTCTCTCTTCAATCCGTATAAATCATGCCCAACTTGTTTTTAAAACAAATACTATTTGAGTTTCAGTATATTCTCTCTCTTCCACCAACTCCTGCCCAATCCACCCTCCACACTTTCTCCGTACCCAATTGTGTCCTCATGTCCTAAAAACACTCACCAAGTACAATTACTACTGCCCATGTTCTTGGGTGTGTGACCATCCCTGGAGCGTGTTAGTCCTACCGGTACCACACTCTTAAAGAAAACCAATTCTCCATGACCACCTCTTCTCTTCTTACTGGGATTTTGTCTGGCTTGAGATTACAAAGGTCTTTGTCCATGCTGTCATATGGCTGTGGCACATAAGTTTGTATGTATGTGCACCTGCCTTGTGGCATGTTTTTGTTTTATTTTGTTTTTGTTTTTTGAGACAGAATTTCTCTGCATAGCCTTGGTTGTCCTGGAACTCACTCTGTAGACCACATTGGTCTCAAACTCAGAGGTCAGCCTGCCTCTGCTTCCCAAGTGCTAGGATTAAAGGTGTGCACCACCACTGCCCTGATAGTCCTTTTGTGTCTTAATGATTTATCATTGCTCCCATAAATCTGTGGATCTCTCTAGCCTCATGAAAGGACCTTCTTTTTATAGTTTATGAGGATTAACACAGAGACCCACAACTGGTCAAGGCACAGATACAAGGCACTATGGAGTGCTTAGCCCAGAGGAGACATCTATATCATATCCCCTTGGCCCAAGGCTCAGGGATCAATTGTGGAAGAGGGAGCAGAAGATGCAAGTGACGGTGACGATTACAACCAAACAGTGTTTTCCACTCACAGCAGTGCCCTTTTCAACTTCTAGTTGCTCTATTCCATGCTTGCCTTTGCTTAATGGTGTCTTTTTGGCAACCTGCCTCTAAGCTCTTGGTCACTCAGAATATATTACCTTCAAGAAAGTGTTAAGCATTACAATGGCAACAATGAATCCCAGACTAATGGATTTGAGATTTGCTCCTTCCACATGTACTACAGTTCCTTATAGTCCTGATCCTTACCTGCATTGAGGTGACCTCTCACCCTGTGCCTTCTCTTCCACTGTCCTATATTCTGGAGCTCTTTGGATGTAGGGACTATGTTTATTTATATATTTGTTTGTTTTGTGTATGTAATGCAAATGTATGCATGCATGTTTGCATGTGTGAAGGCTCATGTATGTGCCTATACACATACATGTATGTAGAAACATGAAGTTAACATGGAGTATTGTCCTTGATCATTTTCTATTTCATTTACTGAGGCATGGTCTCTCACTGAATCCAGAGCTCACTGATTCAGGCTAATCTATCTATCTAGCACACCTCAGGGATCACCTCTCCCTTCTTCTGTGGCATCTTTTTGTTTTATTTTGTGTGAGTGCTTGGATCGTAGGTGGTCATCAGGACTGCCTAACTTTTTAAAAGTGGGTTCTGGGAACCTGAATTCTGGTCCTCATGCTGTCATGGCAAGGATTTTATTCAGAGAACCATACCCTCAGCCTCCTACATACAACTTTTCTATATCATGATATCCAGTAAAGTTTCAGACTCAAAGCAAATAGTCATAAAAATCTCAGACTGAATAAAAGTGTCATATTCTCGAATCTCACCTGAGACCACTCCATGGCAATCCACTTGGGGCAATCAAACAGGTTGCAAGTCTGCATCACCTTGGGCTTGGGCGCATACATGCACTTCCATTCTTCCACTTGTAGAATCTCTGCATGCATAGATTCCTCTACACACACAAAACTCCGTCGCTGAATCCCTCCTCCACAGGACACTGAACATGCAGTCCAAGGATTATGTTCCCAGCTCAAAAGCAAACAAAGAAAAGTACATTATTTATTTGATGTATGAATGTTTTTTTCAAGTGTGCAATGGGTTTCCAAATAGTGATTTCTTTGTATCAAGTCATGGTTCCATAGAAAGAACACAAGACTTGAGTTTTCTAGGACTTTAATCTTAACTATGGTTACAAGGAATTCACCTCCTCTGAACATGAATTTTCTATATGATAGGAGTAATATACCCACCTTAGTTTTCAAAGGGCTGTTATAATAATTAAATTAATTAGAATATAGAATGTGAACAGGTCTTTAAATTGTCTTCAATTATAACTAATGGACTATATTACTGAGCATCATAGAAAGTCAAAGTCAAAAATAACCATACTATCTGGGCATAGTGTCACAGGCTTATAATTCTAGTACTTGAGAGGTAAAGACAGGAAGATCAAGAATTTGAGACAAATCTCAGCTGTGTAGAGTCTGAGGCCAGTTTGGACCACAGGAGAGCCTGTTTCAAATGAAATAGCAAGGAAGGAAGGGAAGGAGGGAGAGAGCGCGGGTATACTAGACATCTAGCTCTCAGAAAGGATTCACATTTTTTCTAAAGATTTATTTATTTATTATGTGTAAGTACACTGTAGCTGTCTTCAGTCACCAGAAGAGGGTGTCAGATCCCTTTATGGATGGTTATGAGCCACCATGAGGGTGCTGGGATTTGAACTCATGACCTTTGGAAGAGGAGTCAGTGTTCTTATACACTGAGCCATCTCTCCAGTCCAGGATTCACATTTCTAATCAATGGCTCTAGATCAGTGATTCTCAACCTGCGGCTCAAGACCCCTTTGGGGTCAAACAACCCTTTCACTGGGGTATCATATCAGATATCCCACGTATCAAATATTTATATTAGATTTATAATAGTAGCAAAATTACAGTTACGTAGCAGCAACAAAAATAATTTTATGGTTGTGAGTCACCACAACCTGATGGACTATATTAAAGGGTCATAGGATTGGGAAGGCTGAGGAACATTGCTCTAGTTTTTTTTTTCTATACCTGATGTTTAAGATGAGTTTGATGCCCTTGATGATGGACAACAGCACTCTACAAACAACCTTTCAATGATAGCTTGTTGCATTTAATTCTTAGAAACATCTTTCTCATTACTGAACCTATTGTCTTTTAACTTTATAAAAGAAACAATAATGTTCCTTCAAAGCACTTAGAATCCCTTATAAAATGGAGAGAATATTTAACTCACCGAGGGAGAGGTTGGAAGTGGTCATAGGGCATAATCTCTTTAAATCCATCACTGCAAAAGAAACCGTAGTGAAAAGAACTTTCTAAATCTGTCCACACGCATGGTCATTCACTAATACAGGTTTATTGTAAATATATAATTTCTAACTCATTGAACACATTTGTCAATTGACTAATACATATTTGACATCTCAGAAGAAAGAAGTCTTTCACATTGAAAATCAAAATATGCCAAGTGGCTCATAGACCCCTCAACCAAAATTCAGACAGCATCTCTTCTTCAGTTTTCAAGAGAAACGCTCATGCAAGCCACTTCCAGTTGAATATAAAAATATAAAGATAGCTAATGGCATATTAACCAAAGGAAAAATTCTCTTCATCTGGATAAGTCTATTATTTCATTTTAAATGTCATTACGCTAATAGAATGTATTCGTGCCATGAACACACCATTATCTTGCCCCACTCTTCAGAGAACTACTCTGCTTCCCAGAATCTGTCCTTTACAAGGTCTCCGTGAATAGTGATGTCCAACCAGGATTACAGGAAATGAGTACCACGGTGACAGGTAATGCGACCTGCAGACAAGGTGCACTTGCCCACTGTGGCTGTGGCCAGCTGGGCAGCAGCTGGAGGATCCAGGGGATTGATACTGGGCTGAGATTTTAAGGTACTGTAGGAATGCCAGGAAACTTACCCCGACAATCCAAGTCAGCAGGTACTAAATTATTTATCAGGACAGTTTCTGCACAGCTTTGGCTTGAAAACTGCTTACTTCCTTGCACAATGCATCATTTATATGGAGTTAAATGTGGACACTTCAAAAGCCAATATATAGTAATGGGTGACCCAGTTTAAAGCCTGAAATAGTGAGTGGGAGATATTTGTGACTGACAGATGGCCTATGCATGGAATCCTGGCAGATCCACATATGTATGTATGCATGTGCAAGAATTGCCCAAAAAGCTTCATTATAAAGATCTTATGTATACATAATCCCATGACAAGAGAAAGCTAGCTCAAGGGAGCAGATCAGCAGATATCTCTTAGTTCCTATTAACTGTGGTTATAAATGTGACCTGCCACCGGGATATACTCAAAAGTTGGGAACTGGAAGCTACGGCCCTCAAAGTATTGCTGTGTACCAATCGGATTTGACTTGTTCCTTTGAAAAGCATGGGCAGGTGGACCAACCTCGATGGGCAAGGATCCATGCTGCATTCCTTCAGCTTTGGTTTGGGCTTCACGTTTTCTGGGTAGTAATGGCAATAGTGGTCGGGCACTACCCTTTTCAAGCGGATGTCCATGCATTCTGCAGAGTTGAGCTGATAACCTAAAGGTATGTGAGAGGGAGGCATGGAAGCTGCATTATTTCTGCATCTGCATGGCAAGGGTGCATGGCACATGCTTTTCTCTATGGATAGCCTAACCCAGTGGTATCTATGATGTTCAGCTCAGGAACTAACAGAAGCACTGGTCCCAGGGCTCTTCATGGTAATTAGGCTGTAGCACTGCCACTGAGCCCCAGATATGGGGACTTTCTGCAAAGGAATCTCAGATTCCTCTGAAATGGCTAAAACCAGGGGCCAAGCACAATACTTGAACTGACCATGGTCTACTGGCACACATTACAATTGACTCCTTTAAGGGACTGTCTGGACCTTGGTTACAGTTTAGCTCTGTTCTCAAGTTACTGCTTGTCTGTTCTTGGTCACTGTAGCAGCCCCTTCCTTCCTCCCTCCCTAGCTCTTTCCCTCCCTTCCTCCCCCTGTCTCCTTCTCTCCTTCCCTCCCTCTTGTTTCCTTGTTTCCCCCTTCTTCTGGCAGTGCCTATTCCAATCTTCTTCCTCTCCCCAGATACTCATTCAGATTTATTGTCTATATATCCTTAAGTATGAGACTGTCTTGCATAACATTGTTTGGGGTGAATGTTTTGAACTGAACTGGTCATTATATATGTGTGTGTGTGTGTGTGTGTGTGTGTGTGTTTGTGTGTATACCTGTATGTGTGCATATATATTATGAGTGTAATTAAATGTATAAACACAACTAAGTTAGCAAACATATCTGTTGGCTAAGGAATCAAACTTGGGGCTTGGACATGCTAAGTAAGCTCACTGCTCTTGACCTAAACCCTCGGTGTCGATGATGTTTTAAATCATGGTCTATTTTCCACTCATTAAGGATTTTTTACTCTACAGTATGCTTTGAGAGCCAACTCTGGGACTGTTTCTTTCACAATACTCTACTGTTTGCCTCTGCTCTGTTTACTCATCTGCTCTTTGGAGTGGCTAGGGCACCTTCAATGTCAATAACCATGCTGACTGTGGAATTGGCAGTCAGCAGAGACAGAAGCAAAATCCATCTCTCTACTTCCTCTACCACACAGGCTTTCAAAGGGGAGTGAAGACTCACTCCTGACTTTAGCAAATCCAATTTGGACCATTTTCTTTGAGGAAAGTGAACATTCCAAGATACTGAGCACGGCAAACTTAAAACACAACTTGAGACATGACCCTTTCCTTTCTTGAGAGCTTTGATGCCAGCTTTCCTGCCGTTGCATAAATGTCACATTAACTGTTGTTGTTTTTTTAAATAAGGTAATTTTTCAAAGCAAAAAATGAGCTGTCAAAATTAAAAAAAATGAAGCTGACCTCTTAATGTCTGCCAATTGGTCCAAAGGTTTAAAAATATATTTCAAGTCCCGATTGCCGAGAGGAGTCTGGCTTTATAAGCCACCAGACAGCTTTCTACAAGGCATGGCTTGGGAGTAAACTGAGCTCAGAGGAGCAGAGGATGGACTGGTACACATTACCAAGAGCAAGGTTGAAACCACAAGAACGCAGATGCAGATGGTGTCAATAGAACAGTGTTCGGCAGCATCAGTGAGAAAGGCTACACTACCAAGGACATGGCAATCCCAGACAAACTCGAGTGCACCCTGTAGATAATTACAGCTGAGAGCCATCAGTCCTTCCCGAGCCCTCAGTACCTCTGAGACCCACCAACTAATCTTCGTTATCCAAAAATCTCTGGCACACCAGTCATACAATTACATAGGTTTGATTAGTAATATAATTAAAATTTGGCAGTATGTCCTGTATGGATCTGATGTGTATAATTTTATTTCCCTCAAACAAGTTCAGACTAAGATTGCCTATCCTTCCTTGAATCAGAGAAAAAATCTATGTCCTAAGTGAAAACATTCTTGTAAAGGGACTCGATAGAGGACATACAGGTGTTTATAATTCGAGAAAGAGAAAATTCATTTTCTTGTTTAATTTTGTTGCAGTTTAGAGATTACCAAGAGTAAAGAAAGAAGATTGTCTTTCAATATTGTGAACAAATGCATTGAAATCCTGCCAGTGTGTGGGAGAGGCTGGGCAGCCCCTGTAGCCTTTCTGTGTTCTTCCACATTGTGTCCTCCCTTCCCTGTGGGACTGATCTCACTGGGAGGTGCCCCTGTGCACACTCATGGTTCCAGAAGGACAGAGTGTCTTTCTGTGGATATCAAAGTGTGAAGGAAAAAAAAAAAGCTCTTCCGCTTCCATGAATTTAATCAATGGGATTACACGGAATCCACTTGTAAAATGTCTCCCCCGTAGAGAAGAGCTTCTCTTTGGTTGTATGAGTCCAATCAGAAGTGACTCTCTAAGGAACTATGTGTGAGAGACCAGAAATGAATAAGAAGAAAGAGAAGTCTGTTTCACTGCAGAGTGAGAAGAAAAAGCCCCCACCATTTCTTTGTGGTCTATCATTTTGGGACCCTTGATGTACTATTGTCTTCCCTGGACCTGTGACCTACCTACCTAAGGATGTGGGGCTCAGCATGCTACACTGCCCCGCTCTCTCCGGAGCGCTCATCAGTGTCCACTGAGCCCAGCCCAGCCCAGCACTCATGTGCTCAAGACTGCAGGGAAGAGAGGGGCATGCAGGGTCACTTTAGCTTTGGACACAGCAGATGAGTTTGAAGTGCTGACTAGGTGCTAGGTGTTATGCTACATCCCTCGGCATGTTCCATTGCATAGTGCTTCACGACGTGCCGCCAGGAGACGAGCATCCTACCGACAGATAGGAAACTGAGGTTCAAAGAGGTCTAGCTAAGGAGAGACAGATGAGTGAGCCCTGATCCTCACACTCCAACATTCTGCCTAGCCCACTAGGCCAGGCTGCCCTTTTTGTGGTGGTCAGGATAGGACAAGAGCCTGTACACACTGGACAAATATTCTATCACTGAGCCACATCACCAGCCCCCAAACTGGCTGACCCTTCCTGTGAATTTGGCATGCAAATGTCAGAGAACAGGACCGGCTCACTAAGGCCCAGGTTTGTCCATCTCAGAGTTTCCATTCCTAATGTGGTTTCTTCCCAGGCAGCTTTTGGGGAGCTCGGGGATTCTACATTTCTTTGAAGCCTGGTGCAGAGTCACTGACTGGAAGACCTAATGGAATTTGTGTCACTTATAAGATTGCTTGTCTCAGGGTAGGAGATGTAGCTTGGTTGGTAAGGTGTTTATTTAGTATGCACAAGGACCTAGGTTCAATTCCCAATCCTGCAAAACTTGGTCATTGTGCTACATGCCAATGTAGCACTTTGGTACGTAATGGTAGAAAGACCTGAAGTTCAACGTCTCTGGCTACTCAGCAAGTTTGAAGTGAGCTTTACCTACAGAAAAGCCTGTGCCAAAACACAGATAGCCAGACAAGAGCTGTGCATCATGTTTAACAAGATTCAGAAATTAATAGTAAACCCAGAGAAGGTTCTAGCTGGCCAAAAGTTCATTTTTTCTACTACAGTTTTGTTTTTGTTGTGTCTGTCTTTGTGATTGTGTTCTGTGTGGTTAGGGACAATTATTTCCTATATCAGGTGTTATAATTAAATTATTTTTTAAACATGTTAAAATTTTAAAAAAATACCCATTTAAAGAAAATTTCTTGAGTCACTAATAATACAATGGTAACACAGACAAGGCAGAAATGGTGATATCGCCATGGCTCTAACATATCATAGAGATGTTGCTTTACAGAGTGATCCTCAAACTACAGCATGCACTGTGAGACCCTGCGACGCCTGTGAAATATAACAGACCCATCCTCAGAGTTCTGAATCAGGGAGTTGGAGGCCATGAATTTGCATGTTAGTATTGCTGAGGCTGGAGTTTCAGAAGGATGCCTTCCTGGCTAGTTATATGTGAATTTGACACTAGCTGGAGTTGTCTGAGAGGAGGGAGCCTCAGTTGCAAACCTGCCTCCACGAGGCTAGGCTGTGGGCAAGCCTGTAAGGCATTTTCTTAAGTAGTGATTGACAGGGGAGAGCCCAGCCCATTGTAAGTGGGGATACTACTTGGCTAGTGCTCCTGGGTTCTAAAAGAAAGCAGGCTGAACAAGCCATGAGAAGAAAGTCAGTAAGCAGCACCCCTCCATGACCTCTGTATCAGCTCCTGCTTCTGGGTTCCTCCCCTGTCTGAGTTCCTGCCCAGGCTGCTTCCATGAGGAACTATGATGTGGAAGTATTAGCAAAATAAACCCTTTAATCCCCAAGTTGCTTTTGGTCATGGTATTTCATTATAGCAATACCTACCTAACTCTACCTAAGACAGATGCCTATAGGATCATAATTAAGTGCTCCATCATCCTGTATCCAAACAAACTGACTGGTACTCAGGAAAATTCACATCTTCCTTTCATTTGATAGTCTTGACTCATCCTTGGGTTATTACTTTTACATCCCTAGGACACAGGTTCCCACCAGGGTCTGGGCTACCCTGTGCTTCCCAACAGAAGAGTCAGCATCTCCTTTCAGGGGAAGCTTAAATCCCAGATCTGACCTGCATGTTTATGAGACCCTGGCACTGCCCAAGGAGTCCTCCTCAATGCCTCTGTAGTTAGGATATAGGCCAAACCTCTGTTTCTGTCCTGATGTTCTGAATGGATGTTATTCTGTAATCTTCAAGGGAAGAAGTTGTTTGGGGCTGGGCTGGCACATTCTAACTTTTCAAAGAGAACCCTGCCCAAGATGCATTCCTTGCACAGGGACAGAAGACAATTCAGGAGGCACAAAAGAACAATGTAATTAGAGCCTGATCATATTATCTGATGGACTGGGACCCTTGCTAAGATTTTACCTCGGCTTTGCATAAACACCATACAAACCTTCCTAGGCCAAGGAGGGTGTGGCAAATAACTCTCAGCATATAGCTGGTCAGGTAGCAAGCACCCAGCATCACTGTCTGGTCCTCATAGGAAAACTCCTCCTAGTGCTCTGGGAACCTCAGAAACTTGGGGGTCCTGGGCTGACACCAGTTTACTACCCTTACTCTCTTATTTAAAAGTTCAGCTCATAACTTTGGCATTGGAGGTGGTTGCCTACCATGGACTCCAGGTTATGGTGTCTCCACATTAAGCAGACCAGTGTCTACTGAAATCCTTCTCTTTGCATATGTGCATATGTGTTACACTTGGATTATACTTGACCCCAAACCTTCTTCACCTGTCTATTAAGACCTTGAACTCAGCACACACAAGACACTATCTTCTATCCCAGTCTTAAAGTCCATCTCAACCAGGCATGTGTATACCCTGATGCACAGCTCTGGATATCCAAGAATGAAGTCTGTATCTCACCTCCTCCACATGTCACGGTGCAGGGAAAGAAGTCAGTCTGTCTCCACTGGTGGCTGATGGGCTGGTAAAAGAAGAACTGGACGACGCTGCCTTTGGCCACCGTGTACCTGGTCTGGACAGAGAGAGCAGTGATGGCCTGGCACATTTCACACAGTGAGCCTCGGATCCTGCCTTCTTCACCCATCTCAGGCAACACCCACAAGTATGACAATACAGTAAGCTACAAGAGGACTGTGAAGGCTTTAGATGGGATAGCCTGTCACTCAGACTTGCCCCAAATGGAGGTTCAGGAGATCACTAACAAGGCTCGCATTTCCACATAACTCTTTGCCTGTGAACGGACTCACAGCAGTATGTAAACTTGCTTGCTTACTTATTTGGTGCTTTTCCTTCCTGAAATGTTATGTCCTGTTTCCACGACTCCAGAAACAGATTTAATTAGGGTTGGGCTTGCTTATAACATAACATATAACAGGAACTCTGACTCTAAGGATACTGATTTTGCTTTGATATTACACAGATAGTATTTAATTTTCTATTAGTGTGAACTCATTGTATGAAGCAATGGGCTTCATTATAATATTTCCAGTCATGCAAATAATGTACGCTGATTCCAGGATTTTTTTATATACAAGATTTTTTAAATAACAACACCTTAAGGAGTCTTTTTTAGACGTGCTTCTAATTGCACAACGTGGGAAATTTACCTTCAGTGAATTCAGTGTGCACAGACACACTCTTGTCATATATGAATGTCCTGCTAGCTAGTTAAAAGGGCAGTGCTGGGGCAGGGACCAGTTATAGATAGGACTATGTTCATTTGTAGGTGATTTTACTCAAGCAACAAGCTCTCTTCCTACCTTTTCTTTAGTTTATTCCCTGGGTAAAAAATAGAAACCTTGTGAATTTAGAAAGACTCCCAGGAAGCAGCAAAAGGAGGGAAAGTAATTTAAGCTCAAAGGAGGAAGGACCCCAAATGGGAACATACATGTGATACCCAAGACTTTAGACTCGAAAATCTGCAAGAGTGGAAACGTTGAGTATTCTCAGCACAGTTACCTGACACTGATGTGAGGGGTTGGTGTCTCTTTAGCTGTCCTACAGTGTATGCAAATGTTTGAAAAGTTAAACAATAAGGTGAGACCTTCCACCAGAAATGGTGGTGACAAATGTAATAATCAAAATGTGAGCAGTTACAGACAAGGCTGGAGACTGACAAACACTGAAGATTTTGAGATTTCAGGATAGATACTTCTAAAGTGTTCCATAAAGTGAATACCAAGACCTGGAAAGAGTATTCTAAAGAAGCAAATACCCTGTCCTGAGGAGCTAGAGATGGCTCAAGGGTTAAGAGCACTGGCTACTCTTCTAGAGAACCTGGGTTCTAGTCCTAGCACCCATGTGGCAGATCACAGTGGGTCTGTTACTCCACTTCTAGGGGGACTCAGTGCCCTCTTCTGCTCTCCACAGGCACCAGGTACATACACGGCACCAGGCACATATACAGTATATAGACATACATGCAGATAAAGCATTCATACACAGAAAATTAAATTTTAACAAAATACCTGGCTTCTGGTCTGGGTGAAAAGCAGAACTCATGGCCCTCCACCCCACAGCTCTGCTTCCTCTTAAGAGGTCTCTGGCTCTAACCAGACTCATACAGATGAGACAGTGCCACCCACCCACCCCAATTCCGCCCTTCCTCCTATTAAGCATGCAAGGACTCCAGCAAGCTAAGAAGCCCTGGGCTTTGCCCCACCTAGTCAAAGCTCCATCTTCCATCCAGTCCATGTTTATACCAGCAGTAGTCAGGGAGCATCCATGGGACCCCCAACTCAAAGTTCTGCCTGCATCACAAGAGGTTGGCACTCACCCCTAACCTGACACACAGGAGGCTTGCTCAAACCAGAGACACACAGTTCCACCTGGCTCAGGGGACACCTGCTCAATGCAGGACACTCAGGTCAACCAATACCAGAGACAACTAGATGGAAAAGGGCAAGCAAGCAGAAGTACATAATCAAAAGAAACTAATGCAATATGGCACCATCAGGACCCAGCTCGCCTACTACAGCAAATCCTGGATATTTTAACACACCTAAAGAGCAAGACTGTGACCTTAGATCCTATGTCATGAAGATTATAGATGCCTTTAAAGAGAAAACAAGTGAGTCCCTTAAAGAAATACAGGAAAATACAATCAAACAGGAGAAGGAAATAAATAAAACAGTCCAAAACCTAAAAATAAAAATAGAAGCAATAAACAAAACACAAATGGAGGAACCCTGGAGATGGAAACCTGGGAAGAGAACAGAAACTACAGATATAAGCATCACCAACAGAATATAGAAGATAGAAGAGGGAATCTCAGGCATACAAGATACCACAGAATATATTGATACATCCATCAAAGAAAATGCCAAAGGTAAAATATTCTTAACACAAAACATCCAGGAAATTTGGGACACTATGAAAAGACCGAACCTAAGAATATTAGGAATGGAAGAGGGTGAAGATTCCCAGTTCATAGGGCCAGAAAACATCTTCAACAAAATCATAGTAGAAAACTTCCCTAACATAAAGAAACGGCCATAGTGTACCAGAAACCTACAGAACACAGCATAGATAGGATCAGAAAAGAAAATCCTCCTGACACATAATAATCAAAACACTAAATGTACAAAACAAAGAAAGAATATTAAAAGCTACAAGAGAAAAAGGTCAAGAAATGTATAAAGGCAGACCTATCAGAATTATCTGACTTCTCAACAGAGACCCTAGAAGCCAGAAGATCCTGGACTTGCAGACCCTAAGAAACCACAGATGTCAGCCCAGACTATTGTATCCAGCAACACTTTCAATCATCATAGATAAAGAAACCAAGATATTCTGTCACAAAACCAAATGTAAACAATAAATTTCTATGAACCCAGTACTACACATAAAAAATAACATTCCACATGATCAAATAGACTTCATCCCAGGGATGCAGGAATGGTTCAGTGTATGAAAAATCCATCAATGTAATTTACTATATAAGCAAACTGAAAGACAAAAATCACATGATCATCTCATTAGATGTTGAAAAAGTCTTTGACAAAATCCAACGCCCCTTCATGTTAAAAGTCTTGGAGAGATCAGTGATTCGAGGCCCATACCTAAACATAATAAAAGCAATATACACCAAGCCAATAGCCAAACATAAAATTAAATGGAGAGAAACTTAAAGCAATCCCATTAACATCAGGGAATAGACAAGGCTGCCCTCTCTCCCTATCTATTCAATACAGTACTGGAAGATCTGGCTGGAGCAATAAGAAAACCAAAGTAGAGCAAGGGGATACAAACTGGAAAGGAAGAAGTCAAGGTATCACTATTTGTGGATGATATGGTAGTATACATAAACAACCCCAAAATTTCCACCAGAAAAACTTCTACAGCTGAAAAATAATTTAGCAAAGTGACTGGATATAAAATTATCTCAAAGAAGTCAGTAGCTACCCTTTATACAAATGATAAAGAGGCACAGAAAGAAATTAGGGAAATGACATCCTTCACAATAATCATAAATAATATCAAATATCTTGGCGTGACTCTAACCAAACAAGTAAAAGATCTGCATGACAAGAACTTCAAGTCCCTGAAGAAAGAAAGAGAAGAAGATATCAGAAGATCAAAAGATCTCCCATGCTCATAGATAGGTAGGATTAACATAGTGAAAATGGCTATCTTCCCAAAAGTAATCTACATATTTAATGCAATCCCCATCAAAATTCCAACACAATTTTTTTATGAATCTTGAAAGAGCAATTCTCCACTTCACATGGACAAAACAAAAAACCCAAGATAGCCAAAGCAATCATGAAAAATAAAAGGACTTTTGGAGGAATCACCATGTTTGACCTCAAGCTGTACTATAGAGCAATAGTGATAAAACTGCATGGTATTGGTACAGAAACAGACAGGTTGATTAATGGAATATAATCGAAGACCCAGACATGAATCCAAATATGTATGGACATTTGGTTTTTGACAAAGAAGCCGAAAACATATGTTGTGGTTTGGTCTAATGCTTGTATTATGTTAATTGGGTCCTGAAAATTGCATGAGAATCCACACATACAATGCTGAGGGTCCCTGCCCCCAGTTGGTTTTGATTGGTAAATAAAGTTGCTGGCGGTCAGTGGCTGGGCAGAGAGATAGAGTATGGACTTTTAGGATTCCTGGGCAAGGGACCAAGGGAGAAGGAAGGAGAGAGCCTTCATACTGGGAAAGGAGTAAAGACAAGGCCTGAGAGGTGCAGAAGTGAGAGCATAGCCATCATGTAACAGTTGGGCATCATGGACCAGGAAGGCTGCAGGTCTGGGTGCAAGACAGCAAAGATGGAATGTAGGTTTTAGTAAGTGGCGAGTTGGGATTATCTGAAAATACACCAACAGCATAGCGGTTTGGAAGTGGCCTAGCCATTGATCTGTTTAAGGCATATTAAAATATGTGTGTGTGTTTCATTCAGGAACCCAGAACACTGGGGCAGGTAGCAAGGAATGTGCCGCTACTGCTGTGTTGATTTGAGTAGCATTAAATGACTATTGCTGCAAAAATACAATGGAAAAAGAAAGTATCTTCAATAAATGGTGCTAGTCTAACTGGATATCTGCATGTAGAAGAATGCAAATAGATCCATACTTATTATCCTGAACAAACCTCATGTCCAAGTAGATCAAGGACTTCAACATAAAATCCAATACACTAAATATAATAGAAGAGAAAGTGGGAAATAGCTTTGATTTGTATTGGTACAGGAGACAATTTCCTGAACACAACAGTAATGGCTCAGGCTTTAAGATCAACAATTGATAAATTGTTGAAAAGCTTCTATAATCAAAGGACAGTGCCAACAGGAAAAATTCGCAGCCTACAGATCTAGGAAATATCTTCACTAGCCCTAGGTCTGACAGAGGGCTAATATCCACACTATATAAAGAGCTCAATAAGTTAAACTCCAGCAAATCAAATAACCCAATTTAAAAGTGGGGTACATAACTAAACAGAATTCTCAACAGAGGAATCTCAAATACCTGAGAAGCACTTTTATAAATGTTCAATGCCCTTCCGTAGTCATCAGAGAAATGCAAATCAAAAAGACCCTGAGATTCAATCTTACATCAATCAGAATGGCTAAGATCAAAACCTCAAGGGACAGTACATGCTGGAGAGGATGTGGAGAAAGGAGAACACTCCTCCATTGCTGGTGGGATTGCAAACCTGTAAAATCACTCTGGAAAGCACTCTGGCAGTTTCTCAGAAAATTGGAAATACATCTATCTGAAGACCCAGCTATACCACTCCTGGGCATATATCCAAAAGATGCTCCAACATACAACAAGGACACATGCTCCACTATGTTCATAGCAGCCTTATTTATAATAGCCAGAAGCTGGAAACAACCCAGATTTTCCTCAGTTGAAGAATGGATACACAAAATGTGGTTCATTTACGCAATGGAATACTACTCAGCTATTAGAAACAAGGACATCATGAATTTTGTAGGCAAATGGATGAAACTAGAAAATATCATCCTGAGTGAGGTAAACCAAACCAAAAGGTAAGTGGATATTAGTCATAAAGTAGAATATCCATGATGCACCCCACAGACCCAAAGAAGTTAAACAAGAAGGAAGGTCTAATCAAGAATGTTTGAATCACACTTAGAAAGGGAAACAAAAGTCATAGGCAGCAGATGGAGGGAGGAAACTGGGTAGGAGATGGGAAGGTGATGGGAATTGGGAGGCAAGATCAAGTGTGGGGAGAGAAAGGAGGGAGGCCCAGTGGGCCAGGAGAGTGAAAGGAAATCTGCAGCTGCCTGGGTGGGGTTAGGGGGTAGGCAATGAGAAGGTGAGAGGGGAGAACCTCTAGGAAATCCAGAGACCTGGGATAGGGGAGGCTCCCAGAAGTCAATATGCCTAACAGTGGGGACATAGAACCTGAAGAGAACACCTCCTGTAGCCAGGCAGGACTCCCAGCAGAAGGATAGGGACACCAACCCATCCACAAAATTTTCAAACCAAAACTGTGTCCTGGTTAAAAGAAATTCAGGGATGGAACAGCGACAGAAGGAAAGGCCAAACAATAACCAGACCATCCTATGGACAAGCACCAATCCCTGACATTATTAATGATACTCTGTTATGCTTACAGACAGAAGCCTAGCATAACTGTCCTCTGAGAGGCTCTAGCCAGCCACAGACTGAAATAGATGCAGACATCCACAACCAAATATTAGACTTATGGAAGAGATGAGGGGAAGGATCGAAGGTCCTGAAGGGAATGAGAACCCCACAGGAAGACTAAAAGAGTCAACAAATCTCAAACCCTAGGAACTCTCAGGTTCTGACCCAACTACTGAAGGACATGCATGGGCATGAACACAGGAACGGAGCAGCTCAGTCTTCTTAGCTGCCTTGTATGGCCTCAGTGGAAGAGGATGTGCAAAGACTTGATGTGGAAGGGGAGCTTACCTAGGGGCCCTTACCCTCTCAGAGGAGAGGGGGGAATGGTGAGGGACTCTGTGAGGGAGGGTATGGGAAGGGCAGCAGCATTCGGGATGTAAATTACTTAATTAGTTAATTAATTAAAAAGTGACCTGGAAATAAAAGCAAAATCTAAAATAATATACAGCTATATCCAAGTGAGATATAAAATGATAGGTAGTTTTATAAATAATAAAATTTAAAAACAAAATATAACTCTGATGGCAAAATGGGGCTTCTAAAAGAAAGCGTGAATGGTTAAACATTTGAACCAGATCAAAAGGAGAAAACCATAGCATTGTCTCAGACACAGCAAGCCTTGATAAATTCTACACTTTGATAAATTCCTATCATGAAATGAATATCTTCCATCAGGTAAGAGAGCTTCTTCAGATGATTGTACAACAAACTTCACTTTAGCCTCGCACACAAGAGAGCTTTGCCCTGAAATGGCAGGCATTAGAAAGGGAGGCTGCTGTTTTAATATTATAAAAGCATTAAAAAAACAAACACTGGAGATAAGTCTAATACATGACATGTAAGACATACATATGGGAATCACAAACACTGAGACTAATTTTAATTATCCGAACAAATGTGTGAAAACACCATATTTATAGGTTAGCAGGGATGGTATTGGGAAGCTGCTGATTTCCCTGATTAACAGATCCAAAGAGTTCTGTTTGTTTGTTTGGAAAATATCATCTGGGTCTATTTACTTATATTCAATCTTAAAGTTTATTCTTAGAGAATTTCATACATAAATACAATGTATTTTAGGCCATGTCCATCTGTCACTCCCTACCTCTAACTCCTCTGAGGAGTTTTATAAAAACTGGCAACCTGACTTTAAGATCGACAGAGAAATGCAGAACCCAGAAGAGCAAGGATCCTCTTCAAGAACACAGCTAAAGAACCCTCGGCAAGATGAAGACATTACTTTAACACAGAAGTAGGTAAATCACAAAGGCACTTGAATAACTCTCACCACGGAACAAAAACCTTAAAATGCACCTACACAGGGTGACTTAGGGATTTAGGGTTAAGATAAAAGGGGCTGTTCTCCATGCAGTGGGCTTGTGGAAATAGGATGGTCATGTCAAAAGCAATACTAATTGAACTTCACAACATATACAAAGCTAAGAGCAGGTGAAAGTAAAACAAACACGGAAGTGTGTCTCCACAACTCGGATGAGAAAAAGATTTATTTTCCTGGACACAAACTGAACCACGGGCATTTAACACCATAGATGGGCAATAAAGATGGATATGCCATACCCGAACAAACAAGAAAGATGGATCTCCCACACTGCAAGCAGACAGTAAAGATGAACATGCCACATTTCAAACAGGCAGTACAGATGGCATACCACACTGCAAACAGTTGGTAAGTATAGATCTCCCACACTGCAAACAGGCAGTAAAGAAGGGTATGTCTCACTGCAAACAGATGAAAAACCTTTCTTTATGGAAACTAACAGTGGGGAAAACTTGAAGTGAATCTAGAAACTCAGGATGCAACATCAAAATAAACCCAGAAAGGAAAAGGAAACAAAGGTAAAAATGTGTATAAACAGAAAGAAAAGTGAAACTAAGAAAAATTAATCCACACAACTAAAATTTAGTATTTAGACATGTCAGAGACACTTTTTGGGTGACTAGAAACAAAACCACACAAAACTAGAAGAGGTACCAATAAATAACGTCTATTATATCCTTTCCTTTCCTTTCCTTTCCTTTCCTTTCCTTTCCTTTCCTTTCCTTTCCTTTCCTTTCCTTTCCTTTCCTTTCCTTTCCTTTCCTTTCCTTCCCCTCCCCCTCCCTTCCCTTCCCTTCCCTTCCCTTCCTTTCCCTTTTTCTTTTCCTCTTTTCCTCTTTCCCCCTCCTCTCCTCCCCTCCCCTCCCCTCCCCTCCCCTCTCCTCTCCTCTCCTCTCTTGACAGGTCTTATTCTATCTATAGCCCAGACTGCCCTGGAACTTACACTATGGTCCAACTACCTCCTCCTTTTTGTTTTGCTTTGTTTTTTTCAAGATAGGATTTCTCTGTGTAGCCCTGACTGTCCTGGAACTCACTTTGTAGACCAGGCTGGCCTCGAACACAGAGATCTGCCTGCCTCTGCCTCCCAAGTGCCGGGATTAAAGGCAAGCACCACCACTGCCAAGCACCTTCTCCTCTTAAGTAGCAGGATTGCAATAGGCACATGATCACTTTAAAAATCCAGGTCTACTAACCTCCAAGAGATGCCAAGGGCTACCACACTACTTTTTCCATAGCCTGTTATTCTCCAACTCGCCAAGAAAAGAGTTTGTGCTTTTTCCTCAGTTTACAGACTTAACAACTCTTTCTGCAAGGTCATCCATTCATATCTGATATCCTGCATCCCATTTCAAGAAAAGATGTAAATAGGACAGAAGGACATCTCTCCATCTTCCTCCATTTAATCTGCATCTCATGAACTGCTCTTCTCCTCACTCCAGAAACTCTTCCCACCTGTAGGGATGAGAAGACAGCCCCGAGAAATATACCAGGTATCACTAACTGCCTACTGGACCCATGGACAAAACTAGCAAGCACTGTATATGAAAATGCACTTGAAGCTGTCACCTTCCCTGTTGACAATCATCCCCCTGCTTCCATTCTAAGTAGCTAGATCTTGCTAACAGGGGTGGCATTGAAGGAAAAGTAGATTAAAATGCCTAAGATGAGCTTTGTGCTACACTGTTAGTTCCTCGGTGTTTGTTTTGGCTGTTGTTGTAACTAGCAGAGAAAATGAGTTTTATATCCTGAAAAGCATTGTAATAATAAAAAAGAATGCTCTTGGGGATATGGTTCCCTGGGATTTCCATACTCAGGCAATCCTCTGCCTCACTGCACTTCAAACAGAAAGCATCAGCCTACCAGGGAGAAAATATTAGCCAGTCTCTCAGATGACTGTGAAACTGAGGAGTTCTTGGGGGCTGAGACTCAAAAGGCAATGGTGGCAGCTGCAAGGTAGACACAGAAGGATGAGGAGGTGGAGGTCATTCATAGCTACATAGCAAACCTGAGAACATTCCCGGTTGCAAAAAGCAAACCAAACAAGCAGAGTGGGGAAAAAGCATGCCCCTTCACTTAAGAAGTTCAAATGGGAGTAAAGCAATGGATCAGCAGGCAAGTGCCAAACCTGGAAGCCTGAGTTCTATCCCTGGGCTCACAAGGTGGAAGGAAAGAAGTAACTCCTGCAAATTGTCCTTGGGCCTCCCCTTGCCCTGTGATGCACACAAGTAACCATCTGTGCCCTCTCTCCTCAGACAATAAATTAAAATGTAATAAAGATAAAAAAGAAACTCAAGTGGCCCCATGAATCTGTTATCCCTAAGTCAAAAAATACCAACTTGATAAAACATGATTATTAAAATCTACTTCCTATGTCAAAGAGAAACAACAAAAATGAACAATGTTTCTTTGTAGACATACATTTCATTTAACAAGATTGTTTTAGTAATAAGCTTTGGTAAAACTCCATTAAGTAAACTAGTTCCAATAAATTACCCAATCCATCTGTTTTCCAACAAGTGTGAAGTTTTTGTACATGCTGCAGATTTGGGTTGAGGTGCCTGGGAAGGGATGCAGAAAAAATCTGCGAATGTCACAGAAAGGACTTGAATATTAGTGGAACTGAGTGCCTGGGTGAGACAGACATTTTCTAGACATTGTCCAAAGCACCTTGAGCTGAGACTCTACCTGGGGTTCTACCTGGGCTCTGCCTGAGACTGAACACTTCATGAACTGAGGTTTTGTTCTGATGTGGTGTTCCCAGGTTGGTGCTGATGGAGGCAGTTACCCTAATACCCTAATGGACATTTCTTTTTGAGGTTCTACATGAGAAATATAGTAAAAGTCCTTTCCTACCTTCGGCTCTCCATGACATCTGTCCTTCCCTCCTGTGGAGAGGCCTGTTATCACAATCTTCCTGTCCATCCCTCCCATCTGACCCTCTGTCAAACTCCTTCATACACCCATTGAGGCATAGGGGACAGCTTTTGCACAGCTCACTTCTAAGCCTGACCTGGGGAAGATGTGCTTTCATCATTTCATAGAAGAACAGTTATGATTTAACCCTCAGCTACGACCTTGAAATGCTATAAGAATTAAATCCATTCAGAATCATTTCTCTCCATCAAGCCTAACTATCAAGAAAAAAGTTCAAACTAAACTAACACAAAATAATAACCATAACCTTTAGTGGCCATGGCTCTAATGCTAATGCTTTCTCTTTGTATTTCTGTTGACAATAGCCTGACCACTCGTTCACCCACCTGAACAAGTCCCCAGGGGCAGACATGTCCTCTGACAACATTGACGATCAAGTACATACAGAATAACAAGTGAGAAAAGTCCAGGATCACTTGAAGCACTATGTCCCCTGCTTTGTTAGGGAAATGAACTCACATTCAGCTACTGACTTGGCCACTTTGAAATAATTTCTAAAATTATCAATATAAAATATTCATAGTTGTATATGTTTACATATATAACTTAGCTATGAATTTAATATTGACAAGAAAATTTTCAAGTAGATTTATTTGACATTTGTGTATTTACTTGTGTGTGTGTGTGTGAGAGAGAGAGAGAGAGAGAGAGAAAGAGAGAGAGAGAGAGAGAGAGAGAGCACTCATTCCACAGCACTTGTGTGAAGATCAAAGGAGCTGGTGGGTTCCAAAGATTGGATTCAGGTTGCCAGGCTTGGTAGCAAGCAAGCACCAGGCCAGCCATCTTACTAGCCCCAGATTTATTAATTTGAGAAAAATCTCATGGCCGACCTCAAATTTGTGATCTTCCTGCCTCAACCACCTGACTACAGAAATGACTAAGCATGCTCTGCTTGGACTGTTTGGAGAAAGGACCCTCAATGGTCACATGACAGGAACATGTCAGACCCTCACAGAGCTCCACCTTTGTCATCAGCAGCAAACACTCAAGAGGCGATGGGATTTGGATGGAGGCCAGTGATGAGTAATTGAAATTTCTTTCCCGTTGCCACTATTTCTGATTGACTTGAATCCCATAAGAAACATTCCTGGGGCCTTGTGGTGCTGGCATATGCGTTTAATCCCAGCACTCAGGAGGCAGAGGCAGAGGCAGAGGCAGAGGCAGAGGCAGGTTGATTTCTGTGAGTTTGAGGCCAGCCTCATTTACAGAACAAGTTCTAGGACAACCAGAGCTACACAGAAAAACCCTGGCTTGAAAGACAACAACAGAAAAGGAAAGGAAAGGAAGGGAAGGGAAGGGAAGGGAAGGGAAGGGAAGGGAAGGGAAGGGAAGGGAAGGGAAGGGAAGGGAAGGGAAGAAGAGAAGAGAAGAGAAGAGAAGAGAAGAGAAGAGAAGAGAAGAGAAGAGAAGAGAAGAGAAGAGAAGAGAAGAGACAAAGAGAAACTACACTAAAGTCCTAGGCTTCAGAATGTCAGAATATGGTCTGACTTGGACACAGGATCTGTGCAGATGTCATGTTGCTGAGATGAGGGTAATTGGTTGGGCCTTAGCCCAATATGCTTGTGTTCTTATGGAAACAGGGTTGGCTAAGGAGGCAGTCATGAATGGAGGGAAGATAATAGGAATTCTTTAGCTATGATAAAGGAGCAGAGAGGGACACAAAGCAAGTCCTCCCTCACAGCCCTCAGAGAGCCAGTCCCACTAACACCTTGGTTTTGTATATTAATCCTCCAGAATGATAAGAGAGTCCCTCTCTTTCCCACACATCCCATTTGCTGTATGCTGGAACCCCAGGCAGGTCCTGACTCTAAGCCTCTCCCTACCTTCATCCCTCATCTCTGCCACCTGGCTGCTTCCTAAAGCACTTGGGAATCTGTGGCTTTCACTTCTGCTGCCCCCACGTGGTGAGGCCATGGCATGTTCTCAGAAAGGAATCCAGGCAGTTGAGGAGCTATCTTAATTCTCCAGCAGGACTCTGGGTAGAGGGCATACAAGCTATCAGAGTTGGGCCAGAGAAACCTGGAGACAGATTGCATGCTTGAAAACTAGGGGGAAAGCAAGCAGAAAATATACGCTTACAGGGACATAAAATCTCTGAACTGAGTGAAAAAGACTCTGCCTCAACAAGTTGCAGAGGGAAAACTTCAGGCCACGAAGAAAACAAATGTCTTTTTCTCTCCATATGTCTCCCAGAGAGGTTTCTACCACAGAAACACATATTTTTATTGAAGTAATTAAATTTTATTTCATAAGATAATATCAATGAAATATACCCCAACATTTATGCACAGATGCCAATATGCCAATGGTAGGTAAATTCCCTCTGGGAAACACTGTTACAACTCAGCAGTTCCCAACCTGTGTGTTGTGACCCTTTCACAGGGTTGCCTAAGATCATCAGAAAACACAGACATTTACATTATGACTCATAACAGTAGTAAAAGTATAATTAAGAAGCAGGAATGAGAATGATTTTATGGTGGAGTGTCACCACAACTGAGGAACTGTATTAAGGGCTTTAGAAGATTGAGAGCAATTGCTCTGACTCACCAGTCAGCAGCTGCCTGAAACAGCGGTGACTTGGTAAAGAGTCGCTGGTAAAGTACCCTGGTGGCCAAGTACACGTACTGCAGGAGCAAAATCCTCACTCCGGGGGTAAACCACTGCATTGCAACAGAGATGGGACAGGAGCCTCCATGAGAAACTATTGTTCAGGAGAACAAGATTATAGAGCGAGAAACCCACAGAAAGAAAAAAAGTCAAGGTTTTCTGGGCTAATCTAGCTATGAAAAAAAAGAGTTTCTTAAAGAGTAGAAAACAATTTGTCTTTTTCTCTTAGGTAAAGTATGCGCTATATGTGAAAATGCAGCACTTTACAACAGCTCCTTTCCTAAAGGCCTGCTCTTTATAAAACCTATGACATAAACGATAAAGGCCTGTCTCCACACGTCTGTGCTGGTGGTAGCAGGAGGCAGGTGGCCGCTGAGCCCTGCTGCCTCAGAGTTCAGTCTTAGGTGGAAGCCATCTTTATTCCAGATGTCCTCAGTGGAGAGAGAATAGAGAGGTGTAGTGACATAGGGGGACAGTCATCAGTCGCCCCACATGAACATTATCCCTCCCTCTAAGCGAAGGAGCGTTGCTAGATTGTGTAGTGGTCCCAGAAAAGACAGCTATAAGCAAAGCCACAGCACAGCCGGCAACACTACAGTGTTCTGAACCAAAATTGGAAGAAAAAAGAAATAACCGATGGAAAAGAATATTTCCTAGAAACACAGATAATCTGGACGAGCTCCCAAGTCAGGGACAAACACCACCAGAGTCACTCTTGCTTCAAGTGTCTCCAGCCTTTCCAGATTCTCTCCCACCGAGCACACCACAGCCATGGAGGAATACGGCTGTAGGCGTGGAAATGACACTCTTGTTTATATAGTTAGTTGTGTGTAATGTCCTCTTTGATAAATATGTTTTTAAACAACTCCTTCAGTTTCAAGAGCCCAAAAGCTTTCTAGACACTGAAGCTGAAGTCCAGAGCTGTTTATTCAGACTGAGAGAGCCAGGATTCAGAGACAGGAGACAGGGGATTGCTAAATCAGAGTGCAGAGGGCACATCGTCAAACCACAGTCTAAGAGGTGAGTGCATATTTGGGTAAGAAGGTTGGAAATAATCCTTATTTGTGCAAGTGCTACGTGAATACATAGTATTAAAATTATTTTAAGAATCACATATTATGAATGAACCTAAGGCCACTTCCCAAAACACATATCTCCCCTGAAATGATGACTGTGGTTTCCCTCTCTGAGGTACTCTCCAGTATAACAAAGATATATTTGTGTGTGTGTGTGTGTGTGTGTGTGTGTGTGTGTGTACACATACACACACACACACATGTATATAGAGACAACTCATAGAACTGGTTTACTGGTTTGTTGGCTGGCAAGACAGTTCAGTTGGTAGAGTACCTGCCATATATAGACCTGAGTCTGATATTCAGTAACTGAATTTAAAGCAAAAGCTGGGGATACTGGCACATATTTGTGATTCCAGCCCTGAAAGGCAGGATGGGAGAATCTCTGGGTTCACAGGACAGTCAGACTAGCCTAATCAATGAGTCCTGGGATGCAATGAGAGACTGTATTTAAAACACAAAGGAGCAGTGGCTGACATGGACTTCTGGCTTCTACATGCATGAGCACACCAAGAAATCTACAGTTTATGAGTATGTATGATCTTGTACAGACAATCAACAGGATCTCTTCAAGTTGTATTCATGCAGATACTATAACCAATATCTTGGAATACTAATCTTTGTAGGGATCTTCTCCAGGCAGTCACAGTCTCTTACCAAGTCAGAGCCCTCTACATTGACTTAAGGAGATTACAGATACTCTAAGCAATGAAAAGGAAGAAATACTGCATCTATGTGTGTGAGAGAGGATCACACAGGAACACTACAAGGGAAGCATAGAATTCATGCTATAATAACAGACCAAAGAGGTAAGAAAGTTTCCTTCTGGATCCCACACAGAACTCACAGAAACCTATGGAGGCCAGGCAGATGACGGACACTGGGAGCAGGATGAACCCCAGCAGATGTCTGTTCCTTTAACGCAATGTGAGGGAGGCAACTGGAGAAAGTGTGGGCTACGGCAAACCAGAGAGTGACATCATCCTCCTTGGCATAGAGCAGGCCAACTACTTGTCGAATCTCTTCCACTTTTACAGCAGGATAAAAAACCTACAACTAATATTTTTACTTTAAAAAGTCTCTTCCGGTATTGAGCACTGTATATTAGTTTCTGTTCCTGCTGCTGTACAAAAGCGACTTAAGGGATGAAGGATTTGTTCTGGCTCATACTTCCAGAGTTCCACCTGTCATATCTGTCACAGATATGACATGGGCAAGACATGGAGTCTGCAGCATCAAGAAGCTTGGTCACACCACATTCACAGCCAGGAAGCAGAGGGGTGAATGAATGCTCTGTCTGCTCCCTCACTCCACAATGCACACAGTCCAGGACCCCAGGCAAGGGACACCTCCACCTACGGTGGGTACATCAGTCTTCCTACCTCAGTTAACATAATCAATGCAATCTCACATAGGCCAGCCTGGGAGCCCACCTCCAGGTGATTCTAGATTCTGTCAATTAGCACTAACCAATCACACACTATTTAAAAGCCTTGACTGGTCACGCTGCAGGCTGAAGTTGGACCTGAGGGATTCAGATCAGTTCGCAGATTTAGTCAAAGTGCCCCATGTCTCTCTGGTAGCAAGTACAACCAATGTCTAAATAGAACACTCTTTGTCTAAGTAATACGTTAAACATGAATAGCTTTTAAAAAGATTTCAGGGGTCTTTTGCGATGTTGAATATTGAAAGAATCTAAAATCATCCAGGAGGCAAGCCTCTGGATGTGTTTGTGAAGGAGTTTCTAGACCAGGTTGAGACAGAAAGACCCATGTGGATGTGGATCCTGCCTCCACTTCCTGACTGTACAGGTGACCAACTACGACATGCTCCCACCACCATGACTTGCCCGCCATGATGGGCTATACCCTCCTTCTGTGAGCCAAAGTAAAGCCTTCTTTCTCTCCTCCCTCACATTTCTTTGTGTCTGTTGTTATAGCAACCAGAAAAGTAATGAACATCATTTTCCTTCATAAAGGTATAATTGACCATCAAGGCAGTTTTCGTTCTTCTACTATATTTTGAATGTTTTTTTCTGGAAATGGAGGGAAGACTTGCTCACTGAATAATCGTTTGTTTTTTTTTTCATTCCTCATTCATTTTCTTCTATATCTACACCAGGTTGGTTTTAACTTGCCCTGCTTTAGCAATAGATTGAGCTCTATACTTCATTCCTTTGTACAAGGAAAGACGGCTCAACTCTACCTAGAGAGAGAAGCAGGATAAGGGCTCAGGGAAGACACAGTCTGAGAGGATGTTAGTGCAGGGTTCGTCATCACCTGTGACTCTGAACTTGAATCAGCTGCTGCAATACAACACACCGGCAGGGCTGAGGATGGGAGGGGCAGCCCCTGTCATAGGAAGCCAAAGAATAACCCTCTCTCCTCTCCTTTCCTTCTCTAGGTTGGCATGCTTAGCCAGTCCCCATCTCTACCAAACTCCATATGGGCTTAAACTGAGCATGGCGCACGGGGGTGATGAATATGAAATTATCTCCCCCTGGAAGAACAAAGATTGATCCCTAATTCTCAGAATCTCTACTTGAGAGAAAGGAACAGTTCTTGGGAATGGCCTGTTCATATAGAAACCCAGATACATCCACTGGGCTTCCCTTCCTGTGCTTAAACAGGATGCATTGAAGACGATCCATCTACCTTGAAGATGAAATCAGCCATCAGGGGTCCGGCAATCTTGAAGGTTTGTCTGTCAGCAGCCTTCTGAAACTCAATCGTCGTGTTTTCTATAACAAAAACCCCAGGACTGTTGAAGCTGTGCTCTCCTCTGCTTCCTTGAAGTGTTTTTGACTCAATAACTGAAAATTTGAAAATAAGATGTCAATATGGGGACCATCCTAAAGACATTTGATTTTAAATGACACAATTGCTAAGAGCAACATCAGTAGGTAAGATCAATGAATACAGCAGATGTCTCCTCAGCTGATGGACACTGATAGATATTGGCAGAACAGACATGTGAGGCTTTGAGGTGCTAGCAAGGGCTTTTGGTTCAAATCTACTCATTTCTCAGAATCATTTCCACCACAGAATGTTATCTTAGTTTATGATTTTTCATAATGTACCTAATATCACAGAGTGAGTGAAGCTAAGTCTCTTACTACACATTCAGAAGAAAGAATCTCAATTCTGCTTTAAAATATTATTTCTTTTTACGTAGGAATAAATTCACAGAAACGAGCACAGAGATGCCCCATGCGGCCTTCTCTCATCTTGTCCATGAGCTATGAATCTATGGCACCATAGGCAAACCAGGAACTGATGCTAAGATGCGTGCCATGTTAGAACACTGTTGCTTAGCTATAATGCCAAAGAACAACTTTCCACATTTCCCAGGAACTCAGCAACAAGGAGTATGCGAGAATCTGGAGAGGTGGTCTGGAAGCAAAGGAAAACCAGTTGCCATGACATCCATCCACTAAATCACAGGGTAGAGTTTATTTCCGTTGGTTTGATTTGGGTGCCTAGAAGAGTGGCAGAAGTGAAGGCTTTAGTGTTGAGTTTCCATAGAGTCCTCTGTGGCATCTAATGCAGGTGGCAAGGTGGGAGACCCCAGGATCATCCCACCACTAGTAAGGACATGAATGTGCATCTGCATTCTATTGTCTACTGCCCAAATATGTTCTCCCCTCCAGCCTCCTTAGAGAGGAGAGGAGAAGTGAGCAAGTAGGACCAGCATCCTCAGGGTGGAAAGTGCATCATGAGCCAATGCCTTCTTCTATGCCCAGATCTCTGTAACTTGTGTATATTTGTTTACAGCTAGCCCTTACACACTAAATGTGTGTAACTTGTGTGCATTTGTTTACAGCTAGCCCTGACACACTAAATGTGTACAACTTGTGTGCATTTGTTTACAGCTAGCCCCAACACACTAAATGTGTGTAACTTGTGTATATTTGTTTACAGCTAGCCTTTATACACCAAATGTGTGCCCACAGCAAATGCATGTCGGCAGTGGGTACTTGTCCTGCTCAGCATTGCTTTCCTTTGGTCATTATATATAGTGGCACAGTTCTAGTGATGCTCAGAAGACAGAAGATAGAGAAAATTCTATCTTTGCAGTTGGTAGAGGTTCCAGCCTATGACATATTGGCCTTTGGGGTTATGGTTATTAGAACATTTGGTTTACTAATACTTTGAATTTTAAAGATTTTTTAAAAAAAGTATGTGTGTGTGTGTGTGTATGTGTATGTGTGTGCGTGTGCATGCACGTGCCTGTGTGAATGTCTACCACATGAGTGCAGTTCCCACAGTGGCAAGAAGAGGGCATTGGATGCATTCCCTGGAGCTGGATTTACATGAAGATGTGAGCCACCATGTGGGCGAGGGAACCAAACTTCCCCTGAAAAAGCAGCTAGCACACTTGAACATTGAGCCATCTTTCCAGGCCTTTACTATTCTTTAAATTACATTTACTTATTTATAGGGTTGGGAGTGGCTCTTTTGACTTATCATATAGCTCCTGGGGATTGAACTCAGGTAGCCAGACCTGGCAGCAAGTGCCTTTAGCTGCTGAGTCACCTCAACAACTGAGTCAAACATAGTTAAAGCCAGAGTTTTGCTATAATTACATTTGCTATAATAACAAAAACAATTATATTGCTTTTGCAGGGACTTTCTTATTGCTTCCATTTGGGGAGGAACGCATGACTGGAAAATCTAGGGCTATATATTCCCTACAGCAATGTGGCTAGGATTAGAACATGCTAGAAATTCAGAATCTAAAGAGCTTTAGGCAGATTGTAAGATTGACATTCTATAATTAAATTCCATCCCACAACAAAGAGACTTGAAATTAATGGTACCAAGCATTCTCAGTTTTCAATACTGCAGCCACTTGGAAGGTTACAGTTAATATGGACCTTTAAAGGGTGATTTAATACTGAAAAATAAGCTTGATTTCAGAAATATAGCTTTTTTATAAAAAATAGTTATATAAAACAAGAAAACAAAACCCCTTTTGTACTGTGAAATTCAGACATATAAACTCACTCCTTTGCAAGGCAGCCAGTGGAGAGGGTGGTTTTCAGAAAGACTTCCAGAGCTGCCCGTGGGGCTGAGCTGCCCGTGGGGCTGTTCAGAAGAGGAAAACTCCAAGAGATAGATCTGTCACTCGGAGAAGTAGAGGAACTTCTGATCTCTGAACTCCAGAAGAATGTCAGCCTCCAACACAAAGTCAGGCTGCATCCACCAGCACACACTAGTGAAAATGAGGCTTCCCCGGGGCATTAGCCTGTACTTATTCTGTTTACTGCTTGCATATTTTGATTTTATAACTTAAAAAGTCCTTTAAAGCTAGACATGGTGGCTGACACTGGCAAACCCGGGCCTCAGGAGACTGAAACAGGAAGTTTAGCATAAGTTCAAAGCCAGTGTAGGGTACATGATGAGTTCCAGGACCACCTGGACCACAGAGCAAGACCTTCTCTCAAAACAACACTACAGCCTTCCAAAACTGAACTTGGGGAGCCACATTCAGTCTCATTAGGGCAACACATTAAACAAGTTGTTATGTGAGACTGTCTCAAAAAATATCCCCCAAATCATGCATTTTACATAAATAAATAATAAACAATGGCTAATATCTAACTAACATGTTGTAGAGCCCACCCAGTTTCTTTCTTTGTGGTCTGTTTGCTCACAATTTCAGTAGCAGGTTTTGAACCCAAGACCTCATGCTACTACTATTGAGCTAATTTCCAGCCCCCAATCACTTATACAAAATATGCTATTTTAACATGTATTCATGCTCAGCATTTTTACCACAGGCAAAGACTGCAACATTTTTTTGCTACCCCAAATAAAATGTCAATCCAGGAAATCATCTATTTTTCATCTCTGTAGCTGTCTTTGTCTAGGTATTTCATCTGATGGAGTCAGGGGACATGCTGGTGTCTTTCACTGGGTCAATATTTTCAAGGATCATTCATGATGTAGCATCCGTCAGAATACCTTCCATGTTTTTTTCTTGAAAAGCATGTTCTTTTATTGAAAAAGGAAGTAAAAACATTTTATGATAAAATTGAAGATTGACATGGAAAATTTTTCTGATAAAATAGAAGAGATAAATAGAAAAACACATTAAAATTGATAATTTTCATGGAAAATTAAAGAGGAAAGTGGTAGAGATAAAAACATTGCTAAATTAATTGAAAAAGGAAGAAGAAACATTTTATGATAGAATTGAAGATTTACATGGAAAATATTTCTGATAAAATTGTAGAAAAATTTAGAAAAACATGTTAAAATTGAAGATTATCATGGAAAATTTTATGTAGATATAATAATGGTAGGCAAAAAAGTATTCCTAAGTTGATTGAAAGGGGAATTATAAACATTTTCTGATAAAGTTCAAGATTTACATGGAAAATATTTCTGATAAGATTGAAAAAATATATAGAAAAAACATGTTAAAATTAAAGATTATCATGGGAAATTATACAGATAAAATGGTAGGCACAAAAATAATTCTAAGTTGATTAGAAGAGGAATCATAAACATTTTCAGGTAAAATGGAATATTTACATAGAAAATGCTTCTGATAAAATTCAAAAAATATATAGAAAAACACGTTAAAATTGACTATCTCATGGAAAATTATACAGATAAAATGATAGACATAAAAAACCTTTCTAAATTAATTGAAGATGGAATTAAAAACATTTTGTGATAAAATCAGAGATTTACATGGAAAACATTTGTGACAAAATAGAATATATAGAAAAACATGTTAAAATTGAAGATTATCATGAAAAATAATGCAGATAAAATGGTAGACATAAAAACATGACTAAATTAATTGAAAGAGGAATTACAAACATTTTCTGATAAAATCGAAGATTTACATGAAAAATATTTCTGTTAGTCTATGTCTTTTTATTGGGGAATTGAGTCCATTGATGTTAACAGATATTAAGGAACAGTGATTGTTGCTTCCTGTTATTTTTGATGTTATTTTTATGTTTGCGTGGGTATTTTCTTTTGGGTTTGTTGGAAGGTTATTTTCTTGCTTTTTCTAGGGTGTAGTTTCCCTCCTTGTGTTGGTATTTTCCATCTATTATCCTTTGTAGGGCCGGATTTGTGGACAGATATTGTGTAAATTTGGTTTTATCATGGAATATCTTGGTTTCTCCATCTATGGTGATTGAGAGTTTTGTTGGGTATTGTAGTCTAGGCTGGCATTTGTGTTCTCTTAGGGTCTGTATGAGATCTGCCCAGGATCTTCTAGATTTCATTGTCTCTAGTGAGAAGTCTGGTGTAATTCTGATAGATCTGCCCTTATAAGTTTCTTGCCCTTTTTTCCCTTACTGCTTTTAATATTCTTTCTTTGTTTAATGCATTTGGTGTTTTGATTATTATGTGCTGGGAGGACTTTCTGATCTGGTTCAGTCTGTTAGGAGTTCTGTAGGCTTCTTGTATGTTCGTGGGCATCTCTTTCTTTAGGTTAGGGTTTCTTCTATAATTTTGTTGACTATGTTTACTGGCCCTTTAAGTTGTAAATCTTTGCTCTCTTTTATACCTATAATTCTTAGGTTTGGTTTTCTCATTGTGTTCTGGATTTCCTAGATGTTTTGGGTTACAAGCTTTATGCATTTTGCATTTTCTTAGACTGTTGAGTCAATGTTTTCTATGGTATCTTCTGCACCTGAGATTCTTTCTTCTATCTCTTGTATTCTGTTGTTGATGCTTGCATCTATGACTCCTGAATTCTTTCCAAGGTTTTCTATCTCCAGAGATCTCTCACTCTGTGATATCATTATTGTTTCTACTTCCACTTTTAGATCCTGGATGGTTTTGTTCAGTTCCTTCACTTGATTGTGTTTTCCTGTAATTCTTTAAGTGGTTTTGTGTTTCCTCTTTAAGGGTTTCTGCCTGTTGACCCATGTTCTCCTGTATTTCTTTAAAGGAATTATTTAAGTCCTTCTTGAAGCCCTCTATCATCATGAGATAAGATTTTAAATCCAACTCTTGCTTTTCCGGTGTGTTGGGGTATCCAGGACTTGCTGTGGTGGGAGAACTGGGTTCTGATGTTGCCAAGTAGCCTTGGTTTCTGTTGGTAGGGTTCTTGTGCTTGCCTTTTGCCATCTGGTTGTCTCTGGTGCTAGTTGGTCTTGCTGTCTCTGGTTGGTGCTTGCTCCTCCTGTGGTCCTGTAAGCCTGTGTCGGTACTCCTGGGAGATTAACTCTCTTCTAGCAGGGTCTATGCACAGAAGGCTGTGGAGCTGCCCGGCTCCCTGGTGCAAATAGCAGTGGGAAGACTTCTGTTCCAGCGGCTCCATTGATCATATAATGACTTCCATTTTTATCAGCAAATAATATTCCACTTGTCCTGATTAGTTTATTTTTAGTTCAACTGTTGATAGATATGTCTGCTATTTTCATTTGAAGGCTAGCAGAAATAATGTTGCTATGGATATTTAGCACTTTCCCTATTTGTTATTTATTGATGTAACTATATATGTGGGGTGATTTATTTTTGAGACAGAGTCTCACATAGTCCGACTGACCTGGAACCTGCAGTGAAGCCAAGGCTGACTTGTACACTCAACCCCCTGACTCCATCTCCTTAGTACTTATTAGTGATTACTTAGTAATTAGTGATTACTAAGGTATGCATCACCATGCCTGGTGCTTTTATGGTTTTTACTTCAAAGGATATCTCACAATTTTATTACTGAGATGATTCATGGAATTCAGTGACGAGTTTTCCTAATTTCTAGGTGTTACATTTGAATTTACAAGGAGGAAAAACTGACCCCATAGAGTGCTAAAGACTTTCAAACCATTTAGAAAACAAGTCTCTAAAACATTTTGATACTGCATTTCAAAGAAAGTCTTGTGTTACTAATGCAAATCCTATGGGGTAGAGAATTTCTCCCCCTTGAGAGTTAAGCATGGCAAGATGGCTCCGTCAGTAAACTGCCTGCCTCACAAGCATAAGGGCCTGAGTTGGATCCCATAGAAAAATTAAAAAACAAAACAAAACAGATGGAGCAGCAAGTGCCTGCAATCCCAGCACTGAGGGGCAGAGAGGTAGATCTATGGGGCTTGTTGGCCAACCAGGCAGCCAACTGGTGAATTTCAGGTTTAGTGAGGGATCTTGTCTCAAAGAATAAGGTGCAGAGTGATTAAGGAAGATACCTGATATCCACCTCTGGCTTCAACATGCACTCCCATCCCTGTGCACATGTGTGTATACATACATATATACACACTGACACACACACATATACACACATTATACTTACATACATATGCACATACACGCATACACAAATTACAAACATACACATGTGCACACATACAAACATACACATATGCACCTATACATATGTACACATATGCATATACACATATACACACATTACACAAATACACATACTCACACCTACAAGCATACACATATGCACACATTGCACATATACATATACACACACATACAAATATATACATATGCACACATACATATATACACATACACATATATAATACATATGCACACATATACACATACTCACATACACCTACCCACACATACACACATAAACACACATATACATAAACACTCATACACACATTCACACACATACACGTACATATACATACACATACAAACATACATAGACATGCATATAAACACACACATACACACCCATACACAAATATACACACATATAAACAAATATACAAATATATACATACACACATATACACACATTCATACACAGGCACGCATGTACACGCACACACACATACACACCCACACATACATTACCAAAAATGTGAGACACTTCTGACCCTGAGAAATTCTTATGGTTTTAAAAAAGAAATCTATGGTTGTGACCTAGAAAAAAACTCAACTGCATAGTATTTGACTCAGCCTCCTTAACTCTGTGTGGCTTTTTGGTAGTGTCTATTGTTCTGAATCTGCAGAGCTAACCAAATTCAACCAATCATGGTAGAGAGATGGCTCAGTGGTTAAGAGAACGTACTGCTCTTGCTAAGGACCTGAGTTCCATTCCCAGAAGCCCTTGGGCAGCTCACAACTGCCTGTAAGTCCTGCTCCAGGGGTTTGGATGCCGCTGACCCCATAGGTCCCTGCACTCATGCACACACCACCTACATGTACACAGAATTTAAAACAATAAAAATGAGCCTCTAAACCCCATAAGCTTCTTCAAACTCACAGCCCAGTCTGTCTGAGACCCACTGTCTTCTGTATACAACTAAGGAAGTTTGCCTGAGGCTACAAGGCTACCTTGGCAGAGAGCAAGAAAACCATGATACCTTCAGCTTCTGTACACCCTAAGCAACAACTCCAAGGTAAGAGATGTCATTTGACATTGGCAAAGAAACACCTCCATTGCCCTTCAATAGATACTCTCTGTAGCCCACAAAGCCTTCACTAGCTCTCACAGACACCTGGGCCAGAAACCATGATAAATCAGCAGCAAAGTTTGTCCCTTCAGGTCAAAGGTCATTGGGAGGTCTATTTTTAATTTTTTTTCGTTTAGTCCCAAAATTCTGACATCTCCAGAAGATCTTTGAATCCTTGTATAGATATTTTACTACAATTTGATTTTCTCTTTGTAAGGGCATTAAGCTCAAATTGATATCCTTTCCACCCTGAAGCATAAGAACAGAACAATTCATAGTGCACACACACACACACACACACACACACACACACACACACAAATTAAAGAAAAAGAGTGGGGGGGTGAGGGAGAGCATCTGCAAGGAGCAGGATGGATAAAAGGGAGGGAGGGATGAAGTGATGAAATTCCATTTCAATTCAAAGTGTATTTAAACAGTTCCTACAGCATACTGTATATCCCTAGACTGAGTACAGTGGACAGAAATCCATACCATGAACAAGGAAAGTGGGTTTTCAATTATCTGTCTGACGTTGCTGTCAGAGAAATTTTGTAACATGCTAAGGTGAAATTCTACTTACAGATCAGGGCGGGTCCTTTCACAGTAATCCTCACACTTCGACTGCCCAAGGGAACAGCAATCACATTTTCTTCCTCTAGAAAAGATCACAAGACAAATGTAATGAAAGACTGAGTGCTGACGACCAAGGCATGTGAGCACGCGGGTTAAAACCTCAGCAGTTCCTCATAGAGACAACCAGATGACCAGGGTCTGGCTTCTGGGTGGACGCCTGTGAGAACTGGGAGCAGGGACTCACATGGTCATTTGCACATCCACATTGGCAGTAGCACTGTCCACAGTAGCCAAAAGGCAGAGGCAAGTGGCCATCCCCATAATGGCACCTATGTTGTACCCGCAGGTAAAAGACGTTCTGACATAAGCTCTCACGGATCGACCAGGAATAAACTACCAAGTGAAATCAATTGTGAAAAGACAAGTTCACACAAATGGAAAGTAGGACAATTATTACTCGGGTGTTGGGAGAAGAGAGAAATAAAGATTTTTTTGCTAAGTGGGTAGAGAACTTGGGTTTCAAAAGTTATAGGACATTCTAGAGATAGGTGATGATGATGGTTTCCCTGAGCTGTACACTTAAGAATGACTAAAACGGGGTGGTGATGGTGGTTTTGAGGGATGGTTCAATCGTATTAAAATGCTTGTCTTGCAAGTGTGAGGACCTAGGTTTAACCTTCAGCACTCATATAAAAATACCAGGTATGGTGATACATGCTTATAAACCCAGAGCTGGGGAGGCAGTAACAGGAGGATGCCTGGGACTCAGTGCTTAGGTAGTGTAGCCTAATTTGTGAGCTCTAGGCCAATGAGAGACTGCCTCAAAAGAGATGCATGGCAGTTGAAGTTATCTCTGATCTCTACTTGCATATGTGCACACATGTGCTTGCAGCCCCATACACATATATGGGTATAATTTTATACTAGAAATATGTGTTTCAGTATAAGCAACACTTATAAGTTACAGCAATACAAAGAACACTCTTACACGCATATGGTACACTATATTGTGTGTGAATGGAAGACAAAGAGTGTACACATAAGAGTGTGAGGCAATTCCACAGTCCTACAGATGTGAAGGGAGCTCCCACTGAGCCGTTGGTGCCGGTCATCTCAGAGACAGACTGTGAGTAGGGAGAAGAGACTATGATTCACACATTTTGAATTTTCTGTAATAAAAGTGCTTTTAAAATAATATACAGTTTGATCTATACTTTTACTTAAATTTGAAATTTAAATTGGGAAGATTAAAACTGAAATAATTGTTAATAGCAAAAAGGTGAAGGCCGAAGATTTTGCTGTCAAGAGTTTTCGAAAACCCTTAGGCAAACCGTTCTGTCCCAGATGACAGAAAGAATGATAGACTGTTAGGGATGAGTTCAGGATCAACGTAACTCTGAAACCAAAGGAAGCAGTCCAGGAAACTGATGCATATGACCCCATTTGATAATGGTTACAGAAAAAAACTACTGAATAATAGAAAACAAATTGGTTCTGAACTCTGAAAAGAACACAGAGAAATAATGTTCTCAAGTGAATGGTTGATTCAGGACTGGGAGATTCATCGATGAATTGGGAAACCAGTGGAATAAAGGCTTGGTTTTAATCATACCATACCTACAGACAAAAAGCATTTTCTTTTTTTTTATTATTATTTTCTAAGTTTTTTATTTACATTTCAAATGATTTCCCCTTTCCCGTTTCCTCCTTCCCCGAAAGTCCCATAAGCCCCCTTCCCTCCCTCTGTTCCCCATTCAACCCCATCTCGCTTCTCTGTCCTGGTATTCTCCTACATCCAGTCTTTCCAGGACCAGGGGTCTCTCCTTCCATCTTCTTGGAAATCTATTGATATGTGAATTGTGTCTTGGGTATTCCGAGATTCTGGGTTAATATCCCCTTATCAGTGATTGCATACCATGTGTGTTCTTTTGTAATTGGGTTACCTCACTAAGGATGATATTTTCCAGTTCTGACCATTTGCCTAGGAATTTTGTGAATTCGTAGTTTTTTATTGCAGAGTAGTATTCCATTGTGTATCAACTCAAGCAAGTCAGTAGCCTTCCTATACTCAAAGGATAAGCAGGCTGAGAAAGAAATAAGAGAAATGATACCCTTCACGATAGCCACAAACCATATAAAGTATCTTGGTGTGACTCTAACCAAAAAGCATTTTCTAAAGCTCAGCACACATTGCTTATAGCAGTCTTACTAACACCAGGAACAGAAGAAACATCATTATATCTGATAAAGAACAGTAGAGGCCATGGGCAGACTCACTGGTGAGCCACTAAAGCAAACATCATCATCATCACCACAATTTTTCCTGTAGAAGCCTGACAACGGAATTGGAAAATAATAACTTGAGAATCATAACATCCTCAGAATATACGCAAATATATTCTGAGAAAAAAACTCTTAGAATACTATAGTTAAAAAAGAAAAAATATGTTCAAGAGGTATTCTGATATTACACAAAAGGCTTTAGAGTTTCATTAGCTAATTATAAATTTAGATTTATTTATGTATTTTAATGCATTGTGATACATATTATGAATATAGCACATATTATGTTAATGCCCAGCATAATGCATTGGTATAGGCACATACAAAGCTAACATAAGCTAACCCGGTAGCAGTGAGCGTGCTTGTCATCAAGGTGTACCTGCAGACACCACTTCCCACTACAAAAAATGAGGCTTTTTAGAGGGCCAATTACGGTTTGAATCAGAAAATAAACACTATACCATCATAGCATAAGAATGTCTTTTTGAGAACTCAAGGAAGCACTTATAGACAAGCTTTGGAGTTGAGTTGAAAGGACTTAGAGTTAACACAAAGGGTCCCCAGGTAGGCAATAACGTGATAATCTGAACATTAGTAAAAATGATAATTACAGTAAAGTTAGTCATACAAAATCTACTGAAAGCAGCAAGTCCAATTAATTCTGGAAAAAATACAGTTCCCTCATGTAAAGGGTCCTGGGAAACAGTTTACAGTCCTAACACTGATAAACAGAGAAGCGGGGTAAGGCATGTGTTAGGTCTTTCCATACAAACCACACTGCAGGGAAGCCAGACGCCTGACTGGA